>CAXKWD010000009.1:83767431-84102431 GCA_964059195.1 Ectobius pallidus | reverse complement strand
TAAAAACAACAAATGAAGGCACAGTAATGACAAGCATCATAAATATCTTCCAGTGTTTCCCATGCTTTTGAACACCACAGTTTCCGGAGGCAGGCAAAGAAGCCATAATGATTTTATTGTTTAACCGTTAGAGTTAGGCCAAGGCGATGCTACCTTGTACACGAGTCTTCCGGTTCAGAAGAGGATAAGTTAAGTACAGAACGGAGATGATGGCCGCCCGCTTCTGGGAAGCCGGTATAATTAGACGTGGACCAATGCCTCGAGGAAGCTGCGGTTTCAAGTATTTCACTTTCTTAATGTCCTTTAACGGAAAGATAGGCCTACCAGTTCTTAAGGTATGTATTTAAATTACACGGAGCTGATTCTTGCTGTAAACATGCAATTTAAAGTTTTCAAGCTAAAAGAACGCATTGTAATAAAATGATGTGTAAAATTTATTCATTTAGTGTAGGGGTACAATCAATCCAAGTAAAGATTTTACTACTATTTAGCTTACAGTATATACCTTATATAGCTTGGACCAATAGCACGTACGAATGAGTCTGAAATCAGCAACTCAGTATTTATGGGATTTGCGTTATCGCCTCTTACAAAAGTGATACATTACCAGGCTTTAAAACTTAGTGCCCGATCGAATATGTTAACAGCAACCGTACTGTACAGACTTTGCTCGAGCTACCATATGCTAGTTCATGTGATAGTAAACAAACCGCAATACAGATATAGGAAGACCACAAAATAACTTCTCATTATCTAAACTCACATTACAAGCATGCAAAACGATACTTTCTCCTGTTTGTGTATAATAGTCCCTCCCAAATGTTTCAATATATGTTTGCGTTTTAGAACACTTTACTTTCGGCATGCCGAACACGTATTATAAATTTAAACACGCACAATGACAAGGTACACTGTTGACCAATTTGAGAGGCACCGTATTACGAGCGAATTCACTTCTCGGTACTACTATCAATGACTATCTTATCAGCCTACGCAATCACTCTCTACCCCCTATACCCAGGTTGTTGGTAACCGGAATCAACTCCCTCTGTGGGTTTGGGCACTAAGTTTTAAAGCCTGTACATTACATTATAATCAGGTCGGAAACAAGAGGCAGTGACAGATGCATATTTCACCATTGTCTCAGGACGTTAAGATTTATTATGCTTACAACTGTTCAGGAATCAGCATTATAATATTGTACGCGAAATGTATTCCATAGTTCAGCAATGTTGACATTTAATCATGTAATCACCTCCTGCTAACATTATAAAGAAAACACCTCAACAGTAGCCAGGATTATCGGGATAAAAGTTAACTGATTTTCTGAATAAATAGTTTTAAAATATCCATTATGTCCACCGCTGTGGCTCAGGGGATGCGTCCAATCCTCTCTCGCAGCGGGCCCGGGTTCGATTCCTGGTCGGGACAAGTTACCTAGGTGAGGTTTTTTCCGGGGTTTTCCCTCACCTATGAGACAAATGTCAGGTAACTTTAGGCCCTTGTGGTCCCCGGATATCATCTGGCCGTCATTATCACCTTCATCCTCATCCTCGCCTTGTTCTGAGTGAGTGTGTGTGTGAATGGTGTGTATCGTCCTATGTGTTCGTGTTGTCTCGGAGGTGGCCCCGGCATTGGGCTGATCACTCATCCGGGGAGGCCCTCCATGTCCTTGTCTGGTCAAAAAAGTATGTATGTGATCCAAAGGTAATCCCTCTCCCGACAGGTCGCGGCCCTGTAAGGCCCGGGTCGCTTAAATCCTAAATGGGAGAGGTAAAACTACGAAAAAGAAGAAGAGAAATATCCATTATCTCTTGTATTTAAAAGATTCTTTTTCAGATAACGGTAAAAAATGTGAAAAATCTTGATAAAATTAAACCTTATACCCTTAAATTGAAACTTACCTGGGTTCATATCACAACTTCAGCCTTCATGAATTGAGAAAACACATATATACACATTAAAACAATGGAGTCACAGTATTAAAAGTCATATTTATGAGGCAGATAAGTTTTAAGTTAACGGTATAAGGTAGAATTTTTATCAAGATTTTAACATTATCTCTTGTCCAGTTAACCGAACAACAGTTAACTATATAATGGAGAATGACGCCATTTTATCCACTTATTTGTGATTAACCAGATAATTTTTAAAATACGAGTAATTAAGTGAGGTGGAATTAATTGTCGGGATAATCGACATAAAATCCAGATAATTGCAAAAAATATCCAGTTAATTTTGTGTTCAAACAAAAGATTTTATCTTCTCTACAAATAATTAACTGTGTGCAGTTAACCGTTATCCAGTTATTTGTCCCGCACTGCTCAACAGCATGAATGCACGCAGCTGGTGAAGCGAATGTCTTTGGAAGGTGGGAGATGAATTCTAAAACAGTCACACTAATTATACCTCATGAATGTCTTTTAATAGTATCGTGTCAATCTAAAATGATAGTCAAATAATTAAATTTCAATACAATACTTATTATTTAATATGTATTATTCCTTAAATAGTCATTATAAATGCAATTTTGTGTTACAGTTTTGCATTTTTTTTATTTCTAGTCATACATTTGCATTATTTGTTTTGTTTCTAATTTGAATTTAATATGTTATTATCTTTAAACAAGAGGTGATGTTCAACAACAGCCTGATTTTCGCTTTACAGGGATTCAACAAAGAAACATGATTTTAGTAATAACGATAAATAATTATATCTACTCTTATACAATTCAACGGCCCTAAATAGCGTGCTTGCTCGCCCGCTTCGTGAGACATCGGGTATACTCGGCGATGTTCGTCTCTCGCAGTCTAAACTTTCATGACGACTACAAAATTAGGAAGGAAAACCGTTTCTTTATTATATAAGGCCTAAGTGAAATGAACACAATGAACAAATATTCTAATTTTATTTTTACTTACAATTTTCATAGCTCTGAACCACAAACATTTTTAATAATCTACCAGTGTAATTTTCTTAAAAATCCTGGAGTCAATGAATAATGGCGGGCGAAGCCGGGGGCAACAGCTGTAAAATATTGATGGTTTTATCTCTTGAAATATCGCTGATAATAATAATCCAAACAAACCATTCCTTCCCTTGAAACATTATATAATTTCTGAAAATTACATTGAATTGATAAAATAAAATTCACATCATATTCATGTCAATAAACAGCTGAGAAACAATACGTATTATATGTTCACAGGTTCTTTGGAACTGCATAATCGATTCTGATATAGTTTTCCCAGGGGGCGCTTTCATATCGTGGAATGTACTCTAAAGCAGGAATTTTAGCTGTTTCATTAATTATTAATGGCTTAGTTTATGAATGATTCGCGTACAAGTGTTAAAAAAATTGCTTTGATAATTATTATACTCTTAATTTTTAATTTTTAAAAGAATTATCGTGGCGAAGCCACGGGCACCTCCTAGTTTTAGACAATTCAAGTTCAAAATCCAGACCTGGCTGAAAAATAATGCCTTTTATAGTCTTGATGAATGTTTTGATTTTAGTTATGCTGGTATTTTTGTGTAACAATTGAATTGTGTGTAGTATGTAAGTATTTTAGTAATTGTATAATGAATTATATATAGCAAACATGCCTAATTCCGCAGTACCCCTAATTTCGCAGTATCTTTTTATTTTATTCATTGCAAAATTGGGAACAGTAGTGGAAATATTTCATCTTATTCATCAAAGAGGGCATCTTCTCTTCTATTTTATACTTTTTATTTTTTATTTTTCCATTACTGTTCCTGATTTTTCAGTAAACAAAATAAAAAGATACTGCGAAATTAGGGGTACTGCGAAATTAGGCACGTTTGCCTATTCTTTTAATGACAAAGCCTATTGTATTTCATACTCAAAGGCGATAATAAATTAAATTGAATTGAAGACAACTGAACGTCACTATCACGCGTGAGAAGAATGGGTTCTTTTGCTTGGATTGATGTTTTATATTCTACTGGGCCGAGTTTGTAGTCCATGGAAATTCTGGATACGGGTAGAGAAAGTAAAAAAGCATACGCTAAGTTACATACTTGCAGTTTCTCAATGCCTTTTATAAAATCGTGTGTAAAAGAGAATAGTGTGGTGTGTGGTCCGAACTTACTACCTTATTACAGAAACGTGATTTCATACTAAACAAGATTCTTAGTCTTAAACAAGAACTTATCTCCAGGGGCACTACAATAAAGTCTCTCTCCAGCAGCAGCGTCAATTATATAATCCCATATATTTACATACAAACTAAAGCCTGTCTGCAATTGCACAAAAGAAACTGTACATCGCATCATTGCCGTAATTTTCATGCCATGAAATTATGTTTCACGGAATATAAATAACACCATGGACTCTAGGATTATGATGATCTCATACCTGTTCCTTTTCTCGCCAACTCCAACGATGATTATAAAAGAGGTGATAATGGTGTCACTCTCCATTGTGTGAAGGAATAAAAAACGCCTTTGCCTGGAGGCGAATTCCACTGACTCGCGTTTTATCTCCACTGCGAACAATACCCGCATAAGTTCCGCTCAAACCTTAATTATATCGCTTACATTCTGAAATCTCCACTAAATGGTACTTCCATATTTCTGAGACCGCCCATATTTTATGGGCAGAGACATCTTTCTACAGCTAATAAGAAAACCTTGTATGAAACACGTACACGATTAGACCTCCAGTTAAACCTCTAGTTAACGTTTATCAGATAGCTTGAAAATATATCCGGAAAATAATTTTGAAATATTTCAAATACAGCTACTACCTACTTCTAATGCAATATGGAAGTATACTGGTATTTGGTTACCTGGAGGGCAGAGTAGTCGACAGACCACTTTCTGGCAGTTGGCAGACTTAACAGAAACAAAATTGCAGTCCACTGGATCTCCATAGCCATCTAAATTTCAAAGCTGATTTTAGGAGGTTTAACTTAACTAAAACTCTGATCTGAAATATAACTTCCTCTGCATAAATAGAAGGTTTGCCTCTTAGTATAGGCCTAATATATTATGTATGATATTCTCTTCATGTAAAACGTTGTAAAAATGAAGAGAATGTTGTTACCACATCGCATCCCCGAAGGATATACATAAATAAAATCTGATTAATGCACGCATGTAACTTTTTTACCCTTAGCATGGACAATATAATTTTCTCACTTCACATTCTGTTATAGAGTAAGAGGCCTTATTGAAAACGGGGCTTATTCAATTGTTTAAACCTGACGCAAAGATTTATTGTTCACCTGGCAATACTGATTTCTACAAATAGTGGGTGACTTACTACTACTCTTCAGAGAATTTTTGCGAAAAAAGTTTCAGATAAAAGTTTTAACTCTTAGCATGGGCACCTCAAATACAATATTTAAACAAAATCGTTATAGCCGTTTTCGACAAAATAGCGGAAAATGGATATTTTAAATGCAACGTGGCATTAAAAATAAGATAAAGTCGTAGCCAATCTTTGCGCCACATCTCCAGAAGATGCCCTACCCAAATATAAAATTTTGTTTTAATACCATTTTTCATTCTGGAGCTGTTTAAAAACACACATAGGCCTACATGTTTATGAAAATAGTATTTTTGGATTGAGGGAACCTCAAAACGTGTGTTTAACTTATATTAAAACCCAACTTCGAATTCTGGGGTCGAACACAGTCCTTCTTCCTCTAATACCTATAGGACCTACGGTATGGACAGAGAAAGTAAAAATAGTATTTTTAAGCAGAAACTTCAAATGTGTATGAATTTTGAAAAATCGAAATAAAATTTTCCTCCACTTAGCTACAAAAACTGAAAGGAAAATGATATTTTATAGTCTGGGCCGGGACATCGAATTGCTGCTACGGACATGAAAGAGGACAAAGGTTTTTAGTCTCTCAGTCCAATTTGAACCGCTATTTGGAATAGGAGAATTAGTCATGCCAACTCTGCAAACGACGCTAGAACGAGACCAGGATAGCTAGAAACTCGCTCGAGAATTTCTGATTTTAAGAGACGATAACCCAGGCGAGACTGAGTTGCAGATAACAGGTCTCACATAGACATATTCCTGGGTGTTCGACACGTGCTGTTTTATGTTTTATGTTTTATGTGTGTGTGTTTTTTTGTTTGTTTTTTTTTTTTCACTTTCTCTATCTTTAATGAAGGTATATAGAGGGAAAATTATGTTGAACCCTGAAATTCGATGTCGAGTTTTCAGCATTAATACAAGTTTTGAAGACTGAAAACAAAAATACAATTTTAGAAAATACATAATTTATGTGTAGGCTATTAACAGCTTAGCTCAAAACAAAAAAATCGTATAGAAATTTTACATTTTAGTTGAGGATCTTCCGGGATGTGACTTGAAGCAAGGAGTCGACTTTTACTTATTTTTACTGCCAGTTTGTTGATGAAAATTTAATTCTTTTTGCTGCTATTCTACCGAAAACGGATCAAGGGTTTTCTTTAAGTTTTGTAGGCATATTGACTTTATGAAGATAAAAATTTTATTTGAAATGTTTTTGTTTTAGGTTAACTCAACGCACTCACAATCAGATTTTTAAAAGTCTTACCTCGCGAATAATAAGGCTCCAAATAAGACAGACGAATGCGAACTCCCACAGTGTGTCCGCTTTCTCTTCGTCGGAATGTGAACGGTATCGAGTTCGAGTATGGCGACTTTTCTTGAGGGCCGCGAAGCCAATTTGAAAAATGTAATAATTTAATATGATACTGATACTTTTTATTAAAATAATTAATTAATATATCATTAACAAAAAATCAGTTTTAGGGAAATAAATTGTAAGTATGTAACTTTAATTTGTATTTCTTTTCTTTTTATTGCCTGCTTTCAGACATTCAGGTCAAGCTAATGTATGCAACTCATAATTTATATATGAAATTCTGGTACATGACAGTTAAACAAAATCAAATTATTTTAAGACAACTTTAAAAGCAGGTTAAAAAAAGCAAGATTATATCTCAATTTTACTTTATTTTCATCTTTATTATTATTATTTACAACTGAGGGGGTCAGTGCAACAGTAGTCTAACCCTCCTGATTGGTAAATTGGATAGTGATGCCATCTGTAGCACTTGACGATGAACTATCTTCCTATGCTGGGATTGGACCAATTACACCTCATATAGCTAATTTTAAAATCTTTACTGTATTCCCCGAAACCAAACTCCTGGTGTACAAATGCAACCAAATTTCACCAAATGAGGATCAATAGAACCAAAGAAGATGAAAACAGTAATGATCTTCTAAAAAATGTACCCCCATTTATAAGACACTATGATTTTTGTAACTGAAGTAGATGAAGTAGATAATGTGAAGAATGATGGTGACCTTTTTGATGGTATCTGATTGTTTGTAGAACTGAGTGATCATTGGAACTTATGAGTAGAACTAATCCACAACTGTTCCTATTAAATAATGCTTCAGAACACTGTAAAATAATCCAGTAATTATTCATTTGTTTTGCGCTTTTGTAAAGGACAAATAAAAATCAGTGCAACAATGGTCTAACCATCTCATAAAAACTACACATCTCTTAACATTCTGAACAATTAAGTTCCATATCATTTTGTAGTTAAGTTGACCAAGCACCATCAAAGAACACTTCACTCCGAACAAAACTGGATTTCCTAAATTACGTGAAAAACTACAAGTATAGAACTTTAACTTGCTTTTTGTCTAAACTTAAATAATAGTGGCTTAGGCTTCCGTTACGCCTGACCCCCTCAATTTGTCTAATTTTATTCCAAAAAATTGTCCGACCCGAAAATAAACTTCTAGACAAAATATTATTAGCCCTAGGATCTCTGTAAGTCGGAAACCCCATGTATAGAGAGTTATGGGAGGGTTTCACATCAGTCTTCTTCTTCTTCTTCTTCTTCTTCTTCTTCTTCTTAATTCTCGTACTATTCCCCTCCATGACTGTTTGGGCACTGCTGGAAGCCAAAATGATAGTCATCCTTATAGGCCCATGACAATGTGGGAGGTTTATGCAGGTTAATTTTCCCAGTATCTTGAATATGAAGTGGAATGAGAATTATGTCATAAAACGCTAATAGTACCAGCGCTATCTGGGTGGCCCTTGTAAAATTTTTGCAAGCTTCAGAACCTTGAGTAGTTGAACTTGAAGTAAATCCGCCATGACTAAGATGAATACAAAACGAGATATTGTTACGTTGTACTACGCAGGATACAAGAGACAAAAGCCAGCAATTATGCGTTTGTAGTTGAGGAATGTATTTGAAACACGTTTTGCGCGTGTGATAAATGTATTTTATGAGCCGTGCATTCCAATCTAAATACTACACATTTGTTGGTTTTGTTTCCTCTGTCATCTAAATATTCACGACAGCAAAGAAACATCAGTGACGACGGATTATTCGGTTTGTTTTCTTTGTATGGAAAGTCATCTGGAAGAATTCCACTGGTACTGCGGAAACGCATTTCCAGAAGTAAGCAAAGGAAACGTCTTTATAAATAAAATAATAAGAGTATGGATGTCTGTTAATTGACAAGTTTTGATAAACTGTTACATATTTATCCATTTAGGATGGAATTCCATGATTTCTTGGTTATTCAGTTTCGTCTCTGTGCATCTGTCCTGGTCCGAATCAAACTCAAATGTCGGGACTAAATTTATTGATGAATGTTTTTAATCTTAATTGTTGCACTCTAGGCCAGCAAAATTGGGCTGTTGGTGGACATAAATGCTGGAAAACTGTAGATGGTTTTGATCTCTCATTTTTTGTCAAAGAGAAGTATTCTAGTTCTGCATGGTCCCTCGACGCGAGAGCATCAGAAAACCAAGAATTTTTTGAACTTTTCAGTTTTTCGCTTATAATTTCAGAATGGTGCTCCATAGAGAAAATTTTAATATTACGAGAAACAAAGAGAATTAAATTTTGCGCTGGATGTGTATTCAATATGATAAATTCGGTCCAGTAATATGGTCGAAATTAACAGTGGAAAAACGACAATTTTTACCAACTTCGCCAACAAATCCAGGAAAGAGACTTTCAAAAATAGAAACGGCTATTCTAAATGAAAAAAAAGCACTTGTACAATGAATGTCTTTAGAGCATCAAATTCTGCGTTCAGCTAGTAGGCCTATCTAAGATCTCAAACTTGGTCAAATATACATAATATATACATTTGAATTTTTCGATTTTCTGTCATTGGTTTCTTGAATTAATAGGCATTTCATAGTTACCCTTCAGAGAAATTATACATTAATAAAATTATTTTAAAATTTTAAAAAACCTTAATAGGTTCCGTTTGTGTAAAACATTTACGAACGTTTTCGAGAAAAAAAAATGGCGCAAGTCGTCGTCAAATGTCCCAGAAATATATTTTTACCAAATAGTATTTTATATTATGATTTTTCGTTTTTGAGCTGTGCTGTTTACAGATATACTGGAAACTTGTGTGCATGTCTACCAGTATGTCTGTGAACAGAATTATTGTATTTTTTGGGGGGGGGGAGGTAGGAACCACGAAATGTGTATTAATGCCGAAAACAGACATCTAATGTCAGAGTCGAACACAATACTTCCTCTATTGATAGAAAGTAAAAATTTGCTAAAATATTACAAAAAGTTCTTCACAAAATTTAGAGACACCGAATTTTCGAGAAATAAAAATATTTTATGCAGTTTGTTAATGGTTCCAAGTCAGGTTAGGCATGAGAATGATAATGTCAAAATATTTTTTTAAGGGGCATAGAGCAAAGTGCGAGCATAATCTGCAAAACTCTTAGTAATGTGTAAGATAGCCTTTAAAATTCATTGCTAGAAAATATTTTTTCTCTCTCTTTACATAAACTTCCTTATGTGAAATATCACCAGCACCCGTGAGAATAACTGACTCATTTGCTAGCGAACTTTATTAATGCTTATTTCCTAACGGTAAAGGAAATACGCTGCGTCAGATGAGCGAGAAATGAAACTTACGATTAATTCAAGGATGCAAACATTATTTACGACCGGCATAATCAGTTCTTATTAAATAACTGAGGATATTGATTGTATCATAAAACAGCAATAATTATCATTATTTACTAGTTTTAAATTTCTAACAGTCATCAGTACAGTATAAGTAAATAGTTAATCAAATAGGAAACATAAATAACCCCATATGTATAATGGTTTCTCAGGCCTAATAGATTGATAGCTGCCGAAAGCTCGGAATGAATTCTCCTACTCACCCGGTTGGAAGCCCGAGAAATAAAATTATACGTTCTCAACATCGGGAAAACCTGAAGTCACACCCTACGGTTAATAACCCCGTTATCAACTTTAAAAGGGAAAACCACAAACACTCGTGCCACCCCTACGTGAATAAGAGGCCCTTGCCTTGAAGGGATTTTATGAACTTATTTTGATTAATACATATTAGTGTTATTTTTTAATCAATTCACAATAAATGAGATGTGCAAAGTAGACATTTTAAGTTATAATAAAATTAGGGATGGGTCGATACCAGATTTTCTCGATACTCGATACTCGATACCGATACATGATTTTTTCCTCGATACTCGATACTTCGATACTCGATACCTTCAACATTTCCAGTTTCAATAAATAGGTACATTAAAAATTAAAATTTGAGAGAATTGTGTAATACCAACTAAACTAATTAAGTCTGCATATTTAATGAGACAAAATTTAAGATCATCAGTAGCCTATAATTATTTTTAAACTCTACAATGAAACTAAAATTAGTTTTTTAAACAGTCCACTTACAAGTTTTTGTTAAAAAATACTAGCATTCTCACTTAATTGCAGAATTACAAAAGTATCGAGCGAGTTTTCTGAAGTATCGTTCGATGCCGATACCATGCAAGTATCGAGAGTATCGAGAGCCCATCCCTATACGTAACCTTAATTCAAACTCGTATGCACTGATATAAGAATTTCTTAAAATATGTCAACATTTCACAGAATACACTAGCAAAGAACTCCGCTTAATGTATATAGGCCTAATTATTTCACCCTAATATAACTTGTGTATATAACAGTATTAATGTAGTAGGCTACTCATTTCAACTTGATCAACGAAATAAACATCTGATTAATTTCATAACCATATGTTTAGGAATATGTTGTGGGTAACTGTATTGCAACTTCAAAAGCAGTATATGAACAGTGTAAAACAGTATGTCAAGATAACTGATTTGCATTTGATAAATTCTTTCAAATAGGCCTATACAAGTTCACAAAACAATGTATCTACATCTACAATATATCATATTTCTGGGAGGTCATTTGAGATTACTTACGAGATGAAGTATCATCATAGACCCACGATATCACTAGCACCCGGCATTTTATCGTCGGGTTGCGCGAGTTAAGTGACGATTATGATGTCGCTGGCACATGGGACACTAATGCACTAAAGCCTACAAACACCTCAACTGCTTTAGTTGATGTCACGTTGACGTCAATCGGTGTTAGGGCGCGTTTTTCCGTTAAAGTGGCGCAATTTCTATCAGTTGTAAATTGGTAGTTGCACATGGAGGATCGAATCCGTGCCTCTAAGCTGGAGTTGAAGGTAATTTCTGACTAGTGGTTACAATATGTGTTATATTTTTGAGATGTTATGGTTTGTAATCACTATTACGCTAGGTATTTCGAACAAACGCTTCTCAAGTAGTTCAATAGTGGTTAGTACTTTGTTCTTCTTAGAATTCCGAGTCTCAGACCCTGTTTTTTTTAGTGTTTTTGGTTCAAATTAGATTTACTGTATTTTGTCCTTGAGTGGAAACACGAACTTTCATCTTGTAAAGGAACCGGAAACTTTCCAATATAAATGAGCGAAGTGATTTAGATAGGTCTTGGTTTTTAACGAGAGCAACCCACATTATGCCTTATTATATTTAGACTAGTTCAGATTTAGATTTATTTTGTCCGTAAATCAATACAAGACTGATATTGGACGCGTAATTTAACTTACATATAAGAAGCCACAATTACAATAATTCTGAGTGTACAGAAACTTAAATATAGTTATATTTACAAAGTACCTATGTTTCACTACTACAAACAGAGTTAACAAATTTCTTAAATACAGTATAATATACAACTTTCATTGTTAAAAGCAGTTGTAGTAGAAAGAATAGCTTACAGTATATCTGACAATAAAAATATAAGATATAACTTTTTATTGAATGTAGTGTTCGTATTTAAAATAATAATTTACATTACAGTCTTGTGCTCTATTTACTGTTCGTTAAGGAACTTATCAATATGATCTTTCTATAAGGTAATTTAAAAGTTTTTTTTTTTTTTTTCTCATAACCTATTTAATTCGTTCAATGGTTTTATATATATTGGGAAGTTTATAGTATAAGTTAGTTTTATCCCAGACTCTTTCCAAAAACAGCTAATCTGTGCTTCGTTAATCTGTAATCATGTTTGTTTCGTATATACTATTCCTATCCATCCTTAAATGTTTAATTTCGGAAAACATGATGTGGAATACCAGCCATGCTTGAGGTTATGTTATGAGTCTAGTACAGGTTGAGTACAATATAAGCCTACATTATAGTTTGTATGGGATCTGATTCAAACTGTTAAATTAACATTCTGGTAGTTTCATATTAACTTTCCTTCAGGCAACATATTTTTAAAGTATAATACAGCTTTGTTAGCTAGTTTGTTAGTTTTATTTGCTTACACAGTTCAGTGTTTGTTATTATACAAGAACGTTTATTATCAAAATTTAAAGTTACTAAATTAACCTCTAAATACAAAATATGGAATATACAATGAATATTAGGCCTACAATATTTTAAACGTGCTACATTTTTATAACTTTATACTTCATTAGCACTAGGCCTATACGTTTGAATATTTTACATTTACATTTTTTCTGCACGTTGAAAATTAATCTGTGAATAAATTTAACTTATCCTTGCTAATGCAAAATGATAGGACATTTTAAATGTAATTCAGAAGTACACACATCTTATGCTATAGTTGAAGGTTCGTAAGCCTTGTGGTTTAATTATATAATTTGAATATCCATTTCTGATTAAATGAGAATTTGAGATTAATTTTCAAGAAGTACGCTTTATTTCCTGTATATTGAGATGTTTAAATTAGAATTTATTAAATTATGATACTTGAATCAGGGTACCAACCATGTCAAGCCCAAACTGGGGTTAGCTTATTTCTGTTATGGTTTTGGATTGCAATAGTTAATAGTAGTGATTGCCTGAAATAATTAATTCGCTTTGTTTTTTATATAGTATTAAATTATATTTTGATAGTTAATTGTATTAAAATATAAATACAAAATACTGATATAATAATCATGATGTCATATTATAAGTTTAGAAGGAAACATTTGATTGGTTATCAAAACGGAAATGAAACCTTCTCTGTGATTGGCTGAAAGCAGTAGCAGTTTAAAGCAGTTTGATTGGTTAAAGTAAGATGAGCTGTGATTGGTTGTTGAAATTTGCTATATAAGGCCGGTATGACCCGGATGGTTTGGGCGGTATGTTACAATTCACTGACCGATCAACACCTCAACACCAATTCCAATATATAATATGCACCACCTCAAACCTTTAACTAGACACCATAGTAATGCCAATAGTAAAATATATTCTTCCTCTTCTATAGGTCATAGTAATGCCAATAGAACAAAAATTTCTCACTAATAGTAAAATAGCTTCTTCTTCCTCTTTTTCCTAGATGTATCACAAAGTACCAAAAACATTCTGACCAATAGTAAAATATCTTCTTCCATTTCTTCTCAGACATATAACAAAGTACCAAAAACATTCTCACCAATACTAAAATAGCTTCTTCCTCCTCTTCTTCTCAGACTTTTCAGAAAGTACCAAAAACATTCTCACCAATACTAAAATAGCTTCTTCTTCCTCATCTTCCCAGATGTATCACAGAGAACATGTTTTTTTTTTACATATTCCCCTTCAGTAAATTCTACACTGTAAATTCCCTATGTTACTGTACCTAGCGTAATGCTTAAAACCTAAAAATTGCACAAAAACAATATAAATATCAGAGTGGGAGTGGTTCTCAAGAAAAAAAACGTACAAAAAATAAAAATTCATTTTTATAATAGCCTATACAAGGGTTTCTTATATTTACTTCAATTGATCAGGATAAGCGTGAATGGACCGTAGTAAATATACTCCTATGTACATTCACTTTTATTATAATTATTATCGTCATTATTATTATTATTATTATTATTATTATTATTATTATTATTATTATTATTATTATTATCATCATCATTGTTATGATCAATATTGTTGTTACGTGCTGATACTTCCCGAGCCAATTTTAGGCCCTAGTCATTCCTGATGTTACCACTATGTTTAAGGAATTGAGGACGCAAATTTGAATAGTATTATTCTTTTTGCACAATATTGGAATCTGAAACTCTATGTAAACGATGTACTTCTAGTAAGATACTGGTAGAATAAGAAATAAGCCTTAAAGCCAAATTTCCCAGCAGTTCTTCATTAACTTTTTTTGGGGGGGGGGGGGAGAATTCGCAAGACTGAAGAAATACAAACTTTAACCTGTTCATTGCTACTGACGTACAGTATAAGTGGGACGCCTCAAGAACTGTAAAAGAGGAAATATCAGATTAATGGAGTTACGTTTTAAGTAAAACATGAGGATTTTCATTTAAGTGTCAAGTTTGTCATTCAAGGAAATTTCATTGAAAATTTTCTCGTCTATTTTGAACTTAAGAGCCCTCTAATGTTTTCATTTGACTGTCTTATTACGAATGATTAATGTTTATGTTTACAACCTTGAAAGAAACCTAAATAAATAAAATCTGATGTAACAAAGTACCAGAATGCTTTTGTTTAATCAGTGATAATTGCAATATTATGATATGCAGAAAATAAGTTATTTTTGTAATCTATATCCAAGTTAACCTTTAGATCAATTATTTAAGCAGGGCTTGAGGAAGAACAAAGGTCTAAAGTTTGATACGTAACTAGGGATGGGTCGATACCAGATTTCTCGATACTCGATACCGATACATGATATTTTCCTCGATACTCGATACCTTCAACATTTCCAGTTTCAATAAATAGGTACATTAAAAATTAAAATTAGAGAGAACTGTGTAATACCAACTAAATTAATTAAGTCTGCATATTTAATGAGACAAAATTTAAGATCATCAGTAGCCTATAATTATTTTTAAACTCTACAATAAAACTAAAATTAGTTTTTTAAACAGTCCACTTACAAGTTTTTGTTAAAAAATACTAGCATTCTCACTTAATTGCAGAATTACAAAAGTATCGAAAAAGTATCGAGCTAGTTTTCTGAAGTATCGTTCGATGCCGATACCATGCAAGTATCGAGAGTATCGAGGTATCGAAAGTATCGAGGACCCATCCCTAAATAAAATCTTCATCCATGTTTTCATTGAATTAAACATACTGAACACCTAGGCAGCCAGGTTTCACAAACACACATAACTTTCCCTACAATAAGCTGGACAATACAGCTTTATAATTTCTATTATAATGAATGAAAGATGCGTCAAGTTTTGCAATACAGACTTTATCATTTCACATTATCATATAGAATGAGATGCCTTATTGCAGAAAGTGCATTTTCAATCGTCGAGGCTTAAAGCCTGAATCTGTGCAAACAACGGCTGGCTTAAAACTACCCTTCAGATTATAATGTTTGCGATAAAATTATCTGAAATACTCAGAACTTAGTAATAACACTTCGTGTAAAAAAAAAATTAAACAAAATAAAGCCCTTTTCGAGAAAGCACAGCATTTTCTTCATGTAAAGTGATTTTCGTGTCACAACCCCAGGCGTCACCTAACCAAAATATAAAATTGTTTTTATATACGATTTTTTTTACTTTTCATATAATAATAATAATAATAATAATAATAATAATAACCATATTTTATTGTTAAGCTTGTTAGCAACAGACGTCACGAAAATATAAAAATTACATCTTTAGAATTGATAGAATATCAGTTGAAAATTAATCCATAAAATAAACCAATAATAGAAATAATAATTGACAATCAATAGTCCCATGGCTACCCTACCGTACTCGTATAGAGACAGATCCCGAACTCCTGATATGGTCTCGTAGCTAAATATAGCATAAACACAGCTGAATCAAAACAAGTAATTATTATTGTTCATTGAATGAATCGCCTATGGGGCTTTGGAATGAAATGTCGATATGAAACATTCTGTTCAATCTCTAAAATATAAAACTTTAATTACGTATCTTAGCCAAAAACTCAACTGTGTGCAAATCATTCAAACCGAAGGAAAAAACTTTTCGATTGAAACCTCACCCGTATGTGCGTACTAACCCAGTAATCGCTTTGAAAAGTGTAAAATAAGAGAAGAACAAATGATAATGATTGCATTGAAAATTTCTCAAACATCCTATTGTCTCCTGATAGTGTGTCATCGTTACGTTTTATCATTGGTGTCTGATTGTTTTTAATGTTATGATTGGATTATTAATTCAAAAAATAAAAAAATAAAAAATGTCATTCTCCCAAAAGCACAATATAATATTAATAAGACAATAATAACCAAAAATTTACAAAAATAATTTAAATAAAAAATAGGGCAGCAGAAAATGTCATAACATTTTTCACAGAACAATTGTAAATTTTAACGAAACAGACATGTGAGAAATTGTGAGAAATTGCCTACAGTAGCTTAAACCCCCCCTTTTTTATGTAGCAGATTATATAAATCGGAAATATGCAGCAATGTAAACATGTCACGTTTATGAAATGGGCCCTAGCAAATGGAAGGCACCAAGGAATACATACTGCAAAACGCACCCCTGGTGGAAGACTGCCACAAGTCAAAAATAACATTTTTTCAGGAGGAGCATTTAAAGATTTTGATGCAATATGAAAAACAATAAATATTACTTTAACACAAAATTGCTGCCACTTCCGGACAAGAACACTGCATAATCTCGGGTTTACGGGCTTGCGTATGATAAAAAACTTAGATATGGCAGTTTTCTGCTATTTGAAACATCAAATGCTAGTGAGAAGAAAAATCAATTATATGCTGTAGAATCCTTATCGTTACGATTTGGGTTGTGCCACTTTTCCAGGACATGGACATGATGACAAGCACTTATAAGTACTAGTTATCTCAAAATTCAATTTTTTTGACTTATGGCAGTCTTCCACCAGGGGTGCGATTTTGTTGACCAAGACCATAGTGTCCACAAGAATTAGGCCAAATAGATAAATTCCAGCAACCTTCCGTGTTGGAAGTGTTACCATGAGTGGAATGTGCGGAGTGCAATGGGATGTCAGGGGACATATAAGGTATAAATACAGAAAGTGTAGTTTTGTTACTCGGCTCGGGCAAGGTCAGCAAGGCATGTCCAGCAATCCAAGAGGTTACTTGATGGCCTTTTGCTCGCGAGTGGCGCCTCTCTGACAAGGCTGGCGCTCTCTACCATTGTACAGAACATCATCGATTCAGGGGTCTCCACCACTTACTAACACAGCCAAACTTGACGGATATTTCATAATGCAATTAGGAAAATAAAAATTGAAAATTTTACGAAGAAGATAATTTAACTTTTCTATGGCAATTGCGAACATATAAAAATGCTAAAATGAACTTCTAGCCAATATAACCGTATCATTACAGTACTTCCACTCTATGTGTGTAGTGTATTATGCTTTTCCTAAGTTATAATTAACTAAGTGGCGCTAACAACCCAGAAGGGACAAGGCCTACCGCCCGACCGCTGCGTCATCTACCATAGGCATGTGGTCAGCATGCCGACACCCACGGCCGTTAAAGGTGGTTTCCATGACCATAGCCGCTACTTCTTTATCAAATAGCTCCTCAATTTGAATCACGAGGCTGAATGCACCCCTACCAGACCTCCCAGACACCAGAGTGTGTGTTTGTGTAACTCTAAAATGACAATTCTCCAATTTGAATCAGTAATACGTATTTACATTAAAATTGTTTTTAGATCTCTGCATATATTGTTATTGTATTGTTATCAAAATATCCTGAAATTCAAAATCTTATATATTCATGTCATCCTATACAATATGTCCAATCATAACTATTTACAGTTCGTTAACTATGTCATGAAGCATTGGTTTATATATTGGCGCTTTAATATGCTAGGCTGAAAAGTTATTAAATAACAATAATATTTCCAGCAAATGCTAAAAAAGTTATAAACAAATTAGTTACAATATGCTTAAAACTTATTAAAAGGCATCCTATTATCTGCAATAATAATGCTAATTTTTAAAAATAGAATTAATTGCAGTATACTATGTTCTGCACTATTTCTTGTGCAATATATTAAAGTATCAGGCTAGGTTAACGTTTGTTTATACTGATATAGTGTTAATTATAATATTCTTATGCAGTCTGATGTTGCACCTTACATGTACATATAGTTTCTGCATGTAGGCCTAATAGTATGCTGGATGACTTTTGAAAAATCTTTGTCTAATACTCAATGGTATGTAAATATCCAATTTGGCATTTGGCTTACGACTAGGGAAACCATGAAAAAACCTATGTCAAATTGGCTGTCCACGGGATTTGAACCTGGGACCTCCCGAATGCGAGTCCACCTCGGCCACTTCGCTCAGTCAAAAGTAATTTAAAATATTTAACAAAAACTGGTAGGCCTAATCCAAGCCTGGAACCTTGTGCGCATCTCTTTTGTGAGAAGTTCACCATATAGCTTAAATTTATAACAAACTGATTGTTTTTTTTTTAATTTCAACTATTGCTCATCTTAACAATGCTTCCTTATTTGTTGTCTTACTAGTTTGGAAAGCCCTTACATAGATAACCATCTGTGGATGTAGATCAGGGTTTTCATGTCACGTATCTATCTCACCTCTCTTACGCAGTGACCCCTTCAGTTTAAATTTAAGCTTAGAAATTTGTGCTAAAAACGTCAACAAAACAGACACTTTCACAAGCTACTGTACAACATACCTGTTTATCACAGAAATGCTTATTTATCACTATGGCAATTTAAGAATGTTTAAATGAAAAGACACTATAATCTATACTAGTACTTGATCTATCCCAAAATAGGGCGTGCAAGGTTCCACTAAGAAATATGTAGGTAGACTATGTGTCTTGCATATACAGTGGAAATATGTTCAGTATTTCCTCAATTACTCGCTGACCCTATGTAGAAACATTCCACACTCTTATTACCTTAAGAAGTGTGCACAGGTTTTATCGTAAAATTGACATCATTACATAAATTCTAATGCATGTCTGATAAAAGAAAATCATCCGATCATTTCGAAGTAAATTCGGGCATTTCGACAATGTTACCAACAAAAATATGCAAATTAATCTGTATACTGTTACCAAATTCAATATGCAGAATAT
Organism: Ectobius pallidus; assembly: GCA_964059195.1. Lineage (NCBI taxonomy): Eukaryota > Metazoa > Arthropoda > Insecta > Blattodea > Ectobiidae > Ectobius > Ectobius pallidus. The sequence continues at coordinate 84,083,009 of CAXKWD010000009.1, read as the reverse complement.
TCTGTACTTTTACCAACAAAAAATGTGCAGAGCATTCCGTATAATTTATTACCAGGCTTTAAAACTTAGTGCCCGATCGAATATGTTAACAGCAACCATACTGTACGGACTTTGCTCGGCGTATGCGATAACTACCATACGCTAGTTCACGTAAAAGTACACAAACCGGAATACAAGTATAAGAAGACCACAAAATAACTACTCATTCTCTAAACTCACATTACAAGCATGCAAAATGATACGTTCTCCTGATTGTGTATAATAGTCCCTCCCAAATGTTTCAATATATGTTTGCGTTTTAGAACACTTTACTTTAGGCATGCAGAACACGTCTTATAAATTTATAAACACGCACAATGACAAGGTACACTGTTGACAAATTTGAGAGTCACCGTACTACGAGCGCATTCACTTCTCAGTACTACTATCAATGACAGTCTTATCAGCCTACGCAATCACCCTCCACCCCCTATACTCAGGTTGTTGGTAACCGGAATCAACTCCCTCTGTGGGTTCGGGCACTAATTTTAAAGCCTGTTTATTACCAACAAAAATATACAGAGAATTCTGTATTCTGTTACCAATATGCAGACTATTCCGTATACTGTTACAAATAACCTCAACGGAAATGGAGTTTATGAATGGAGAACGGAACATTTGCTAGTGTATTATTGCATTTGTAGATATTAATTTAAAAAGTATATATTTCACAATGACAATGGTAAAGTGTTTCCCCGATGGAATAAATGCCATTCCTTGCATATATAAGTGAACACAGACTGCGTGAGAACTCTTTCAAGTTTAGTGGGTTGACGTCGGAGCCCCTTTGTTCCTTGAACACCAGACAGAAGATGTATATCGAACTCAGTTAGGGAGGATGGCCTGTCTTGCCAAAAGGGCACCAGAGCGTGACTATAGGTCACCGTCACAATCCATCGGACAGGAAGTCACATTCCGCTATGTCGAACAAATGATGACGCTTTCTATTATTAACACGTCCGATAATTGAGCATAATTCTGTTGCTGTTTTAGTTGCCTCATTTCTTCTTGGCATCAAAATCACTAGTGGCGCCATTCTATTTTCAAAATCAGACGTTTCCAGCCACGCTTCTCATGTCCGCTGGTGTTCCAATCACATAGTGTCGTCCACGGGACCAGATCCATGAAATTAAGCTAGGGTTACGAGGTGCCGAGTTGAATCTGCTACCTCCTAGATAGTTTCATTTTCTATTAAGTATAAATAATCTAAGAATAATACTGTATATGTATTTTTAAAAATACTAGACCTACTTACTTGAACTATTCCACCTAAGTTAATTTCACAGACACGGGAAAATAATATGCAGTGTATATTAATTTCATTTAACTAGAATCACTGGATTTTTATTTAATTAATTTTATTTGCATAAAATAGTTTGTTATAAACCAATACTTTGCCCTATTTTAATGAATTTTGCTTTGTTAAAAAAATAAACATTTAGGGGATCTCAAGATATGTATTACTGTCGAAAATCCGACTTTCAATTTCAGGGTCGAACGCAGTACTCCCACCTATATTTATCGTACAAATAGATAATATGCCTGTTCCTAAAGCCAAGTACAAGAACGCCTGCATACATTGTGAGTACGCTAAAAATGACAATATGCACATGCTTCTTGATACATGACAGTACATGAGTTGACTTTGGGAAAATAATAATAATAATAATAATAATAATAATAATAATAATAATAATAATAATAATAATAATACTTTATATTCATGTTAGATGCACTACATGTACAGGATTTATCGTCAAAAGCATATATTCAAATATTTACAATGGTATCATAAAATTCACTAAAAACTATAAAATGGGTTGTTTACTAACCATTCCATGATCTTAGCTTTAACGCCATTCTCATTTAAAACTTTCACATGAGCGGGAATTTTGTAATAAAATTTAATACCTTTATAAGATGGCTAACCTGAGTATTTGTAGTTGTAGTCTGGCGAATGTCACATTCAAGCTACTTCTACTTCTTGTATCATATGTACCTCATCTAAAACGCTGTAATTGTTATTATATTAAAAGTTCAAAATGTACAGGTTAAAATAGTTAAGATCTTTTCATATATATATATGAATTGGGGCGCCACTGGTCGAAGCGGTGACGCCCCTACCTAAGCCTTTCATCGATAATGCAAAGAACGATCGATTACATTCGACTGCTTAGAATTCTAAGATGGCAGGTAGTGGATAACGTGTGTGTAACGGTTAAAAATAGGAAAGTTTTTTTTTTGGAAATATGTCTATTTCTGTTGATGTGAATAATGAATATGGTGTTTAAAGTGTTCGTGTGTTAGTGTTTGTATGGATGATTGGTGTGCACAGCTTTCCTGGAAAGTTTGGACACATTGCAATCTGGATCTCAGAGGTAAGCCAAGATAGTGTTTGTGGCTACAAGAGATATAGTTCACAATAAGGATAGTGACCACTGTATGGGATGTAAGTTACCAGAAGATGAGAAAGCGTACGTACAGTATGTGACATTCAGTTGAGGTTACAGTAAATTCTTTTTTACTTGTCAGTGTTGCCAACTCTAAAAAAATTACTCTGTTGAAATCGTAATCAAAATCTGTAAAATTAGCTAAATTAAATTAATTAATTAATTAAAGTTTAACTAACTGGCCGGAAACACAACTCTTGCAGTTGGCCATGGCAATACTAAAAGCATAAGGCAATTCCGAAATTTATTTGAAAGGATTAAAAGCACTTGCATACAGATTCTCATTTAATTCCAAAATTCACTTATATTTTTTTTCTCCATTCCAAACTTGTAAGGTAAAGAAAACGGTGCTAGCACGTTATAGAGATTCTAGGGTGTATCCTCAGATGTTATTGTCGTTCTCTTCCCTTTCGTAAAAATTAATAATTATCCATTTCCTTCATATTAACTACCACAAATACCATTACATCGTGTACTTACAATCATTTACAAACGAAAATAACATAGACAAATTAAAAATTAATCTTTGTAATTATCCATAGCTTCATGACCTGTACTTTTCTCCGTAAGGGTAATTAAATCACAGAGGATGAAATGGGCTGGACATGTTGCGCGCATGGGGGAGAAAAGACATGTCTCAAAAGTATTGACTGGGACACCCGAAGGAAAAAGACCACGTAAAAGACATAGACGCAGGTGGGAGGACAATATTAGGATATATTTAAGGGAAGTAGGATTTACGAGGGATGATTGGACAGAGTTAGCATAGAATAGGGTTGAATGGCGAGCTCAGATAAGCGCGGCAATGAACCTTCGGGTTCCATAAAATATATAATATTCCTTTAGCTTGCTGAGGAATTGTCTATTGCCATTGAGTAAGTAAGTAAGTAAGTTATCCATTTCCTTCATATTAACCACCACAAATACCATTATATCCTGTACTTACTATCATTTAAAGATCAAAATAACATAGACAGCTATTTTGACAATAAAAATTTAGTCCACAAACTAGATACTGGCACTTTAAATGTTTTTTTTCTTCTTTCTTTTTTCAAAACACAAAAAATAAGCCAACACAATATTTAGTTTCGCTCTAAACATTACTTATTACTAGAGACAGGCAAAATATGAAATTTCATATTCTAAAATATGGCTACTAGCGCTCTGAAAACTCGGATCTTTACGAATCACGAAGTTTAGATGGCAATGCAAGCAAGAAAAAAGTTCATATTTCATAATATTTTGGTAAACTCTTCATATTTCGTGAAAATCTTCATAAAGCTTCATATTTTGTATGATTTGAAAATGTTTCCTTCGTTAATACTTCTATGACAAATAAATCGAGTTTTCCACATTATTGAAATGTTTTGAAAAGTTTTCCGGGAATCGCATCTCAAATCCCTATACGGCAAACTCCAGAAAGCTAAGAAATTTGGCAACACTTTCTAAGTGTTAAGAGGTACCCAACACAATTCCACTCTAATAATAGCCTACTTCCACTATGAACGGGAATGGGATTTCTTCGTATTGTTTGGAAGTAGTCACATTCCTTGCAGTCCAAAAGATAACTCGACAGCAAGGGCGGGGGTAGGGAATGTTTACAGTTAGAGGAACCAGCTCACTAGCAGGGAGGAGGGAATATTCATTTATGTGTTGTTTGCGATTCGTGGTGATTTGGATCGTGTGCCTAAATCTGGAATGCGCAATTGGTGACAGAGTTAAACTGTTTTAAAACAGATGGAACGATTGTTATGTGCACATTTTGTAAAAAAAAGTGTTAAGTATGGAATATAGTCCTTTTTATTACCTGTGTAATATTATCTAAAGACAAAGTTGTACTAACATTCAAATTATGTTTACGCTACATTTGATATCTTGAGAAAGAACAAATATAAGATGCATCTTCGCATGAGACATATCCCGGCCAGTCCTCCCCCAGTGAAGCAATTATGCCGTGATCTAGCGAATTCTTCGAGGATTAATAGGCTGACAAACCGTTGGGTACAAGGCACATATTCTCGCATTTAATATTTGGTACAAGGGGCGCTCTAGAATTTTAAATATTTGGTACAAGGGGTGCTCTAGAATTTTTAATATTCGGTAGCAGTTTTAATATTTGTTACAAGGGGCACTCTCGCATTTTTAATATTTAGTACTGTCGGGAGTGTCGGCGACAATATACAAGGATAGTTTGTCACCTGCTTCTCTGAGAAACAAAATGTGAATATTGAGTGATCGAGTGGGCGGAGCTTAAAGTGCACTTAATATTTGGCTTTCGCCGTTATCTTTATTCTGAACAAATGGGTGACTGAATTACATAATAATTTTGTTATTAATTTATTTTTTAATACTGGTATCTGCAAACACAAAGTTTCAGCTGACACAACACACAAATAGCATTATACATAAAAAAAATTAAAATTAAAAAGACACACTCACAGTTCAGACGTTTCTTACCGACAGAAGATGCACTTTTTGCCAGAAAACATTGAAAAACTGCTTTTATCATATTGTAATAAATATTAGTTGATGTGATGTGAAAAATGTAGGTGAATAGAATATTGTGAATATTTAACGTATTAATTACCAGTTAACTAGTGTTTTTATTTTGCCCTCTCATTGTGAATATGGTAGATATTCCTTTGTGTGTTGTCTTAAATCAAATAACAAATATTCAGATGATAAAATTGGTGATTTATTGCATTTCATAATATTTTTAATTTTTTTCTTCATAATTTCATATTTAGCATAAATAAATTTCATATTTTGGCAAAATTTTCTTCATATTGTGCCTGTCTCTACTTATTACCTTCATTTCTCCCCACTAATTCAAAGTGTGCAAATCCTTATCACAGCGAGGGATATGTTAATTCAAGATAGATATACATTTCTTTACAAATAAGTCAATCTTTTAAGCAATTGTTTCTGCGATGTCCAACTGTTTCAAACAGTGCTTTGTTTTAAAACAAATTGTTGCCAATCAAAAAATCCTGAATTCCGCTACATACGAAATTACAAAAACAAAAACAAAAATTATTACTAATCTAGGCACAAGCGAATTGCAGTTACCTTCCTTTCAAAATTTACGATTCAAAATAACATAAAACTTCGTACGATGTTCGTTCATTTTATGAACTTAACACACGAATAAAACTTCGTGCTTGCCTGTTAAGTTCTATAACTGTGTTACATTGTAAATAACTATTACGCTTGTGAACTGCTAATAGAACTTGAATTTTGTAACGATCAAGAGTCGACCCATCCATTTTGCAGCCGGCTGTACGTTTGAGTTGGTATGGAGGGCCATTGCTCCTGTGCGATCCTTGTCCACCCACACACGCCTCGGCTTGTTGGTTTTCATTAGCATGTGTTACTACCTGTTTTCAACACTATATTCAATGAATGGAGGAACACAAGACCTTGAATATTCAGTTTACATGGGCGTTATGTCTTTCCACAGCGAAAATAACATAGAAGGCAATGGTTCTAGTGAGACCTGTGTAAGAATAGTTCATGAATCTTGGCTTAATGGGGTTATTCACTAAAAATGACAATTGATACTTTTTCGTATACAACAATAATAATAATAATAATAATAATAATAATAATAATAATAATAATAATAATAATAATAATAATAATAATAATTTTTTACTTGGCAGAATTAAGGCTTTAAGGTATATCTCCCACTCAAATAGGACAAAATAAATTAAATTAGCCAAAGTAAATAACTTCCAACGTTATGACTTAACTGATCTCATAAAGTATTATTATAAAAATAAAAAAGTATTGTGATAAAATAGTATAATCTAATGTGATACACAACTTCCTTTGCCCAAATAAAAGTTTTTCTTCTTGTTAGCCTATAATATTATTATGTATGATATTCTAGATCGCCTGCGTGGTCTCGTGGTTGACGTCGCTGGCTACGGATCTGCAGGTCCGGGTTCGATCCCCGGATTTTTCTGAGTTTTTCTAGTTTTCCCATTCGCTGTTCATTTCTTATAGTACTTGGTGTTCTGTAGGCTACGCTATGTTAAGTTTTTTTTTTTTTTAATTCACCTTTGATTACCTACAACAATTTGGTACATGTCGGTTAACCAAGCTGTTCAAATGTGATGACGTTTAGGTGATTGCATTCCTCGGAGATGAATGGAGCTACGCCAGCAAAGCCCTAATCATTTCAATAAAAATGTGATTGTCATATGATGTAAAAATGTTGGGGTGTAAATCCACTACTTACTGTCAGGGTCTCCAGGGCAGACTTTGCAGCATCTTCCAGGGTACAGTACTGGCTCATCGCAGGTTGGTTTGGGGCACTCGTTCTTTATGTTCCGACACTGCACCCTAGCCACTATCCGGCGCTTCTTCTGCACCTGAAATCCAATGCAAAAAGTACATACAGTATTTATAAATTCTTATCATCAGCAGCAGGAGCATGATTAAATATCATCGTTCCAGTATCACTGTCATCCGAGCTTATCGCCTTTCATTCAGTGGCGGATCCAGGGGTCTGTTGCCCCCCCCCCCTGGTTTGTCCTTACGCTGATTTGACTATTTTATGAATAGAAAATAATTACCTAATAAAATAGCATTTAAATTTAATTAACTACAAGATAAAAATAAAAGCATTTATGTATTCGCCCTATTTCAACCTGAGAATTGTAAAATACAAGTTGAATAGTATTTGCATTCCAGATATATTGTGTCAAATGTATAGACAAGCTACGGCAACCCACAAGAAGGCATTTATTAAAGTTCCTTATCTATAATTATTATAATAAATGATTGATTTCTTGTGAACTAGGCTATTTTAGAGCAGCATTTACTTAAAAATAAATGTAACAATTTTGATATTAGATTAATGATTATAATAAAGATGTAATATGCTATGTAAAACCGACAAAATTCTCACCAGAACTACAACTGGGCAAGAAAACTTTTCGTCTGATAGAAGAGAATATTAGAGGAGACAAATTCCTCCGACACTGGGACCTGAACCCAGGACCTTTGTCTATTCGCGCCAATGTTCTATCATTGGTAGGATTCAGGTCCCAGTGTCGGAGGAATTTTTCTCCTATAATATTCTCATGTCATGTCCAACAGAGACAATAATCAGTGGTTCATGAATACTTATATATATCCGTCTGCTAGAAATTTTAAGGAATCACGGAGGAATCGCCCAGAGGGCCTAAAAACTAATTATTTTGCACTTTTTTTCGGGGAGGACTCCCGGACCCTCACATTCTGAGGATGTTCCATGTCCCTCATAGCCCAGTGCTTGTAACTTTCCATTTTAACGCACACCCTTCACTAAGTTCTGGATCGCCCTGCTTTCATTATACATGTCTACTCAATATTGAAGATAATTGAGTTCAATCGGCGTCTGGCTCCGCGAATGAGTAAATCCATTCATATTGGTAGGCCAAAATTTGGATCCGCGATCTCCTAATATGAATCTGGGACGTTACCGCCTCTTAGTCTAATATATTACGTTTCATATTCTCTTCATGTAAATTTGTTATATTCAAAAGGGCGGAAAATTTTTCAGGGGCAATTTTTGTGTAAAATACACTTAATGTCAATTGGATTTAAAACTTCAATCAATGAATACGTATTACATTGAGTTTTATATCAATCAAATATGTTATTGTTCTAAAAAAATTAATTTTAATATATCTCCAACACATATTTTTTTTATTAACAATGAAGTATAATTTAGCATAGGGCCTATGCTTTAAACATACCAAATATATTACTTTCGTAACATACCAAAGAGTGGCTATATTACATAGGCTACTACAAATATCCGTAGATCTTTGAAGCAATTAAAAAAAAAATTACAATAGCAGTCATGCATTTTTTGCAAAAACATAACTACTTTTATTTTAGAAAACAAAATTAATTTCTGTTGTATAGCCTAAGTAGTGATTGGATTACTCACAGTAACAAAATGCTATCGGAATAATGGTTGATATTAAAGTAAAACTCAAACACTAAAACAATAACTTTGGGATGGGGGTGGGTGTTGGGGAGGTAAAACTAAGGATGTGGTTATACAAAGCTTTGCTCAGGGTGCAAGGGACCTGAAATCGGGGCCTGCTAGACCCCTATATACCTCGTTAAAAATGTTCGCTCATCTACAGATATCAGCAAATAGAAAACAGCACGTCTGTCACTGAATATAAAATCTTGAGATTTCCCAGCTACACAGCAAGCATACTCTTGTGTTGCTGATGATCATGATAGCTGAGGGGCGATCGTGCAAGCCAGTATTCCAGTGTTTCGACACCTACAAGACCTCCTTCAGTGTGAAGCCGGCTCACTCGTGACCATACATTGTAACGAGATGGCTTGATTAGAACGTCAAACTAATATTACTCAGAAGCTCGCCTCTTCAATCCCGAAACAGATCACTTCAGTCCTTTGCAGAAGTTGAGACACAGTCCATTCACATTAATTATAACTACAAATTTGCAACTAACATAATATCCTTGTTGCCTAATCCTTGATTAAAGATTATTATTATAATTATATTATTATTATTATTATTATTATTATTATTATTATTATTATTATTATTAGAATCTGTAAAATAGTCAGAGTGGTGAATATTGAGCGTACAGATTGAGATGCAATTTGTGTAAACCAAATTGGAATCTTTTAAAATACTAATGTTCATTCAAAAGAACGTTTTAGAAAACCTTAACCATGATGACATTATTAATGACGTAGCGAAAGAGAGTGCACTGTTGAAATCTCTCTTAATAATAATAATAATAATAATAATAATAATAATAATAATAATAATAGAAATAATAATAATAATGTTTTATTTTACCGTAAAGCCTTATCTTCCACTCAACCAGGAGGGGGAGAGAGAGACAGAGAGAGAGACAGAGACAGAGACAGAGAGAGAGAGAGAGAGAGAGAGAGAGAGAGAAAAAATTCAAACTTAACAAAATAATTGATTATACTTGGTTGTTTAATGTAAATAAACACTTTAATATTCAATACTTCAATATTCAATATGCATATTTTATTTTATAAAAAAAGTCCTGCAATTTCAATCATTGCACTGCACGGTTAGACTACGGATGTACTGGCATGAAAACTCTTATTTCTATTGTAATTTTGTACAGCATAGTCTAAAAAATTAGAAAAAAGTCGCAGGTACCTAAGGAATTTTACTATAAATAGTATACAAATAAGAACATAAACGTCAGGTACATAAATTCTTTTGCAGTCACCTGTTAAAATGATTGAAAAAAATAAATCGACAATAATATAAAAACACTTATTTTTTTCATTTTGCAACGACTCGGAAGAAGAGTAGCGGTATGTTAGAATGGAATGGGTGAGGGATTATTGTAGGGGAGGGGTAGAGGCGCCGGTGTTCTCTGGATGCTAGAACCGAATTTTGTTTCCAGTTCCGACCCTGAGAGGAAATATTGTGTTCGACCCTTAAAATCGATGTCTCGTTTTCAACATAAATAGGCTAGGTTTTGAGGCGCCCGAATCCAAAAACGTGATTTTCATAAACATGAATGTTGTGTTTCTGACCTGCATAACTCGAATACAAAGAGCAGTCCCCGTTTGGCTTTTGGGGATGACATGTAGACTGGCGACGGATTTCTCTTACTTTTACTATCACATTGCATTGTGTAATGGGTTTTATGCTTGATTCGAGCAACTTAAAAAAAAAAAAAATTCAACACTTCCAACACAATGTCATGAATAGGGTTCAGGAGTTTATGACCTAAAAAGTGGAAAATATGACTGCAAATATCACCTTAAAAATGACTAAATATGCCCTCATAAATAATGTATTTTCTAAAAAAAATTCCAATTTAAAAAGTTTAATGGCACAAAATTATTACATCACATTAAATCGATACAATCAGGTAATCACATTTTAACAATTTTACAGGTGATTTATAGTGTTACTTGTAAAGAACGTCTGATCTGTTAATGTTTCCACATAGGCTACCTCTGGAAATGTGAACTGAAAATATTTTTAAAACGTGTCTAATGGAAGTTGTTAAACACAAGGACTCTTACTGTCCCTTCACATTTCGGTTACAGTGAAACCAAAATATTCGTGACTCTTTCTCTGAAAAAAAAAAATCGGGTGCGTGGAACGCCACGCGACAGAAGTGAAACTTTTGGATTTTTTCAATTTTGGATTGTTAAACTTTTTAAATTTTGAGTTTTTGGGCTTTTTAAATTTTGAATTTTTAAAATTTTGGATTTTTTAATTTTGGAATTTTCGATTTTGTATATTTTGGATCTTTGAATTTATTATTTTTTTAATTTTTTAATTTTGGAATTTTAATTCTTTTAAATTTTGGATCTTTTAAATTAACTCTGGAATTTTGAAATTTGAAATTTTATAAATTTGGATCAATTATTTTTTTTACATTTTGATTTTGGATTTTTTAATTTTGTAGATTTTTTAAATATTGGATTTTTAGATTTTTAAATTTTGGATTTTTTAAATATTGGATTTTTAGATTTTTAAATTTTTTATTTTTTTTTATTTTTTAAATTTTGGATTTTTTATAATGCCACTAGCTTGAAGCAGTAATAGCCCCACTCAATGCTGTCACCTTTCTCCCACGCGCTCCCGTATTTTTTTATATTTTTTTTATTTTTCAATTTTAGATTTTTTAATTTTTTAATTTTGGATTTTTTAATTTCAGATTTTTAGATCTTTTGATTTTGTATTTTTTTAATTTTGGATAAGCCTAATCATTGAGTCGATTGTTTTCTGTGCAGTCCGTCACAGCCCCACTATTTACGTGACGATTTTGTTCGTAACGTTGCAGATATTCTCAATTCGATTCCGATTCGTAAGAGCGTAACGCAACTTCGTGTTAGCTCTCGTGTTAGCTAGCGCGCCTAAAGAAGTTTCACTTCAAAAATTTAAGTTAACAACTTCATAACTTAAATATGACGTTAAATTACAAATATTACCGAAATATGACCAAGACCACGAAAATGGCCAAAATATGACTTTATATGCAAAATATAAACTGTCCGATTAGGATAACAAAAGTGCAATTCATGTGTAATTTGAGTTTGCGGCGAGAATGGAGGTCAGAATAAAATATGACAGTCATAATTTAAATAATGTTTTACAAAAAAAAGAAAAGATTCTGAAATGCTACTTTTGACTGAAAACATGAAATAAACGTTTAGCCTACTGTAAGACAAGGTTAGGAAACACTAACCTAATTTACTGAATAATGTCCTGCTTCTTTGCTGCAATTACAGAATTCCTCTCTTTAATTGAACTGAACTGTCTGTTACACGTGTTCTTAAAAAAGTTACTTACAACACACAGGGAATACCTACAACCTCTAGAACACAATTTATATGATATAGGCCTAGCAGAGTTTCTCGATCCCCGATGAGGTCGGTGGAGTTTTTCAACTGGCCTAATCCTTCTACTGGCATTATGGCCCTGGGGTCGACTCAGCCTCTGACAGAAATGAGTACCAGGAGCAATCCTAGGGGTAAAGGCGACCGATGCGTAAGGCTGACAACCTTACCACCTTCACGTGCCGAATTTCTAAGCCTCAACCTCCTGGAACTCTCTGGGCTTCCATGGCGTGTTTAGAGAACACTTTGTTTTTACTAGCAGAGTCTCACACTTGGTGGGGATAAAGGAATGAGTTACAAATAGGACTATTTTAATGAAAAGCAAAACCTTTCACAATCTTTGTGGGATAACTTTAGTTTAAAAGTACTAAAGTACTAAAATTAGCAGTGTACTTAGATGGAATCTGTATGCATGAATTAGTATTGCTTTAAATTTATCAAGTTTTGTGTAGATTCTCACGTCATAACTAACTCTGCTTCAACGTTTCTTCTACTTCCCTTCATATTCTCCTATTATTCTTCTTGTTTTTCATTTCCTTTCTACATTTTTGATTTCCTCTTTCTATTCCGCTAATATTCAATTTCTTCTTTTTCTCCTCTCCATATGTTTCTTTTTTATTCTTCTCGTTGCCTTCATATTCTATGTTTTTTTCTTTTCTTCACCTTCTACTGTTTACTGTTCTCTCCTTTTACCACTTACTTGCTTCTTTTTTTAATTTTGCCTAAGTTATTGATTTAATTTCTTGTTCTCATTACTTGTTTTCCTCTTAACATACTAATTTTCATTTCTTTTCCTTTCTTCATTTCCTCCTATTATTTTCTACTTTTCTCCTTTCCCTCACCTTTTTTTTCTATTCTTCTACTTCCATCAATTCCACAACCTCGGCTACTCTTCTTCTTTTATTTTTAATCGCCTTTATTCAAATTATGTTCAACTTCTTATTGGCATACAGCTGTAATAGATCATAAGCGGGATATTTCACGAATTTTTATAAGCCTAATCGGATATCCAGTTGCCGTAAAACGACGACAACCGCCGCTATTATTAGAATAGCAAGATCCTATAGGTAGACTCCTAATCGTCCTACTTCTAAGTTATGTGCTATGGGAATATAAAGCATAAAACCATAGAGACATAGATCTGTCGATTTCTGATATGCCTTTTACAAAATGACCTTACACTAATATGACAAATAGCTACAAGCCAATATAATATTAGAAACTGTTCAGTGCTGACCGAAATGCACGAAATGCCTTTTTTAGACAGTCGAACGTAAAAGAAGCTCTTAAGTGGATGATATTAATTAAAAGGAGATAATTTACTTCTAATGAAGTGAAACGTCGCTTTAAAATAATACAATTAGTTCCGAAAACATTAGGCTATGTACTATGAATTATACAGTGGGTTCTGAAAACATTCAGTTAGCCAAATATGCTGTAAACGTTTCAGTTATCAGAGAAACGCACAATATATCACATCAGCCAGAAATATGCTGTTAAAAATGTGACAAATCAATAAAATATGCAACAATATTTCAATATCAAACAAATATGGTACATTATCGCAAAACTAACAAAATATGCAACAATACACAAAACGAAACCATCAGTTTTCTATACATTTTAACAGTAGCATGGATTAGAGTGCATTATTTTCAAAAATATGATTTTCATAAACTTCAGGGCCCTGATAATAATGCTTTACATATTAATTTATAACTTAAAACAAAGATTTAAAAATTTTAACGCAAAAATTACCTTCTACTAGGGATGGGTCGATACTAGATTTTCTCGATACATGATTTTTTCCTCGATACTCAATACTTCGATACTCGATACCGTCAACATTTCCAGTTTCAATAAATAGGTTCATTAAAAATTAAAAGTTGAGATAACTGTGTAATACCAACTAAATTAAGTGTGTATATTTAATGAGACAAAATTTAATATCATCAGTAGCCTATAATTATTTTTAAACTCTACATTAAACCTAAACGTTTGACAGGAAACGATTTTAAAAATCGGAAAGTTTTATTTTTGACTAGACAAAAGTCACAAAATGGTTTTCTCCATTTCAAGGAGAAATAGAATTATTTACTATATTTAGTAGACTACTAAAAGCAGAAAGAGATACCGTATTTCCTATAATTGCAGAGTTACCAAAGTATCGAAAAAGTACCGAGCGAGTTTTCTGAAGTATCGCTCGATGCCGATACCATGCAAGTATCGAGAGTATCGAGGTATCGAAAGTATCGAGGAGCCATCCCTACCTTCTACCGGTAAAGTCAATGGCCCTAGAAAAAATTGCCAAAATAATGTGGTCTATGGGTCGCCGCATGGACCACACACATGGAAATTATGTATTCTCGATCTGTTACAGCGTGATATCGCATTCTATTTTCACCTCATGGAGGGAAGTTAATATTCACCGCTAAAGACACATTGTTGTCCAATCATTTGTATCAGTGCCCCGGGTGTTACGTGCAGTGTTTCCGTAGTCTCTATAATCTGTACAAAACTGAAAGGTCAACCAGTGAAATGAAATTGCCAAATTAGTTGCTATAGGCTGTCGATGGCGTCTGTGCAAGATACATGTCTCATGTCCCGGATATGCCTAAATTATAGTCAGTCTAGTGATATAATTAGAAGGTGCTAACAAGGGATGACCAAACCAAACAATAAAGAAATGAATAAGCAAGCGAACAATGACCACGACCTCAGTAGGCTTATTCTGTTCTTGATAATGAATAGAGAGAGCAATCAGATGTTTCTGATTTATTATGTAGCTTTAGATGTAAAAATTTAACAAATATAAATTAGAGCTACATTGGTTTTAAAACATGAACTAAATAGTAGGTTCTAATATACGAGGAGTGAGTATAAAATCTGCCTTTTCTATTTATTGCAAATATGGAAAATCATATCACAAGGAGGGCGCTAAATTTGGGCAGTACTTAGAAGACATGGCTAAGCATATACCACGATACAGCCTAAATGATAATCCAAGATTTCATGGTATGTATGATACCCCTAAATTGGGAAAACTGTAGACCAAGGCGAAAAAGTAATGAACTTTAAATTCGAGAGATAATTTCTGACATGTTTTATAAAACTGAGCAAGACTGCTAAGAAAACAGTTAACACAACGATTACATCCTTTGATTATTTCTTGTAATTTGAACAACAAAAATGTTCTCTTTTCTTTTCCGTCATTTTACGACAAATGTAACTGAGAAAGTACTATAGGGTAAGGTAAGGTAAATTTTTGGATGTAGGTTATTTGGTGATAATTCTTGTAGGCCGTGCCACCAGATAAGATATATATTTTATGGCATCGCTCGCGGTGCACATCTTATCACCATTCTCATACCTCTCTGTTAATTAAAAATTACATCATTAGTAATTTCCTTGTAACAAAATAATATCAGTAGATAGCAGAAAAATATAGCTGCAAGTTGGCACTTCCTTGCGCGTGTTTTTATTTCACTGAACAAGTGCAAACATTTCGTCAGATTTCATTGTTACGACGTCCCATCTGTTCTTTATAATCAATATTATTTTTCAAAGCGTAATTCAGCTTAATAACCAGTCCGTGTTTTAGCACATAGCTTTTAGTATTTCAGTTAATTTTTAGAGTTTACCTTATGTTATTTGTGGTTGAAAACTACCCTTGTGTCTTTTTCACACATTTCTAGTAAATATAACATCAGTGAAACTTTGGCGAGTTATTATAGACACTATAAGGAATGGAATATCGCATTAATAATAATAATAATAATAATAATAATAATAATAATAATTTTTCCATTTCCATCGCTATCCCCCTTAAATGGTTTTACTTGACGTACGTGAAAACCGTACGAGTTTTCACACCGGTTTGTTACAGGCGTTTATGTATAGGCCTATCCCTCGAAGTGCAAATTTCAGGTAATTGATCAGCAATCATTTTAATACGTCTTACAGCAAACAGGATTACAAGTAAGGTGACCTATATATCTACAGTGAACAAGACAATTTATTAAACAAGCTGTTAGCAGAAGTTGTTAAATGCAGCAGCTGCAATTAACAGTAAATATTTTCTTGTTTCGCTGTCATAAGACACTAATCATTGCAGCTTGTCCTTTTAAATTACATTATTTACCTCAGTGTGACATAAATTATCATGAACTGCTGTCTGATCTTGATGGAATGCTTTCGTGAAGGTTACGGCGTACGACGCTAGACTCACAACCGACAGACTATTTTATCAGATGCATTATGGTTTCTTGCGAAGCCCCCTTCAAGTTTTTCTTCATAATTCTCAACTTGATCAAGGTTAGCATTAGCTATTCCAAGTCTCCTATAATTATTATGATAAATATTAATGCCTCTAGACAAGTGGCTAAAAGGAAGATTTAACTCACCCTTCAGCTAATTTTGTTTTGAAGAAATCTTTCTCACATGATGACAGAGGCGCCAACTTCAGGCAGATAAATTACTCTGGCCGAATTATTCTCAGAAGAAATATGCATAATACATGGGAAAGTTTTACTACCGGTATAAATATGCGTAGTCAAATTAATGGAATCCAGGTAGAATAACCACATCATTCCTACAAACTAATTTTGATTCTTAACGAGATATAACTTACAGGTGGTTTCTCTGTGAATTTAAATTTTAACACGAACTATTTAAATTGGAATACATTATCATCTTAGGTTCTCGGAAGTTATGATGCATCACTCATGCAGTCCTCAAAAACCTTTGGGCTTATAAGGGCAGATAATGTTTGAGAACTCTAAATTACTCTCTACGTAAACTACTGGTGGTGGAGATTCTTATGGTTCCTAGAGGCTGAGGATTCAGAATTTTCAGGGCAGAAACCATAGAGGCTTGCTGGATGAGTATACTCTGCCAGCTCACTCGAAGACGATTCAATAGTTCCCTAAGCCTCACCAAAGCTTCACCTACAGCTGTCAACTGAAGCAGATGCAGCTGACTTCCGGTTACTGCCAGGGCCGTAGCAAGGTCCTTCTGCGCCCTTGGCGAGTTTGACAAATCTGCGCCCTCCAATACTGAACAATTTTTTATTTAATTTCTGTAAAACTGTTTATTATTTTAATATAAAAACACTGTTATTATAAAAAACCTAAACCTCAATATGAAAATTAACTAAGTGTTGGACTTTATTTTCAGATGATTGAACTACTTAAAAATAATTAAATCATAAAATCTAGTATTAAAAGTAAAGTACATAATAGGCCTGATGCCTACTAAAATGTTTAACACATTAATATAGGTAAAAGTATTTTTTTCGAATATTTTAACCACTTTCATCTCAATAATAACGTACATTTTAATTTTTACTGTCGTTATATCTTTCCATATTGTTCATGATTTATGTTATCATACTTTGTCAATAAGAAACGTGATAATTAAAGAGCGTTGCATGACTGTTTTTTGTTTGTAGACAATCAGCATAAAACTACAGATAGTTCACGTGCAGTAATTTTTAATAACCTGAAAGATTTCTTCCATTAACGTGGAATTTTTATTGCTTGATAAATTCCACCAGTCTAAAAAAAATGCGGAATTTTTCATGGTTAATTTTGCGCCCTCTTTGTACCTGCGCCCTTGGCGGGGGCACATCTCGCCACGGCTCTGGTTACTGCTGCCCACTTATGGCGTGTTTCTCACGATCTTTGCGAAAGATGATCTCTGGTTCTTGCACTCAAACAGAAAATATTTCGCCCGGTCGTCATAACACTTTACTACTGCCAACGTCCACTTTGAATAATACAACTTTCTTATGCTTATTACCAGGGTCGGGCTTTTTGAAGACATGTCATCTTTTAACTGGAACATCATGGGCGCTGCCTACTAATGCAGATATTCTGATCATGACTCCTAGATAAAAAAAATAGTAATTTTTAGGGTCTTTTTGGTCATTTTCCCCATTTTTAACTTTTAGGTCACTTTTAGAATTCAACGTCATTATTTTCTCATTTTACGTCTTTTTTTCCACGTTTCATATTTTAGGTAATTTTTTTAAATATAAATTTATGTTCTTATTCTTTGTTGTTTTTGTGAATTTACTAACATTCAATATTCTCGGAACTGTAAATAAGCATAAATAAATAGATCTTGTTATACTTTTACTTTGGATACTGAAAGACGGTTTTGCTGTTTGCATTGAAGCGTAATTTCAAGTCTATAATTGGGTCGACAACATATATGTAGAATAGACACAAATATGATGAATAAACTAGTATTTTCATATAAATGTTTTGGCATTGTTTTCAGTTTTCGGGTAATTTTTTGGTATTTTTGAAGTCATTTTATAGCTCATCTTTTAAGTATTTTTAGGTCATCAAAATCCGGGCCCTGCTTATTACTGTAACGTATAATGGTAACACCTATTTTTTTTAACAAAATCCCATAGTGTTCCTCATATTTGTGAAGAAAACAAACAATTAGTGCAAACTTACAAGAACTTTGTGTATTTCTCCACTACGATGTTGCTTGACGTCATGTAAACAGTAGCCATATCGATGGAAATCTCGTTCCCTTAGCTGGGAGTGATTTACAGTCGACTCATGATTTAACGTGGGCGCATTATTCAGCAAGCGGATTAATCGTGGCCTACATTTATATAGACCTATTATATATATTAATTTCCAGTATTTATTTTTTATGGTTGTGAACTGAGCTCAGTTTTTAACGCTAGCTTGAGTTTCATAGTTTTATTATGTTTGGAGGGTTTTGACCCTTTCTTTACCAACCAATTCCCGTTACTTTGCTGTTCTTCGTGATGCGAAAATACTGAACATAGCTCAAGGACGCGGGCAGCTGTTGAAGGGGTTGGGGTGGAGATGGAAAAGAAAGTCTGTCTCTGTGCAGATTGTGTCGGACTGTCGGTCATGGGGGGAATTGAATGGTTCGGAATAGCAAAGAGGTTCCTTGTTGCTAGTCAAACTAATACTCAGGAAATTTCGCAGCGATATGAGAAAGACAATACATCCAAAAAACGAAAGAAGATGACTAATTTCTTTCAAAGCTACACGTTCGGAAGACATAACGATTTTCTGAATACTGTAAAATGTATTGCACAATGTTTTACTGTGAAGACTTTATTTGTTTATAGGTGTCTTGTAATTTTAAATTACATATTCATATAGCATTAAATATAGTTGCTCTGCTTGCAGTTTTAAAATCTGCATTATTGTGCATTTTGCATTATCCGTGATTTTGAATTATCAGTGTTTGTTGTCCCTGGCATTACCCCGAATAATCGAGAGTCACTGTATTAATAAGAAAGCGTAGTTAAGTGTGGGTGCGCTATCTTTGCAAACGTTCATAGAATCTTCTCTAAGACAATCCGGACATGTAGACGGAAAGGATTGCTCCTAGTACTCATTTCTGTTAGAAACAGATGAAACCCCAAAGCCAAAGAGCCATTATTAATAAATAGAATGCGAAAGAAGAAATAAACTACGGACATACTCATTGTATAAGCAGTTTTGTTTGCAGTTCAGCATGTATATTGCGTAAAATAAGTTTTGTGCATTTAAGGATTAAAAAATTGTATTTTTCACGATACTGGATCACAAGCGTTTAGGTTGGTTTTATGGTCATTTAACGACAGGATGTACTGCAACTTAGGCCTGTGACAGGCTCCACTGTGCCGAAAATTTGGCCCGCGGGAGTTTTCTTTTTCTTTTTTTTCTTTTTCTTTCTTTCTTCTATTTTTCTTTCTTTCTTTCTTTCTTTCTTCTTCTTCTTCTTCTTCTTCTTCCTCCCATGCACACATAAATGCCACCGACCTGGGCCGGGAAAGAACCCGCAACTTTGGGCACAGAAAGCCAGCGTCACCCAACCAGACTGCATTAGCTATTAGTCTATGTAAAAATAATTTTTGATACTCGTTTGTAGCCCCTCTCTCAAGAACTCAGTTCCCCCACCAGAGGGACAATTTCATGCAACTGTGCCTTATAATTACCGGAGCTGGAGGGCCGCGCCCCACTGATTTGGAATTGCTGTAATCACGGTTTGTGAATCATCGAGTAACTTCTCGCTAGGTGACCTTGTCACAATGTCGTCACTGTCACCAGTATATGCACATAATCTAACCCAATATATTTATTCGAGTAAAGTATATATTAATTAATGAAAAGGGCGAAAACGGAAAAGAGCGTGGCGATGGAATAGTTGCATATAGAACTACAATGAACTATGAGTTATGGGGCAGGAACAGCAATAATAATAACAATAATAATAACAATAATAATAATAATAATAATAATAATAATAATAATAATAATAGAAATGCGTGTGGCAGGTTCGGCCATGATAGTCTGCTATTGCGAGTTGGGGATTATTAGTAAACTATCCCTTCTACCCTTAAACATTCCTTTTCAGAACCGGTCATGAAAACCACCATTAACGGCCGTTGGTGTCGGCATGCTGACCACATGCCCCCCAATCCTGCCATCTGCCTTCGGTAGATGACGCAGCGGTCGGGTGGTAGGCCTAGTCCCTCCAGGGATGTAACGCCACGGAGTTTAGTTTTAGTTTAGTATTCCTTTTCAGAATACTGCACGTACTGTTTGCTATGTTGGCTTGTAAGTATCCTACGGAGAACCTTAAAAAAAATTTCAAGTTTCCTTAGTATAGGGATATCATGTACAAAAATGTTATAAAAAATCATTAGAGCAGTTTTCGAAAGAATCGCGAAAAATAGAATTTTCTTAATGTAATCTGGTAGAAAAAGTGAGAAAATGTCGTCGCCTATATTCGCCTATATTTCTCCAGGATGTAGGTAAAACAAATATAAAATTATGCCACTGAATGTTATAAAATTATAACACTCCAAGGTAGCCAACTTTGATTCCTGCATACGGAAAATAGCCTACTCTTTTAGTTAAAAATATTTTGGTATGATTATTAAATACTCAGCTTGATAAAAATGGTAAATTTGAACATTCACTAGGCGTTTTTAAATGCGAAATTTCTCACGGTGATTACAAAATTCGTCATATTTGGTGGATGAAAAGTGTTGTCCTTAAATTGGCAGCCCTGTACCAGAAAATCAATAACAGTTGTCTGTGCTCTCCAATATGGCTAAATTTAACATTATAATTTAAAAAAAGTGTATGATACACGTGGTAAAATGATTATATTTTGCTCATAGGATTGGTACATTCTCTCTTACGGGCTCGTTTCGCAAACATAACCTACTTGCAAAATAAAATCTCGTTTTTAACATTTGGATCATAAATAACTATTTTGTTCTACCATACTATAGTAGGCCTACGCATATTACGTGTAAACATAACGGTATTATAATGACATTTTCACTATAACAATGGCGTGGTATCGATTATTATCGAACACGGAACGATCTCGAAACCTTGATAGTAGCAACTGAAAACTGCACAGTAAATAACCTGTATATAAAATTAAATCACTTCTGTTAGTGTTAATTTTAATATCATACGCCTACTAAAATGAATGCATTTTGTGTTGTCAAAATCCGCTAGTTTCAAGAAAGAAACAAAAAAGAAGCTTAGACTTGACCGGACGCCATGAGCTGCCATCTGTCGCAGAAGGCAAGAATTACGAGAACTGCTGATTGCGAAGGGCAGCGTGCCCAGTTGAATGAATCTAAAATCTCAAAACTTAAACATTTAATTCTGTGGCTTGGTTCCAAAAGGGCCAATGTCAATTTCTTTCAAAAATGAGATCTATGCATTATTGATCTCGGCTAGTCTTTATCTTTCGTATAATAAAAGTGCCGATGTATATTGCTATTAATAGACATAATACATAAACCTTTAGAGACCAAAGTAGGAAGTTCTCAGCAAAAAAGTTACTTTTACAAAGGCTTCTAAGTCAGTTATCTCAAAAGCAAGTTTTATGACAGAATTATGGTCTATCAAAAACAGTCGCATGCAATTTGCCTATGATGGTAATTAAGCTCGTTTGAAAATGATGTTTAACATAATCGTATCTTAATAAACGCCATTACAAGTTGGTTGCATAATGTACTGTATACCTATATTTCTTTGGTTGACAACACTGCAGAAAGACTGGCGGACTAGCTATGTTTTGTTCCCCCCGACCCTCACTTCCCCGTAAATCCAGCGCCCAAGAAGTGGCGCGCGGGTAGTATATGTGTTTTCGTTCTCGAACTATAGGCTCATCACAGACACACACACACACACAGAAACACAGAAATACACAGAAACACACAAACATGTTTCTAAAAGCCTGAGAGGCTATTTGGATACAGAGGTCCTCAAAACGTGTTTTTATGTTGAAAACTCTTCATTTAATTTCAGGGTCAACCTCAATACTTCCTCTGCCTATGGAGCGGGCAAAGAAAGTAAAAAGTGACTTTCACATTTGACATTGCTTTCTTAAATGTCTCGCTGTTCAAAAAAGTAGGTTCACGGAACATATTTAACTTGCGAAATCTCGACTGTGACCCTTGGAGTGTCTAGGAAGCGGTGCTTATTAAAAGAAAGGCAGCGAGTATAGACGTGCATAATATAACGATTATTATACATGGGTGTGACAGATATTACTAGACTCAGTCATTGACTGTCTATAAGATGGAGGTCCAATGGCGGCAACTTTTTACACATGCAAAACTGGAAGATCGGTGCAAGTGCAGAGTTTTGGTGCATTTCTGTTAGCATAGCAATTTTCAAAGATTTTGTATGTTTCACTCGTTTGCTACCCACTAATTAAAAGAAATAATTTATTCGTTTCAGCCAATTCCGGTCATCTGTCATTGTACCGCTGTCACACCTAATTCGCATTCGTTCTTGTAGGGAATAAACTAAACTCCGTGGCGCTACATCCCTGGAGGGACTTGACCTACCACACGACTTAGCCTACCGTAGGCAGATGTAGGGAATAAAGCATTTAGAAATATTTATAAATGAGCGGAAGATACGTTACAATCTTTCATACCTTATTTATAACTTACATAGATTATAGGCCCCTACTAGCAGTTATGTGAACAGTAGACCTCGCGTCCAGAAAAATTATTCCGATAGATGGCAGGCAGGCTGCTGGGCTTCTCTTGACGTTTTACCTCAAACAACGCACGTTAACCACTCGAAATAAACTGTAATTTTAATATTAATGTGAATAGATTTTATGTTATTTTAAATACAGATCGAATTGTGGTTATTGTGCGATATTAATCGATTGTTGGACAACAATGTTATACTGTGATACGTCTGTTCCTAAAGCAATAGTATATTGCGACACAAGGGCGGAAAGGCACGTTTACGGGTCGAGGAAACAGATTGAAAACCCGAGGCGCCTGCGCCGAGGGGTTTCAAGTTTTCGAGACCCGTAAATGCCTTTACGGCCCGTGTGTTGCATGCTATTTTTTGCACGACGGTTACTTCAATTTAATTATATTAATTGCTATATTACCTGAAAATATTATGTATATACACTATTGAAGAATGATGTTTTTTTTTCAGAAAGTGATTCGCATTTGTTATTGTTTATGGCAACCGAATATTTATAAAGCGGGAGCGTTTGCGGGCGGTAAAGTAACTTTCTGCCCGTCGCCCCTAGCAACAAGTAACTTTCTGCCCGTCGCCCCTAGCAACAAGATTGCGTGTGGTAATGTCAAGTTACGATCCATGTAAACAACTTTCGTAAGTGCAAAAAATCATGTACTGTCAAGTATCACGACGCCTGCGCAGATTTTACGTTGAAAAAACGATATTCTGGGCATACATCGCGCAGCAAAAACTTCCAGAAAAAACTTAGATATAGTTTATTCCAATTCATTAAAGCCTCGTCTCACTCCACCGCCCGAGGCCAGGGGTAGCCTTTATTTGAGGAAAGGTTTTACAATGTGTCACCTTCTATTGGGGAACGCTCATTGTTCGTTAATCCGAGTGTCAGTGTATTTAGAGTACACAACCTTCTGATGTGTTGCCGACGGCCATTTCTACACCTGGTTCGGAAAAAGGACAACTATACAATGACACAGCGGGTGCAACTACTTAACACGTTACAGGACATTGGACTGAATAATCTCTAGAAAACACAGAAACCTGCCAGTATTGCTTATGCCTTTAATGAGGGTAGAGTATTGTTCAACAATCTCTACAGTTAAATAACAGGAAGGAACTGTTATCTGGGTAGGTCCAAGAACTGAGGTTTTCGTGTATTGGAATAAACTATACCTATAGAGTTAGGGGAATGTCTAGATAAATGTGTCCGAATACTGTTGGTGCCATTTTAAGAAGGCCTCGTCTCAAACCATCGTCTATCTACAAAAGAGTATAATATTAGCATTGTTCCCTAATCCGAAAATCTGCACAGACTTCGACACCGACAAAGAACAGGTGCTCTGGTAGTCGCGTTGACTTCCCCAGTGTTGCCGCTGTCATTCACTACTTAAGTGAAGTAAGTGCTGTGGTACGTATAGTCCAGTTATTCATTGCATGACCAGGCGCCTTCCTTTCGTTAGGAGGAAAAGTTTGCCGACAGCTCAACCCATGTTCTTTGTTTTTACCGCACCAATCAGCTAGTTACCCCAGCCAATCAAAATCTAAGAATGTCCTGTGGCGATTTTGACAGCTACTCGTCTATTCCGCGTGGAGTGAAATGCGCGGTTGCAAGATTAAGTTACAGTAAACAATAACACGTGTGAATTGAATAAAGCGAAGGAAGAACTGAGGTCAGTTATAACAATGAGAGAATATTGCAACGTTGCTTTTGTTTTGGAAAGCGGAAGCCCAAGACCGATTTAGTCAGATCAATTAACATAAAGACACACCGAAACCTTTGAAGCCGCCTGGCCATGCAATGAATAACTGGACTATATTTGGTAACATTGTACTGGACTGCAGACAAGTGTGAATAATCCTAATTACTTTTCTATTCACTGTTTGACAGGTCGAGGAGTAGGGTGGCAGCAGGTAGGGGAAGTTCTTGGCAAAAAAAGAGTCTTTAAAAAGTGACATCCACTCCACTCTGAATGTACCGCAAATTCTCTCAAGGGGTACGTGCACCACAATTTGAGAAACACTGCTGTAGCAGAAAAGCTTTTATTGGTCAACCTGTTAGCTTTCACAAAGCCTGGAGACATTTCAGATCAATTAAGACACTATGCAAACAACATTTCTCGGCTTCCTTGTTATCTGAATCAGTAGCTTGTACTGACAAGATTACATTGCTTGATACAGACATGCCTGCAAGGAAGGTCTTTGTCAACTTATCTAATATGCAATGGAGAAATCAAACAACCTTACAATGAAGAAAAATGCCGATGAAAGTTTGAAACAAATATAGATACAGCAAAATAATGCAATTTATGTATACCTAAGACGATTAGGCTATTTAGGGCATATATAGTGTAACTGTAATTGTAATTTATTCTTGTATCAAATAAATTACCTCCTTGGCGTTACAAGAAGTGTATCACGAAGTGAGATACAGTGTTACACTATGTTGTAAGCTTGGTGGTTAAATGTGGTTAAATATGGTTTCTTTAGCTGTGTAATATATAGCCTAAATAACACTGTTCTAATCATTAATGATGTCTTTGCTACTATTCGCTACTACTCAGCTGTTCTCTCTCAGTTGCACGTAGGCCTATACTTAAATTTAAACTGTAACTCGTACGCTACATATGGGAAGATTACAAGGTTGTATTATTTAAAGAAGACTATTTGTTGAAATAAAAAAAAAATTAAATGCTTCTGAAATCTTAGTGAGCTCCAAGAAGGCTTTGCTGCCTTACGAATCCGGGAAATTTAATTATTACTTTGTAAGGGCCTATAGGCCTATACTGTTTTCAGGGACTGTCATATTACTTTTTTTAAATTAAGCTACATTTATAGTTCTTTGAGAAACGAGGCCGTATCAGTTCAGATTCTGTGTGTTTATCAGTAGGTCATGCAACTATTCATGTGCGATTGTTTTTTATTGTTGGTATGTTTATGGCGTCTGTTAAATTTCAACTGATATTAATTTTAATGAACATGAAACAGCATAAAATAACGGGAAAGATTCATGGTAAGTAAATATACATTTTGGCAATTGCCTTTAAGACTGGGAAGATCATGAAAAAGCCTGTAAAATTAGCCGCCACGGGTTTTGAAACAGAGACTTCCGAGATGCGAGTCCAAGACCTTACCCATCTCGGTCATCCCCTCGGTTCATATTAGTTGTAATTTGTGCTAAAACATTAAAAACGAATTCTGGGGTAATATAACTGAGTGAATGCTGTTGTTTTTTAAACACCATAAATGGCCAGATTTGAGATTAATGTTGTTTCGAATATGCAGGATTCACATACAATCTCAGTTTTTTCTAGAAATATGCTTAATAAAATAAAATATTGAAGAAGTTGACACTTATATATAACCTAAGAAGTCATGTTTTGTATGTCATGAAGTAGTGGCGGATAAAGTGACGAAGTTTAAGCCACCGACAATTAATTCCTCATACTTTAATGTTTCCAACATCTTGAATATTCTAAAATAAAAAATTCACAAAGCTGTAGATCTTCCAGATACAAGTTTTGCAAAAACTATAGTAGGTCTAATTTGTTTGACCTTCCTTTATAGCTGATTTCTTGAGTAAAGGTAGGCCTATTTGGTTCTGAAATAATAACGGAAGACAGAAAAAACTGAATATAGCCATTCTCGGTTTCAATGTGATTAACATTTTCTGTTTCCAGAAATTTTTAGTTTTCCGGGAAAGCTAGTTTTAAAAAAAAACCTCAATTATGAATTGTAGAACTATACTTTTTACTACTGAAATACAAAAATGTAGGTTAACGTGTCTTGTAAAAGGGGAGTGTAGCACATCTCGAATCTGTATCCTTCACAAGGTTCATGTCTTGTTTACGTCATGAGCTCGATTTAATTAGGCGATTGTTATCTGGCACATGGGTAATATATGGCACCAACAATCGTGAACAGAATATTAGTAATCAGATTAATTTATCATGTGTACACAAACGCCCATCTCAGGGGACCACCCTTCCGGTGACAAAACAAGAGACCCCCTCCCCTCACGTCGGCTGGGATTTATGTACATGTCCACAAACAATGCGACATATACAGTACAAACACAATGTTCCCTTAGGGGGAGGTATTTTTTTAATTAGTTCATTTTATTCAAATATAGTGTGACATGTTTAAAGACTATAAACTTTTAGTTATTGTCTGTTATATTGTTTAATAAAAACAAACAAACTAGCTCCAGTGCCGTATTTAAATTTTATTCATAACTTTCAAAATAGTATAGTAATGTAACGCACAATGAAATAGAAATGAATAACATTGACAACAATACGCTCAAATTTAATCAACGATCTAGTTCCATTGTTGTCAATGAAATTGTAATTCTCTTTCCATTTTTTTATTAAACTCTGACATTCTGATATTATTATTATTATTATTATTATTATTATTATTATTATTATTATTATTATTATTATTGTTATCATCATCATCATAATCATACTATTTCAGTTACATTAATGCTTATTGTAGGTTACTTTGTGGTACATCCATGTGGAAATAAGGGGGCGAAAATATTTTTCTCTGCCTAGGGGCGCTTAAGTAGCTAAATACACTCCTGACTAGCTCACTGGCAACAGGGCCGTAGCAAGGTCCTTCTGCGCCCTTGGCGAGTCTGAAAAATCTGCACCCTCCAATACTGGGGGTTCTGAACAATTTTTAAAAATTTCTGTAAAATTGTTTATTATTTTAATATAAAAACACTGTTATTATCAAAGAAAACCTAAATCTCAATTTGAAAATGAACTAAGTGTTGGACTTTCAAGGTACTAAAACCTTATTTTCAGACGATTGAACTACTTAAAAATAATTAATTCATAAAATCTAAAATTTTTATTGCTTGACAAATTGCCTAAAAAAGGTGGTATTTTTCATGGTTAATTTTGCGCCTTCTTTATACCTGCGCTCTTGGCGGGGGCCCACCTCGCCACCGCCTAGCTACGGCCCTGACTGGCAATTAAGAATTTCAAGAGTTCAATCCACATCGAAGAACATTACCCTTTCCCAGGTTTCTTCTGACGAAATTTCTCTTCTTATTCGGATCTCTCTAGATCTGCCTTTGAAACTGTTGATCCACCTACCTCCTACATGCTTTCAATTAACCTTTTTTCAGTGATACTGACGTATACATATCTCTGCAAAAATGCATAAAACATGGAAATGAGACTACTATATATAATGTACAGGGTGGTCCATATGTCTTGTTACCCCATACTTTTACATAACTTTATAAGAATACTGTATAATATTATATTATATAATATAGTATAAGGTAGTATGGATTCAACGGCAACCAGGATGGTCCACATTTACGCATCTAGAAGGTGACCACCATTATTTTCGTGGCACAAAATGATGTGTGATATTTTACGAAGCATATTTCTGTTGATTGTTGTATCAAAGGCAGTCCTAATAGCCTCCTTGAATTGTTCTGTTGTTTGGTGCCCTCGTTGTGTTACCTTCTCCTTAATAATGCCCCAGAGGGCATTGTCACAACACGAGAGATCAGGGCTTCTGGGAGGCCAATCCAGAGGTGCCGGAAGATGTACCGATCCGCGTCCTATCCACTTACTGGGAAACACTTCATTTAAATATTCCCTGACAGTGATGGCATAGTGGGGCGGTGCTGAACCCTGTTGGAACCAGGAACGTTCCAGGAGATTCATTCTTTGGAGCTCTGGAACAAAAAATGTCTGTAACATGGCGAGATAGGAGTTTTGATTGACTCGTCATCAAAAGAAATATGGACCTATCAAGTGTTTAGCGGACATAGCAACCCAGATCATCACATGTGGGGGGTTATGTTCCAACTCTTGGACCACACATAAACACAGAAAAGGTCAGCCCGCTGCTGGAGTGTCGGAAATACCTCCAACAATCTTGCGCATGCTGAATGTCATCAACATTGAGCTCGTTGACGGTTCCTGGTGGTCACCTTCTGGATGCGTAAATATGGACCATCCTGGTTGACGTTGAATCCATACTACGTTATACTATATTTTTATAATATATATTATATTATTGTATTCTTATGAAGTTATGTAAAAGTATAGGGGTAACAAGACATATGGACCACCCTGTACAATACGTCATGTTGTAAATGTGCAGCAGTTTAAATGACAATCTATCCCTAGAAATTTATAATTTGCCACATCTTCAATTTCCATTTTGTAAAAATATTATGAAATCATTAATTGCTATATCTTTAAAGAATATAGGTTTAATTAGGGGTATACGCGCCAGAGGAAGGGAAAAAAGAGGAAAGTGCACAGTTCTACAAAGATCTACAGAGACACATAGACCTAATAAATAAAAGAGACTATATTATAGTAGCAGGAGATTTAAATGCGAGGATTGGAAGAGAACCAATCAAAAACATTATGGGTAATAATGGAGAAATAACTAAGAATGAAAATGGAAAAAGCCTAATAAATTTTGCAACTAGCAATGCATTAAGAATTACAAACACCTTTTTCAGGCATAAAGATATACACAAATTTACATGGTCAGCAAGAGGCCTCAAGTCAATAATAGATTATGTGTTGATAAATCAAAAATTAGCGGCAGAAGTAGAAGATACAAGAGTATATCGAGGTCCAAATATAAACTCTGATCATTTTATGCTGTTGTCTAAGATTAATATCATTTGTAGATGGGCTAAAAGAAGAGGTATATCCCAAAATAAAGATAAATTGTTTAAAGTACATCTCCTTCAAACGAGCAGTATACGGAGACTATACTGTCAAAGACTAAACCAATATTTAGATCTTCGCGCCATGAGATTGAACGTTGAAAGAGAATGGAATGATTTACAAGAACTCATTTATAAAACGGCAACAGAGGTATTAGGAACAAGAAATAAAAGGAGAAGGACCAGAGGCCTGAAAATTTGGAATGAAGAAATTGCAAAATTAATTAAGGAAAAGAAACAAGCTTATTTGAAATGGATGAATACAAAGTTAGATAATGATAAAATAGAATACAAAAGGCTAAGCGCCATGACTAAAAGAGAAGTACGGAAATTGCAGAACGAAAGTTGGGAGAAATATATAAGTGATATAGAACATAAAATTTATGGAGATTCAAGTACAGCCTATAAAGCTATGAAACATCTTAATAAGGATGAGAAAGACACAGCAGATTTAAATAATATTACGGAAAAGACTTGGTTAGAGCACTACAAAAAAACTCTGGTATGATGAGAATGAACAAAATAGTATGAATAGTAATGAGGACTTGATATATAATCCAGTAGACCTGCTAACAATGGAAGAATTAGAAACAGTATTGAATTCTTGTAAAAACAAGAAGAGTCCGGGAATGGATAATGTAAATATTGAATTATTGAAGTATGCCCCTATAGAAATTAAAACAAGATTCTTAAGTATTTTGAATATATGCTGGATGACATATCAGATCCCACAAGCATGGAAAGAAGCATTGGTCTGCTCAATATTCAAGAAAGGAGATCGTACAAATTGCAATAATTATAGAGGCATAAGTCTTTTGAATGTTCCTTATAAAATATATGCAAAGATGTTAGCAAGAAGGCTGGACACTATATCAAATACTCTACTAAGAGAGGAGCAACACGGGTTTAGGAAAGGAAGATCATGTACTGACTGCGTATTCATTATTAAACAAATAATTAAAAAAAGACGTGAATTTAATCTCCCAACCCATATGTTGTTTATAGACTACGTCAAAGCCTTTGATATGGTTAAAAGAAGGAAACTGTGGGATGTCATGGTTGAAAAAGGATACCCTCAACATTTAATTAAGACGTTGAAAGTCTTGTATCATGATACTTCAATAAGTATAAATAAAAATTCAAAGAAGAAAGTAGTCGTAAATCAGGGGGTCAGACAAGGATGCCCTCTGTCTCCAGGGCTTTTTAACATCTATATTGACGCGGCCATAGATGAATGGCAAAGGCAGTTAGAAAGGCATTTTAAAGTAGGAAGTTTTAATTTAGACACTATATTATTTGCTGACGATCAAGTCATCCTCTCAGAGTCTGAAGAAGGGTTACAGAGAGCCACACATAAGTTACAAGAAGTAACAATAAATTATAATCTTAAAATCTCAATAGATAAAACCAAGGTAATGGCGTTCCGACTTCCGAGTAAGGATCCCATTAGATCGAAAATAGAATTAAACGGAAAAATAATTGAGCAAGTAAATAATTTTAACTATTTGGGATGTTCAATTGCATATGACGAAGACCGGGATCTAGAACAAAAACTATCTAAATTCCAATATATGTGTGGTACTATTTATAGAACTCTAAGGAATAAAACAAGAACAGAGACAATATTAAGATTTTACAAAGTTCTAGCGGTTCCACTTCTAACTTACGGCTGTGAGAATTGGGCTCTTAATAGAGCAAAGAAAATAAAAATTGAATCTGCAGAGATGAGATTTCTGAGAAGAATATTAGGATATACTTTATGGGACCACAAACAAAATACTGATATAAGAAACCAACTCCAAATTTTTAATTTACAAGAAAAAATGGAGCTTTTGAAAAGACAGTGGTATGACCATATTGAAAGAATGGATCTTAGCAGATTGACTAAACAAATTTTTTTGTACACTCCGGTTGGTAAAAGATCAATTGGAAGACCACGAACTCGATGGGAAGATGACCTTTGAGGCGGAACAGACTGGAAAGTCTAAACCCTGATGTAGAAGAAGAAGGTTTAATTAGAATGTATCTAGCTTTAGATGCATTAATAGCCAAACAATTTTTTCACTCTAGTTTTGAAAATGTGAATTGCTCGAGAGGTTGAGATTTTGATATATCACAAACACAAAGTTAGAAACACTGATGCAAGTCATATTATAAAAAGCGTTAGCACTATACTAGAATCTCCATTGTATTGATAACAATGTTCATAAAACAAAGCCATATTGAATTATTTTAATTGTTCTAAAACGCGGTAACTCCGCATTGTCAATATAAAAGTCTTTAAAATATTAAAATAAAATACATGTACCCATATTTCAACCAACTTCTGGTCGTCCCCAGAAACATATTTGTGTGTGTGATCAACCTAGCCCCAGAACGAAAAAGCGGACGAAAATAAAATTTTGTATTTGAGTTAAGTTCTTCTGAGGATGTTCATTGACAACAATTTTATCTTACTTTTAAGAGGACTTTACATGAAGAACATTTTGCTTTTGTTATTTTCTCGCCAATGGCTCCGACGATTTTGTTTAAATTTTTTATGTGAGTTGCTTAAACTAATAGCTAGGACTTTTATTTGAAACATTTTTTTCGTAAACATTCTCTGAATGGTAGTTATAAGTCATGTACCGTTCGCACAGTCAGTCTTGCCAGGTGAACAAACAAGCTCTGCATCAAGTTGAAACAACTGAATACGCTCTCACTGTAATACGGCCTTATTCTACACCAGAATGTGCAGTGAGAAAGATTTATTACCTACGATTAGGGCACAGAAAGTTACGTGATTGCATGCATTATGTTTCATTTGGGTTGTGTATTATTCGGGGATGCGATATGTGAACCATATTGTATTAACTTTTACAATCTATTTACATTATCCTGAATGTCTAAAAAGCTGGGAAACTATACCTCTTGAATTCCTAAGGACTTGCAGGGATTGTCCATACATGCATATTAAACTGTTTTTATAAGCGACAAATTGTATTCATCGTATTCCGTTGAAATTCCAATGCAATAAGATTTTTAGAAATTACACCTCAAGAATACTAGTCACTATACATGGAGAGTAAGTAAGCAATGTATTCGTGTGCGGATCTCGCAGAAATACACCTACATGGCCTAGACCAGCGTTTCTCAACCTTCTTGAACCCGAGGACCTCTAAAATGTCTAAAAAATTTTACGGACCCCTAATTTTACATCCCATTTTTAAAAGAAGGCCTATATTCATAATATTTGGGGTATTAATTATAGATCATTATAACGAAACATGTGAAAAAAAATTACTTCTTTGCTTTCCACTTGCTTTATGATATTTTATAATGATGTCTGCGGACCATCTGCGCCATCTTCACGGACCATCAGTGGTCCGCGGACCATAGGTTGAGAAACGCTGGCCACTGTATGAAGGTTCTCTGAAGTGATCGGTGATCCATGAAAACTAGTTCACGTAGCCTTTTGACTCGTATTGTCTTGTCAATAACACGTAGGCACTGAATACTATTTGTAAGGAGAACAGTACATACTTTTGCACTATTAGGAACAACTATCTAACGTGCCTGCTACTGGTTACAATCATTTACAGTGGTATTAATCAGAGGCGACAGCCAGATGCGCTTGAGGGGAAGTGATGCATGTGGGAGGAAGAATGGGAAGGGGTAAACAAGAGAGAAAGTTATTGTAACAAGGTCTCTTGTTTCTGAACTATATTATACGGTCTTACCGCACTGAAAGCGACCACACAACTGACCCATACACCCCTCCACACGATACGAATTTTTAACTTTCTCACGGCTACTCACGGATCGGTATATATGCGTCACCACAAAAACTGCATAAAAGCAGAATTATAAAATTAATACAGTAATGTTTTTACTTCCTCTGCCCGTACCATAAGTACTATAGGTAGAGGAAAAATTCGACCCCAAAATTCGAAGTTGAGTTTTTAGCATATATACACGTTTCAAGGCCCCCTGAATCCAAAAATAATATTTTTGGAAACATGTCTGTGTGTCTGTCTGTCTGTGAACACTCTAGCTCCAAAACGGAAAATCGTATGAAAACAAAATTCCTATTTTTTCGTCAGGTACCTTCTGAAGATGTGGGGATAAGATTGGCGACTATTTTCTCTTATTTTTAAGGGGACTTTACATGAAGAAATTTTCGTTTTTCGCGATTTTCTCGAAAACGGCTCTAACGATTTTCTTTAAATTTTGCACAAGTGTAGCTTATAGTGAGAGCTAAAACTTTTATTTGAAACTTTTTCGAAAAAATTCTCTGAAGGCAGTTACAAGCCACCTACTGTTCACCCACTGTTTGTAAAAAGTTTGTGTTGTGTGGTTAACGATTGAATACACACTCTTTCACGGTCTCTTATTCTATATAAGAATGAAGTGAGAAAGACATATTGGAGGGAAATATTCGATAAAGTTCGGAAATTATTCTTAACGACGGAAGTTTCAATAAGTGTCTGCAGTCACTTGTTTTTGTTTGCTATATAGTCTGCACTTTTATTAGTCGCATCATTTTCAAAGAAGAGGTTATCAGGTATTTATCGTATAATTAGCGTTAAATTGTGTCTTGCGTTTCTGTACAAGGATATGTGAATACTCCTAACTTTTATTTGGGCAGAGGAAGTTATGTGACTTTCACATCAGATTTTTTAGTCGAAATGTCAGAGGCTTGACTTCAGGGACGTATCCAAGATATTTTTTTCGGGAGGGGTTATATAAGTCTAACACTGTTATCACTAGGGCCCGGAAATTTATAAAAATCATATTTTTAATAATGCAAATTATTACAAGGTGTCAAAGAAATATTAAGAAATTTACGTTTTAATTTTGAATATTTTGTTAGTTTTGCAATGATGCATCATACTTGCTCAATAATAAAATATTTGTGCATATTTAACCAATTTGTCACATTTATAACAGCATATTATGAGAGATGTCAAATATTGTGCATATCTCTGTTAATTTTTTTTTAAAGCTATTTGGCTAAGTGAATGTTTTGGAAACAGACTATAAAATTTGTTGATAGTATATAGACTATATTTTTTGTAACCGATTATATAATATATTTTTTTGTAACCGATTATATCATATTAAAGCAACGTTATATTCATTATTTTTCAATTTACTAAAATTTAAATTCATAAGACTTATACTATCTTTTAAAATTCGTGATGTAATTCAGCCAACAACAGAACGTCTAGTACAGTATTAAATCTACTTAAATAATAGAGCATACCTCATTTTTCCGGAGCATATTTCACAGATTTCAGGTAAAAATTCGATGTTAGGCTGAATTTTGTCAGGATGTGCAATTAAACTGTCTACTAGACCTATTTGTCAAATTAAAATGTTCTTATGTGCAACATATTAGCAATACTTAACGTTTCGGGGGGGGGCTGTAGCCCCCTCAGCCCCCCTCTGAATACGCCCCTGCTTGACATTGTGACAGTTCCTTCATTTCATAATGTAAGTGAACATTAAGAACGGACTTTGAAGAATTTTAATTTTTAACGCCAAAAATCAAATGTTTTCGAGGATACGAAATAGCCTACCTTCCATAAGAAACACACGAGAAATTCCATTGTTGGGGAAAACGATCCTAATAGCAAGAACAGTATTCAATTGTGAAATTAATTGAAGAAGGTCTTGCTCGGTTGCTCTCTTGATTAATTTGTTTACGATTCGCAGAGATCTAACTTTTTAACATAGGTGGACAGAAGGGGAGAATGAATACACGCCTAAGTGGGAAAGCATTGAATGATTTGGACGAAACACACTATGCGCGGGATTTTGGGCTAGGGAACTCGAATCTGATGTCTTTTTTTTTTTTCTTTCTTTATTTCGGGCGGCGCAATTTGTTCGTGAAATGCGCCTCGAAGCCGGATTATCAGTTTTTTAAATTATCAATCGTTACAATAAAATTGTTTATGCATGATATGGGTAAGGTTCATGAATCTCTGGTTCATTTTAATCGTTTCATTTCGAATTTTTATGTCCATATGGAAGCATAAGATTCATTTTGTTCGTTTAATTATTTATATTTTAACGTTAAACAAAATAATTAAGAATAAGATTATGTAATTCCCAATTTATGTAAAAATTATGTCAGTGTTAATAAATATAATGTTTTAATTATTTTCCTGTTAAATATTTTTTACAAAACATCTAGCAGTTGAGTAAATAATCAGTGGAAAGTCCTTCGTAAGTTAATCTAGAATTACAAAATACAAAACCCTGGCGTGGTCGGGCCTTGCGAATTATTTCTTTATATTTCATATAGGCCTATGTGTGAGAAAACTAACTTAACCGTCCGCAGAGCAGGGAATCATCGCTTCAAGATGGCGGCTGGTTGCCGAACTAAGCCGAACGGATACGATTGTGAATGACGGTGTTTGGCGGGTTCTTTCAAGTTCATTCATCAGTGCTACCGTGACTACAGTAACATTTATTTTAAAATAAGAAAACGCCATTTTCACTTGTACCCCTACCATAGGTAATATAGATTCGAAATCGAATACCTGTTTTGAATTCTCCTGAATTCAATAAATAATATTCTATATCAGATGAAATAGAACGACGAGTCACGGTAAGTAAATATCCAAACGGCCCATTCGACTGGAGAAACCACAAATAAAAAATAAATCGGCGACAGGACTTTAACATTGGACCTCCTTTCTGCGAGCCCAAGACGCTACCATCTGCAAATCAGTTTTCATTTTGGACTCCTGGACCAATAACAATAATACGCTTAATTTTATAACATGTTGCATTTTAACATTTAAAACAATGTTCTGTATACATTTTACAGCCGTACACGCAGAGATCTAAATGCACCACAGTTTAGAAAATTTTACAATACCGTGGATTAATCTTGTTTATAAAACTTGGGCGCCTATGCAAATCTTGTTTTAGGTCATCTCTTTATAAAACGCCTCTGTTATGATATTTCACCTTTATCACAATGTAATGGAATTTAGGAGACGATAATCTTTAGTCAATTCTACTCTTATATATCATGATTCTTTGTTATCACTTTGAATTTGTCACTTGTACACACAAGCAGGTTTGTAGTAAGCACTACAAGTCCCCCTTCCGCTCGGCGCGGCCACTTCCCCGCCTGGCCGCTACCCCTCATGCCCTGGCCACTAGATCCTTGCATCTCCACATATTTCACAATTATAAAAACGACACTTGCAACAAATTAGGCTATTTCACAATGAAAAAAAGTCGTATTATTACATAAAATATGGCTTAATTGGTGCAGGAAAATTCCCTTGCTCCAACACTTTTCTCACTGCTAGTACAAATGCCGCCACCAAATGTCTCCCCACCCAAAACCCCTACTTTCCTGGCGGGTCCTGTTAGAGAGTTGGGGAACGGGAAACGCTTAGATAAAGCAATATTCGCGCTGATGTCTTTTGTTAAAGACAAGCTTTTTGATAGGCTGATTGTGCTTACGAAAGGCAAGCTCACAAGCAAACTTAAGGATGTACGTCGTAGACACAAATCAAGCCTAGAAATAAACAAAGACCTGATTATCAAGGAAGGCGATGTTTGGAAAATACCCTCTTCGTCAAAAGTGGCCGAACTATATTCTGTACGTGAAAACTTAGTTCACTGTACCTGCAAATTGAAGTGTGATGAATGCAAAATATGCATACACAGATATTCCTGCACGTGTGTTGACTCCAGCATAAAGTGGAATATGTGTAAACACATACACGCAGTATGTCAAATTGAAACGAGCCACAAACGCCCTGCAGATCCTGAAGAAAGGTCTACCAGCGAATTAATAATAGACGATGAGGATACTTGTGCTGCCATTGAAAAAACAGAAATACTAGCACAAGTTAGTAAACAAGAAGGCACGAAGAGTCCTGGGTCCTTATCGAGACAAAAAAACATAATTACAGCAGAAATATTAGATTTAATTAAAGGAATTAAGACACATAAGGAACTTCAAATTCTGAAACAACATAAAGCATCATTAAAAGCTACC
The DNA here is from genome assembly GCA_964059195.1 of Ectobius pallidus. Lineage (NCBI taxonomy): Eukaryota > Metazoa > Arthropoda > Insecta > Blattodea > Ectobiidae > Ectobius > Ectobius pallidus. Next base: position 84,045,389 of record CAXKWD010000009.1, on the reverse strand, counting down.
TTAGCTGCTATTCAAAAGCAACAATCAGGCCTGGACATGACAACAAAAGACATGACAAAAAAACGAAAAATCTTGCATCAAAGAAGGCTCTATTCGACAAAAAAAAAGAAGACTGGCCGCAGCCCCTCCATTGCAAAGCCTGACCTGACAGAAGTGCAGACAATTGCAATATCTTTGTTACAAGAGAGCAGATTTTGAAATAATAATTTTTTATAGGACTGTTCTGAAAGACTGGCTTGCGAATAATCCATTTTATTCTATTAGTGAGTTTTTTTGAAGTTAATATTGATGTTTTTTTCTAAATTTATACACTATACTGCTATTCGACATAATTTCTGTTGTCCATTTTCATTCTCTCTCTAATTTATGTATGTTGATAGCCACATTTTGATGTGGTTCAAAAACTTAACAAAAATCAAATCAAATCATTTCATTACGAGCTTGGATTCTTCTTCAAAAAATTAAATATCATTAACCGAAACAAAAAGAACTTATGTATAGACGTGCGATTCTATTAGCACAAAAGTGAGGCATAGAGATGTGTCTAGAAGGTCATTTATTTAATGTGTATCAATCACCGTGTGCCTTACGCTATGAAAGACAATTTCTTCTGTGAAGAACATTGCCTGTCACGTGTTACAACATTGAACCAGCTTCGGGGACTTAGGGAGTGGGGATGAACACTGCTGCGCCTGCGTGAAGCGATGATTCCCTGCTCCGCGGAAGGGTAAGTGAAAACTAGGACCATCATTCAAACACAAATGTTGCCATAAAAGAACGTACTGCTTTTGATAGGAGTCCTGCGTTGGTGTGACTTGTATGTGATTTCGGAGAACCCCATTGCCGAGCTTTGGGGGTTTTAGGTTTTGAAGATAATTTATCATTTAAAATTATGAAAAATTAATCAATTATCCAAACAAAGTATTTTAATTTCTACCATATAACGTTAAACTATACTGAAATGTATAAATTATTAGGTAACTATAATAATATAATTAGCAAAAATTTACAATGAATGGAAAAAGTTTTACTTACGCGCGTGGACCAAAAATGCAATTTTCATTATTATGGTAAAATAGTAGATATGAGTTAGCACATTATGCAATGAGTATATAATGACATTTTATTAGGATACGAGTATGTTAATTGTCATTATAGGCAATTTGAATGCGACTGGTTTTGTTCGACCATAATTTTTTCAATGTTAAAAGTTTTGAGATTTTAAATTCATAAAAATAAAAACAAAATGGCTGAACGAGGTGATCAGCTGTTACTAAGTTCTCGTAGGTGTTGATTTCTGCTGTATATGACAGCTGATGGCGTACGGTCTAGTATTCTTGTAAGGTAGTGAAAACGGCAAACTAATTAAGATGGGGTTTTCGTTTGAAGTAGTCTGTGGAGTAATGAAAGTAAATGCATTTATCTGCATTCACGAAGAGGTAGCCATGACTCAAGAGAAGGTGATACATTATATCGAAGAACAGCCGAGCCCCTAGAGAGACAAGAACTCACTGTAGTGGTAGACGGCTTCTGAAGCTATTAGTATATTAACAGGGACCTATAGCTTAATGTGGAATCCGAACTACGATGGATGTTTCAAATGCTTAGCCTAATTTCATAGAATTGTCAAAGGTCCCCATGGTCAGATTTGAAGTGGTCTAGGCACAATGCCATAGAGAAAGTTATTTCTACAATGGAAAAATCCGATTTTAAAAATTATGTATTTGCAATTTGTGGTTGAAGTAAACAAAAAAAATCTCTCTTAGTGGAGTGAATGTAGGAGGGTATAGATCAGGCATGTCAAACTGAGAGTCGCCCCAGGGCCACATAGCCATTTTTTTGTCATGATACACACGACAACTGTTGAAAATGATCACTGAATACTTTTATTACGGTACTTAAACTTTGAAACGTACAATATACTTGCAAATGGCTTAGCGGAGAACCACGTTCATCAATACGAAGTAAAGAAACAGCTCAACTGAAGAAAACAAAACGAAATTTCAAACGGCAACAAAGACTTGTATGCAACAGCAACAAATATATTGTACAAAAATTACATTTAAAAAATGAACATCTATTAAGACTATTTTTCTGTTTTGTCCTGAAGTAACACACTTCTTTTTAATGACAATTTTTGCTCGTCTGGCTGAAATGTCTATTCAGTTGAACTTTGTTCAGAGATGACAAGTGTTGATTAATCAGCCTTTATCTCTGAGAAAATAACTGTTCAGACACATCGTTAGAGTCTAACATTGCCATTATAGCAGGTGGCAAACTTTTTGAACTTTTCAGGAAGTGTCTCAAAATCGTCGGTTAAAAACAGAAACAAAATTTAGGTCAGCGAAATTTAGGTGCAGGCTGAGGATGTGATTTCAAAGGGCCACATGCAGCCTGCGGGCCGAGAGTTTTATATGCCCTGAAGCACCTTAAAGCGAAAAGTGCGCCTGATAATTCATGTGTAGACTACACGCATGACCCAACGCATGGAGAAGTTGCCGAGACACCGCGGCGAGCAAACGTATTCTATTCCAAAATCTACAGAGGATACTTCTTTCGATTTTGTCAAGCTGATTCCACTTTTGCCATGGGTTATGTCTATATAACTTTCTTTCTCAGTCCCTCATTGTAGACAGTAAAAATGGATTTTATTATAACTTATATTTTAACGTGACTAAAATGATGTTGTCGGGTACCGATTTCTCAACTTAAAATCATTTGTGCCTAGGCCTCTCAGAGTGAATACACCATCAATACGACAATGACTCAACAAAAGAAATACCCAGAAGACAGTCACACTGTTCACATTGAAAGGTATAGGGAAAAATAAAGATTATAACTTGAGAAAAAATAATCACATAAACGTCAATGAGACCTCTCCGAGAAGACTTCGCTTGAGACCACGCCGCTGAGGATGCTTGCCGTAGACACAGGCGAAACATCCGATATCTTAACCGACAGACCACGGCCACAAAACCCGGAAAAGGTTAACCAAATGGACACCGGCCGTAAAAGCCTAAATCATTTTAAATCACATAATTATTTCTGTTTTTAACATGAACTGATATCAATGAATTCTATACATTCCTCTCAGACTGTATACTTTTATGTGTTGATTTATACTTTTTAAAATTTCTCAACAAAATATATCGATCGTGAAAATACCGAAATCGAGATAGTACTGCATGTTTTATATTCCGAAAAAAAAAAGTCTTCGGGGTGATGTCTTTATATGACCATCCAGCCTATTGCGGATAAAATGTGCAATGCAAATGGTAGTGGTTTACTATGAAGCCCGGGTCTTAAAGCACTTACGAGTTTGTAAGTCGTCACTCGGTTGATATCTGATATTGAGAACACCTGCTGGTATACTGGGGCATGTGAGTCAGATGGAGAATTTAATGTTGTACCGGCACGTTCTCATGGTAGCTCAGTTGGTAGGATCAGCTGAACGGAGAGCTGAAGATCCTGGTTCATGGCATTGAATTTTTCAATCTGACTTCACCTTTCTATTACTTTCTTACTTTTTTCTCGCCATTCATTAAAAGCCTGAAGCTCTTTGTTGTAACGATCTGGCTAGTTCTCTGGTATCAGTTCATTACTTGCAGCTTTGGTTTCCTCTAGAACTTCAAGAGGGATAGCGCTATCCATTTCTGAGGCGATGCTTGGGATAAATCAAGATCTATCCTTTCCAGAAACGTTTTGAACTGTTAACATACAGAGTTTTATTTTAATCAAATTGTTGCCAACCACAAAGGTCAGAATTCCACTACATTCCACTCCCTATAGTACGAAATAACTGAAAAGTGTTCAATAACTATTACAATCACAAGCGAAATGAAATTGTTTTAGTTTTAAAATGTACGATTCAAAATAACATAAAGCGTCGTACAACGTTCCACATGCTCACACGATTAACAAAACTAGCTAGCGCTGGTTTCTTAACTTCAGTGCTCACACGTTAAATTCTATATTAAGATCTTTTATCGTAAATAACTATAGCAGTCAACAGTTTTTTTGTTGTTTGGCTTTTATATTCTAATTGAAGGTTTGCTATTTTTCCCAAAATCGATCCAGACAATTGGCACTCCGATAACTGGAGTGCTACTGTACTTTTATTTCTACAGATAAAGAAGTTTGTCTGTGGACAAGAGAAAAATCTCACTTAAGTCGCTCCAGTGTGAAGCGCGCTTCTTCATGCGAGTGCATGGCCCGTCCCGGCCCAGACGTATTGTGAGATTATGACCTTTGAATGGCGCCTCTAAAGGTTGACTTGTACACAATGTGCCACAACCACTCACTTTGATATACGGTGGTCTGGTCGACTCTTCGCAATCAGCCTCATAAACATATGTGCTTCATTGCATAGCTCCCCACAATTAGTATGGCGTGCCCTCTGATACCAGGGATCAGTGAGATCAAAACCTATCACTTTTTGGTCGCCAAATAGCTTTCACTTACAAGGGAAACAAATATATAGTTTGTAATACAAATAGATCTAAATGTAAAGCCTATTAAGATAAATTGAAACAACAACATTTAGATGAGAATCGTCGCCATGGTAAATTGACTTAAATTCAAATTTATGTAGCTCAGCGCACACAAAGCACTTCCGATGTCAAAACCACTTAGGCAAATCGAGTTGTTACTGACATTTACCACGTTTACATGCGGAATTTAAATCGATCTTAATCCGATTCCAACCCAATACGTTTCCTATTTAAAGGGAAAGTTCTGGGAGTGTATTGAGATTTTTTGTGTCCTTGGCTAACTTTGTTATGTGTGACTATTTGTGTGGCTGACCAGTGCAAACAATCGCCGCATGATTAATAAGTATGTGTTCTATTCTTAATTTCTAGTCACCATAAACAAATTATGGCATGAAAAGAGCATTTATACATATGCTTCGCCAGGAAAATCTGAAATCATACAATAATATTATAGTCTTGTGTAAGTTTTTTGATTAAATTGACGGATCAGATGATGGAACAAATGACCAACGGACGTGAGAGTGTAGCGCGTACACCAGGATTGGGTTCGCTAGCGTTTACATGACGATCTCGATATGGGGAACAGATTCAGATAGATCTGAATCCTGCATGTAAACGTACTAATTGTAACCTTAGAGATGAGGGGCAGGGGGAAGCATACAACTCGGAGAACAATATGACAAAATCTTTGTTCTCATTAATCTTTCACGAATATTATTACTAGATCACGGAACATTCTAATTGCTTCATTTTTACTACACACATATCCCTAAGGAATAATGTATGGAAGTGCTGAAATACTTCAATAAATTACTAATACGACGAAGTTATTAAAGAATACAGGCCTACACCGATTTTAAAATATCTCACCTGTGAGAACAGTAAAGACTATTATTTCATTTGAATTAAAAATACCCAAATAATATGTACATTTAGTAATGTTTAACTAAAATTAATTTTAACATTACACTGCAATAAAATTAAGCAAAATGCATGTAGGCCTACATAAACTACATGGGGTCCGAGGTTATTGTGGAACATGCAGAATGACGAAACTGATTTCGTTTAACAATTAAACAAATTCTTCTTCTACAGATAATTATTTACAGATAGTAAAATATCAAATCAAATTTTTATGCTTTAAATACTAGATTAAACTAAGGTAACCTGATTAAAAAAAGAAACATGTAATATGGCTAAAAACATGAAGAACACGAAAACGTCATGAAATTTCCCAAACAGTGTCAAAAAATCATGCAATTCGCAAGTAAATAAAGAACATTGCACATTAATGCACATTACAACTATTCGCCAACGGATCTTGAACAAAGGTTTCGATAAGACAGAATCATGCAAGTCTACGTTTTTTCAATGTTTAACGTTTTCGTAATTTCGCGAGTGGCGAGATTTCCTGTCCCTAAAATTTATATACAAAAAATTGTATCTTTATTTTATTTTCCTTTCTAAGTACATAAAAAAGTGGTGTATCACTTCATGTCAAAATTTTACCAAATGAAAATTAGATTGCGACAAATATACAGGTACTGTACCGTACTTACCGGAATACACTCGCACTTGATGCAGTACATGACTCCGAAGGGAGGGCCCAGGTCCGCAAACCAGGTCGAACCCATTTCGTGAAGTTGCTTTCCAAACTGACATTCTGAAATCAACAAACGAAAAATATTGTAGACACATTCATAGTTAAAGGATACTGACTCCGTACATAATACACCAGCATTGTTACGTCACATAAAATCAATCCTCGGCTCCTTAAGTATAGTGTTGAATTTTCTGTAGAATTTAAAAAAAAAAAATTAAAGAGTTGATCACATTATAATTTAATTAAAAGGTTTTAGCTAACCAATATGTCTACTGGTATTAGTTACTGACAGGTTTTAGTCTTGTCTCATTGAAGAGATTTGTATTATATTCTACAAAGAAAAATTTCTTTCAGTGGGAATCGAACTTGGGTATTCAGCTTGGTGTGCTGACGCAGAAACTCACTCAGGTCCCCAAAAGCATTCCAGTAAATTAACTAAGTGATAATAGGCCTACAAAACGTTTTACATACTTGACTGGTAATAAAGATATTGCCTATAACAGATTGACAATGACACATATACACTTTTAATACACTGTTTGTTTTAGTACCTTTTATGTTTTTAATATTTATACATAAGGAATAGGCAAAACAAATTGGAAGATATATTTTATTGGAAAATTTTAAAATGAAAGACGCAAGAAAGAAAATTTGACCTAATTCAACTAGAAACAATTTTATTTTAAACCAGAGTACTCTGACTATTGTAATATAAGAAAAAATTTACACTACAAGAATAAACTGGAGTTAAAGGCAAACCATCAAAGATTATTAATTAAATGAGGATATACGGTGGACATGAATATTATATTTTATTATCACTTCAATCTGATTATACTGTCTCCGTTTTTCAGAAAGTTAATTCTTCAGTACTTGAAGATCTGAAGACTCCAAGATACTTCTAGCAATATAAGCAGTCACTTATGTAATGTATAAACTAGCAATATTTCACACTTAACATTCAATGAAGGGATACTGCATCTAGTCATACATTCCCACAGCCAGAGGTGTCAATGAATACAGCCAGTTACCATTTAAATGTCATTTCTTCAATATCCAAGTTTTTCTTTTCAATCGTCGTGTGACACTCTTCACAAGCAAGTTCAAGTGATGATGAAAACATTCAGCCCTTTCCTTGAACTTCCAACTCATACATATGTTTTAAATTCATGCTGTCAAATGCCACTACATACTTCCATGAACTGCATGTTTAGATAACCAATCCATGTTCGATACAAATCCGTTATTGTGTCAAGAATGCAGGGTGGAGTATGAATAAAGGGAATTGCCTGCTGGAAGAAGAAACGAATTCCTTTTAAGTTATATCTAATAGTCTTTTAGTTAAAAATATTTGCATATGATTATTAAATGACTTAGTTTAATATAAATCTAACTTCACTCACTTGCATAACATAATATTAAAACAAACTCATACGAATGGAAAAAATAAAGTGGTCAGTATATGTTAGAACATCTGGTCATTAATCTATTTAACCTTAACACCTACAAGATTTTAATTTTATGACATAACAATTCAAGAAATCGCTCTATAAAGTGTAAAATTATGTTAGGTTATTTAGAGATATTTTATATACAAATCAGGAAGATGTTTTTTTCTGTGATATTTTTTTAATATTATCATCATCCTCATAGTCATTATAAATGTTATTAATTATTATAATTGATAATAATTTGTTATTATTAAGTGCCAATATGGTACTTGATGTGATTGTAAGGTGAGCGGGAAAAGTCTGTCCGACGATCCGTGTGTCTGTAAGGGAGGTAACTCGAATACGCATTGTTGATTTCCATGAAACACGCAAATATAACGTCCATGGGAAGAAGCCTATTAATTTTGGACCAAATCGTGGTACCGGAGTAACGACTAATTAGCCTACCAGTCACATGTGGTCACATGCTTTTTAAATGGCAAATCAACACTATACTACAACCTATAAACAACCACGGCCTCCTCAGTTAAGACGTCATATACAAATCATTCAGAGCAGGCCGAATACAGGAGTCAGCCATTACATTATGCTGGATGAAAATTGTTTTTGTACAGAAATAAAGAACATGCCTAACATGTGTTGTGTTTCTGGCTGTTCTATCTATTAGTCTATATAAACTGTGATGTCCGAAGGCCAGAAGCATTTTGATCGGCTCTCGAGAACAGTCAATCAAGGACTGAGCTGCCGCAATTCGTTAAATGAATTGCACTTTCGAAAGCAAATGCTTGGTTATTCGTAAGCTTGAGGTATTAATCGAAAGATTTTTTTCGGTCGGTGTCGGTGAGTTTTTCCCAATATACAATAAAATGTTATAGTCTGTTCGACTTTAACGTAATAGGCCTAGTTACGTTTCGATATCTCGATCCAATACCCCATAAACGATTCATTCAATGAGCAGTAAACAATTTTAAAAAAATCCTAGTGATTGTGGTCAACTTTAGAGCTAAAATTATTGTTAAATCTACAAAAAAATTTAATGTATTCCGGTATACCGGTATTTCATCTTAAACACTCCTCACTTATTTATGCGTGTGTCATAACTAGACCTGGGATTTTAGGCTCTAAAAATTAGTTTTAGGCACTTAAAATAGGCTTTTAAAACAAGTAAATAGGCTTTTAAAAGATAAAATAGGCACTTAAAATAAGCTTTAAAAATGTCTAAATAGACAGAGAATAGACTTTAAAATACTACAAAATGCCTTTCAACTGTAACGTGATATTTTTTTTACTGTAAAAAATGTGCTATACCTATTCTTAACGGAAATAATTCCAAAATTAAGACAGAATTAAAAATACATTTATCAAAAACAGTTTTGATTTATATGAAAAATTGACAATATGTCCCTTCTTACTATATACCTGATACTTGTTGTTTTGAGCGAATCCTCCCCCGTCAGTCAGCATTCTTTTGGCGACAATTGTTTGGGGAAATCAAGTTTCTGTGAAAAACCCACCCTCTGCTGTTCCGCTCTTCATTTAGGTCCAAACAGACATTTTAGGGCACTATAAAACTCTATAAATATAGGCCTAAGTGATTTATCATGAATTGTCAGCATGTTTAAAAAATGTCATGTTATTTCATAAGGAACAAAATAGGCATTTGCCTTAAAATCCCAGGTCTAGTCTTAACCTACATTATTAATTGTCAGATATCGGCATATGTTTTTAAGTACTTGTTATGAATCCAAAATGCCCGAGTAAAAATTATACTTAAGTTAAAATGCAAGTTAATGATACTGTATTAGTGAAAATAAAGCATTCTGCAAAATGCAAAATCATTCATGTCTTAATTTTGTCTGTACTGTGACTGAGTAGATGCACTACGTACTGCAAAATTATTTTCAAAATGATAATACCAACATTTTGAATCTAGCTAAATTTTAGCTAGCACGAATCGCTAGTAGTAATAATAATGTTAATGGATAGTGTGTCCAAGTGTTTAAATTTCCCAGAAATGAAACCAGACGGCTTAAATGGATATCTGCAATTCACAGAGACAAATTTATACCTTCAGATAACTCATGGTAACGCACTTTAATGATAAATATTTGTCAGTATTTTGTTGAACCCATACGGTGGTAGTAATTGTGATTTATAACTTGTGAAGGGTATTTATTTACATTACTGCTAACGAACTACTTACTACACGTATTATTATATTTAAATAGGGTAATCTATTAACTATAAACATTGATATTTAAGATAGGCCTATAGAATATTAATAGTACAGAGTCTGTGCCATTTATATCAGAAGTATGTGAAATATGGCCTATTAAATCATCTGATACTTTGTTATATCAGTTTCCCTGATTTTATTATATTAATATTATTATTATTTATGCAATTAATAATGTAATATTATTTATTTGCCAGTTTCTATGTGTAGAGAAGATTTACTAAACGTAAAAAAACTGTTCACTTTAACTCAAGCCCTTATTAGTTACGGTCAGCTGTACAGGACATACTCTTAAATATTCAATGCTCTGAAACCTTGAACTGTCGCACTTTCATATTGCTATCTCCGCACTGAAAAAGGAAGTTTTCCCCCCACTTCGGGGTTGACCTGACCTCCGCCGTCAACCATATAATCGATATCATTAATATGTCGATTATGATTCATACCTTCGCTGCAGTATGTATAGTATTTATAATCTACTATGTCAGATCCTTTGTCGGTGCTTGTTTATTGTTAATGTATTCAAATCAAGGGAGTGTCAATCAGATTAAACCCACTTCATTAACTCCATGATCTAATGAGCCAACCCGGATGCTTATGCATGAAATATGCACACTTGTTAGGTGTGTTTAATAACAACAACATTATAACGCATTATCTTTAGCTACCAGTGTATTTAAAACGAGTAAGTTTTTAATTTTGAAGCAAATATCAATATTGCGAAGAGAGAGAAAAAAAAACATAAATTTACCCTAAACATCGACAATGGGATTTTCTCGCTTCACATTCCGACACAGTAAATGGCCAACCTGCGGGAGTATGCACCTAAATACCTCTTGTCTGAGCATGCTACGATGTGAGATAGAAAAAGATAAGCATATGAAATAAATAGGGCTGAAAATAGATTAAAATTTTTAATCGAGTTAACGCTTGACTTTAATCGATTAATCGGCTGATTAATCGACAAACAGGTCGGTATTTTAAACGAAACCAAATTGTACGAGGGTTGGTCAATAAGTAAGGTCTCCAACACTCTAGCCCAGCGTTTCTCAACCTATGGTCCGGTGGTCCGCGAAGATGGTGCAGATGGTCCGCAGACATAATTTAAAAATATCATAAAGCAAGTGGAAAGTTAAGAAGTAAAATTTTTTCACATATTTCGTTATAATGACCTATAATTAATACCCCAATTATTAAGAATATAGGTCTTCTTTTTAAAATGGGATGTAAAATTAGTGGTCCGTAAATTTTTTTTAGACATTTTAGAGGTCCTCGGGTTGAAAAAGGTTGAGAAACGCTGCTCTAGCCCAAGCTGGCAACGTCGGACGAGAGATTTGGCGCCACTGCCATGTCCCGCTATCTCTCCTCTTTCAAACGAGCCATTGCTGCAGCCGCTGAACCTTTTAGTGTCCGAGGTAGAGCTGTTTGAAATGGATCTCCCGATTTCCGTCCCCGCCAAGTGCGGCCTCCGCGAAGTCATGCGGTTTCTTACTGCAAAAAAAGTTCTGCCGATTGAAATTCACAGAACATCCTGTATGGAACGTTTAGAAATGTCAAGAAGCAATAAACAAAGTTCACGAGTAGTGACGCGTCGATCTTGTCACACCAATGCATCAACTTTTGCCAGCATCTCATTTGTGACGGCTGTTGTTGGTCTCCACTTCGCTCTTCATCTTGAATATTTGCCCGGCCCTGTTTAAACTCACGAACCCATTTACGCACATTTTTATGTCCATACATCCCTCTCCATGAACTTCGCAAAGCGTTCTGTGAATTTCAATCGGCGGAACTTTTTTTGCAGTAAGAAACCGCATGACTTCGCGGAGGCCGCACATGGCGGGGACGGAAATCACGAGATCCATTTCAAACAGCTCTATCTCGGACACTAAAAGGTTCAGCGGCTGCAGCAATGGCTCGTTTGAAAGAGGAGAGATAGCGGGACATGGCAGTGGCGCCAAATCTCTCGTCCGACGTTGCCAGCTTGGGCTAGAGTGTTGGAGACCTTACTTATTGACCAACCCTCGTACATTTAATATTGTTTTACACGTTTAATATCTACTACACTATATATAATTAGAAGAAATCATGAATTAATGAATACCATTATTAGTTAACTAGTGAAAAAATATATACAAAACTTACATTTCCGGTTACTTTTTCAGCCAAGACTTGAGACACACGAGTTTGTTGACATTTGAATGTTTAAGAGGCGATCGTAGCTTGTTTACAATACCGGCAGCACTAAAAAACTCTCTCACTCGGCACTGAGAAAAAAGTTTGGTTATTTGACCCATTTCTCGAAAAACTTTTTCAGAATTCGACTAAACCGATTAATCCGAAAATGCAATTGATCGACGATTAAATGTTTCATCGATTAATCGATTAATCGGTACAGCCCTAGAAATAAATTAAGGTTGTAATTAAGGGGAAACGGGATAGCCTATCTTTATATTGTTAACTTTTCTCAAAAACTATTAAAGCCAGGCCCTTGACAGTTTTACAGTTTCTAGATACATACTCTGTGCCAGTACTGTAACAATTATTTTTCATAAATATAATTATTTACTGAAATATGGCATTTGTTCTTTATAACCAATTTTTATGAACTTTTTAAGTGCCGGATGAATGTTCCTGGACATGTGGTAGGACATGTGGTATATGGACCATTTTCCCCGCGCAAACTATATTCACAGATTGTAGGTAAGTGCCGGTTAGGCTATGAATACTGATGTAAGTGTTCGTGACATGTAGAGCTAAGTTAGTGGCAGTTAGGTTACGAACAGTGATATTAGTGTTAGTGACATGTAGAGCTAGGTTGGTGGCAGTTAGGTTAGAAACAGTGATATTAGTGTTAGTGACATGTTAAAGCTAGGTTTTTGGCAGTTAGGTTACGAACAGTGATATTGGTGTTAGTGACATGTAGAGCTAGGTTGGTGCCAGTTAGCTTAGAAACAGTGATATTAGTGTTAGTGACATGTAAAGCTAGGTTTTTGGCAGTTAGGTTACGAACAGTGATATTGGTGTTAGTGACATGTAGAGCTAGGTTGGTGCCAGTTAGGTTAGAAACAGTGATATTAGTGTTAGTGACATGTAAAGCTAGGTTTTTGGCAGTTAGGTTACGAACAGTGATATTGGTGTTGGTAGAGCTAGGTTGGTGGCAGTTAGGTTAGAAACAGTGATATTATTGGTGATAAAAATCAAGTTTACAGCCCTGTTTCTGGATCACGTGACCCAATGACTCCCTCCCCTCCCACAGCTGAGCAGACGATTCTCGTGTATACGCATCACTTTATAGCGCCATTTCAGTTTAATTTTGTTTGAACATCTTAGCTAATTTACATATATTTAGAGTATTCTACAGGAAAAGGGTCTTTTTATGTGGCTTAGGTTTTGGAGAACAAAATAATATGAAAGAATATGAAGTTTTGTTATATGGTGAAGAATTTAACATTATAAGTAGGGTTCGGATGTTAATGACATGTCTTTTTTTTTTATCCTGACCTCCGTTCTCGCCTCAAACACAAATTAAACACGAATTGCAAGTTTGTTATCCTAATTGGACAGTTTTTATTTTGAATATAAAGTCATATTTTGATCATTTTTGTGGCCTTGGTCATATTTTACCATATTTTTAATTTAAAGTCATATTTCAGTTATAAATTCGGTAATGCAGCACAATTATACAGTGTATGTACTACATGGTCTAGTTAAATTTGAAATTTATTTAATTAATCTAATGTTTATGCAAAATTAATAGGTAACTTAAATTTTAAAATTAATGCAATTGTTCATATTTTATAGGGACACCCAAGAAAAAAAATTAAGAATACTTGGAGCTGATAAAGCAAGAAAACAGGAGACAATTCTTAAAAAATAGAAGTTCATTACAAGTAAAACTATAAATCACCAAAATTGTTAAAAAGTAATTATCCAATTGAATTCATGTGGTGTAAGAGTTTAGTGACATTAAACGTTTTAAATTGGAAGATTTATTTTTTGAAAATACGTTATTTTGTTAGGTCATATTTAGGATTTTATGTCATATTTAGTCATTTTTAAGGGCATATTTGCAGACCTATTTTCCACTTTATTAGGTCATAAATATCCGAACCCTAATTATAAGTAACCATACTGAAAAAAACACTTTAAAATTTAATGTAGCTTTCTTAAACCAACTTGTGAAACTTGACGGAAATGTTTATTGATTTTAAATTCCTTTTGTGACCCAAATCAGAATGTTGGATGATATGGTTCTGTGAAGCTGATTGACATGTTGAGTTTGAAGTTTCCTCTGTTGTATATCAAACACGATACCACGGGTCACCGGTTGGCTGTGTCAAACGCTTAAGTGACACAGTACAGCCATCGCCATGTAACATGGCACATTGGCACATACCAACCACCTACTTCATTGCATTTTAATTTAGTTCGTACTTTAATAACTAGACTTCGGATTTTAGGTAAAAACCTATTTTAATCCTTAAGTGATATATGGACGGAAACTGGTATATGCATGTTTCACAAGTGACTATGCCTAAAACTGATACTTTTATAGGACCTAAAACAGCCTATTTTTACGTTAGAGCCTAAAATTGCCTTTTTGCTTGTTTTTCCTCTAAAGTTCAAAATAAGTTATTTTATGTTATAAATTCTAGCATTTATTTTCAGTTCGTACTCAATTTTTAGCTCGGAATGTGCAGTACATGACACATTTGTGACGTGGTTAAATAGCAAAGAATGTTTCGTCTTCAGTCGAAAAATTCCTTGGAATTCCCAAGAAAATGTAGTGTTTTTCTCCCGGCTCCCACATCCATACTCTGAATCGCTGAGGGATACAAGGGGTTGAATATACTTGTACGATATGCGTAGCTTCTGGGCGCAGGATTAGGTTATCACTGTTATGGTAGTAATACAGACCCTAGTAATAGTCTATATAATTCTGCGTACCATAGTGTTTTAACATGATTATTGATTAATGCATTGCAATTGAGATATTTCAGAAAATTGGCAACTTAAACGATTTTATAAGAGACTATTTTACGATTTTTAGAACCTATTTTCCAATTTTTAGAACCTATTTTCCAATTTTTAGAGCCTATTTTAGGTACATAAAACAGCATTTTTAGCTACCTAAAAGTCCGAAGTCTATTAATAACGGTCCTTATACCTATCAAATGCCTGGACATGCATGGCTGTTTAGGTCATAGGCATACGTCATTCTATCGTTATTGACCAGTAACATATGAGATTACTAGGGCAAGGCATTTGAAGATTTTGCATCTTTTTTATACGAAAGTTAACAGATAGCTCGAATATAAATGTGTATCATGAAATAATTGATTAAATAAGGGTGATTTGTTTTTGCATTTTTTGGGGGGTTTTATTTTGTATTTTTCGTCATTTTCAACAGATAGGTCATTTATTGGCAATTTTTAGGTTATTTTCGGCATTTTTAGGTCTTTTTTTTTTTAAAGATCATGTTTCAGTCGAGGTATAGAGAAGCTTTTTCATCTCCGCCAAGTGTTCATAGTTAATTTTAATTCAAATTTATTATAAACACCATAGCTATTTGTCTTGTAGCAATAAAGTATTTTTCTTTCTTTTTAAATGGCACATATTTGCAAGTGGCAATTTAATGGGTGATCCAGTTCATAAAGTTTTTTTTTTTCGCTAAGGGTGTCCAAGTAGTATACAGTTACTTACTTCTGTAGTAATAAAATAAGTGTGTTTTATATTGTAAATTCTTATATAACCCACTGTCATCCGTTAAATTCCTTTTAGCAATTTATTACCATAAAAAAACTAAATATAAGTAGGCCTAGTAATGGAAACTTTATTGGTCATTTAAAAAAAATTTCGTGTCATTTTTTCACTATTTTTAGGTCATAAATGCATTTTTACTTTCTCGCTTATACGGAGTATAGAGAAAGTATTGTGATCGTGACAAAAAATCGAAGTTGAGTTAACACCGGGAGAGCACGTTTCATGAAGCCTAGAAACCGAAAAAAGTATTTTTGGAATGACGTCTGTCCGTCTGTCCGTCTGTCCGTCTGTCCGTCTGTCCGTGGACAAGCACAGCGGGTAAACGGCTCGTTGTATTTACTTCATTTTTTGAATTAAGAACTTTTTCGAAATTTTGTCGAACCGCCCAGAAATTTAGTTTTACAACTGAAATATTAAGGGGACTTTTCATGAAAACTTTTTAAAAAAAATTGTTTTTTGAAAAAATGGCTCTAACGATTTTAATAAAAATTTAGAATTGTAAAGTCTTATCTGTGACTAATAAAATGGCTATATCCGTATTTCCGCAAAAATGACTTAAGGGGCACTTTACTCGTATCCATTTTCAGTTTTTCTAGATTATATCCATTACAGTAAGTGATACATGAAAACCTACCACAGTAACGTTGTAGAGAAAATTAAAATGGACATTTTTTGTTTAAAACATTTCTTTATACAATTAATAGATATCAAGATAAAAACGAAATAAGTACAGCTTAAATGCGAATTTCAGAACATACATATCAATTAAAATATGAATGGCATTTTGTTGCCACTAGCAACAAGAAAACTATAGGCCTAATGTACTTATTGTTGTGAAATGCAATCAGTTTAGCTCAGTCGCATTGAACACACTAAACCAATTACAGCGATGTGGTAGGCCTATGGGCTAACAGGGAAGAGGTCCTGAGTTCAAATCAAACCTCGTGGCCGCCCAAATTGACTTGGGTTTTTCATGGTTACCTCGCAAAAGCAAACGCCGGGTTTATAGGACTTGCTTATTTTCCATAACTCATCGCCGCTACGTCACTGGATATTATAATCGTTTAAACTGAATGCCACATACGAAGACATCACTAAACAATAGAAACAGATGACGCGAATGAGTTGTTACAATAGACTAATAGTTCACGCAAACATACTAAACACATTACATGACCTACAATGCAGTTAAAGCGTGCAATATAACCTAAGTAGTAGTAGTAGCAGTAGGACCGCCGGCGTGGTCTTGTGGTTAGCGTCAGATCCGTCGGTCCGGGTTCGATCCCCAGTACATCCTTGGATTTTTCTGAGGTTGAGGGGTCTGGTAGGGGTACACTTCCTCGTGATTCAAATTGAGGAGCTACTTGATAGAGAAGTAGCGGCTCCGGTCATGGAAACCACCATTAACGGTCGTGGGGGTCGGCATGCTGACCACATGCCCTAACTCTGCCATCTGCCTGTGGTAGATGACACACCGGTCGGTTGGTAGACCAAATCCCTAAAGGAATGTAGTGCCACGGAGTTTAGTTTTAGTTTTAGTATAGCGAAATTCAAATATAAGTCGCCCCTTAAGCTCCGTCCATTCGATATTCACATTTGCATTTACTGTGTGATGTATTTTGTTTCTGAGCGAAGCAGAGTGACCAACTGTCCTTGTATTGGTGGGTGGGTTGGGTGGTGCAGATTTATCCCAAGGTGCGACTTATATTTTAATTTTCCCGTAGTAATACTAGTAGTACTAATAACATGCAGTTTTACTGTCATTCATTATTATTATTATTATTTCACGGTAAAAGCATTAAACATGAAGATCGACTCTGATGGTTTCCGTTCTAGATACTTCTTAGTTTTATGAAAATGTAATAAATAAAATTTAATTGTCTCTTTAATTTAATTTTTTCTGTGCTAGCCTTTAACACGTATATGCGAGAAAGTTTGTGCAACGTATTTTTGCACCATTTATTTATTTTGCATTTTTTCACTATTTTATGGTCATTAAATGCCTTGCCCTAGAGATTACCAACCAGCTAGCATCTTCTGATGCATGCATACATGAAACTTGCTCTTTTGGCTGCTTTATGTCACTTGGTGACAGTGGTTTTGAGCTGTTCATTTGGAAGATGTTTCATTGATTTATATAATGCCTTAATTGGTAATATGCGGTTGCTTTTTACTTTCTCGCTTATACGGAGTATAGAGAAAATATTGTGATCGTGACAAAAACAAAGATAACACCGGGAGAGCATGTTTCATGAAGCCTAGAAACCGAAAAAAGTAATTTTGGAATGACGTCTGTCCGTCTGTCTCTTTAATTTACTTTTTTCTGTACTAGCCTTTAACACGTATATGCGATAAAGTTTGTGCAACATATTTTTGCACCATTTATTGTTTACTGGACCTGTAGTAGTAAGTTGTTAATAAAGAGATCTCATTAAAGGATTTTTATTATCAGTGATAAACTGAATAGAAAATTGCTTGAAAATTGCCCATGACAAATTTATGTGTAGATATCCAGTCACTGAGAAATCCTTGGCCGAGAATCGAACCATGGTGGAAGGCAGCCACGCTACCAAGTGCGGACACAAAATTTTAAACCTATGATAATGTTATGTTAGACTTGTTATCCATTATAATATAAAAAATACCTTTCTAAGAACAAAAGTAATATATGCCTAGATATGAGCTAAAGGCTGTCAACATACAACAAGACGACCTGGCTGAAACAATAGATTAGGCACTGGCTTTCCGTTCCATGGCATTTATGAGTATTTTTTCCCTTTCTGACACTGGCGAAACGCGAGTGAGGGAAAGGCTATACGGAGGCGGGAGTTGAATTCAGAGAGACAAGCCATTTTCCCTTCCTACCAGTCATAACAGCCGTAACCATAGCTTAATTGCTTGGCACTCCGGGGGTAAGGGTGGGCACACACACACACACACACACACACACACACACACACACACACAGCCGTAACCATATACCTTAGTCAGCGTGATGTAATCCCCTGAAAACTGGCGTACGGATAAAACATCACCTATTCAAATGACAATATTTCGATGCAGACTCGTCCATGTTACTGTGCATTTCTTTGAGCAGGGCCGGGTAGAAAAAAATTAAATGCCACATCCATGCTGTAGAGTCATGGAATAAAATCTTGCGGGATAAAATTCCGGTACACCGGCGAAGGTAGCGGTACAGAGCCGTCGTTAAATAACAGCGACAGAGACAAAGAAGACATAAGATCTAATCCCCATGGAATTATTCGAAATATGGACTGTCTAAAGAGGTCAATTTCTTTCTGATCGCGCTAATACACAACGACACAAGTATACAGCCCATACATGTCAGTTTCACCATATATCCCATCAGGATGTACATAAGGGCACTATTAGGTAAACACATCAAACAAGTGGTTACCAAACTTTGGTTTGACCGGAGGCGATAAGCTTCATTGCTCGGCACTCCGGGGGTAAGGGAGGGCACAAAAAAAATCCAAATTCGTCTCGAACTATATGGCTAACCCCCCCCCCCCCCGGAAAAATACCGGCATTACTTTTGTTTGGTTATCATGGAACTTTTTTTTGCGTGAATTATATACTGTTATTTAGGTCTATTTCCTTTGCTGCTGTACCGTAATTCAATCCCCTGCGGATTTTTTCATGCCAGTTAATTTACAGACATGGCAGTCTCGCATTTACTCTTACATAAACCAATCGGCCTGAGCCAACTTCAGTCCCACGAAGTTCAGAACAGAAAGTCAGTACCTTACCCACATTTCCATCCTGGTCGACTTGACATTTTAAACTAACTGCGCGTGAGCGAAGTAAGAAACATAAACTCTGGCAGAAACAACATTTTTCCCAAATTATGTTATGCCATGTTCCTTCTTTACTTAAAAAAATCAACTCTTTTGTTTAAAATGAAACCCACGCACGCTTCCGTGTTGTTCATTTGCCCACGCATTCCCTTAGTGCATAAAGATTACTGCATTTACATTTTCAGGATAGTTTTAGTGGCTATATTTATCTCTGTGTGTTGCCAACATTCCGTCAAGTTACATGCTGGCTCCTTATTCTATTTACTCCTATGATAGCATTTAATATGCTTTCCCATAGTGTATTACTCCTACACACATGATTGGAAGTGAAAAGATTTTAAATGAAATACTGCTATAAACCATACATTTTGTTCTTCTCTCATGGCAACCTCAATAATTATTATTCATAGCAATTAACGGTTCAATCCTCTGATGAACTCAATACAGAAATGATATTGCATGGTATTGTGATGGAAAATGGAAATTGCAATATGTAAATTGTTATAGACTAATTTACCTAGAGTTATTAGTAAAAGTAATATACAGTACAATTATTCCTTCCTGACGCTGGCGGAACGCGTGGGAGAGAATGGACATTCAAAGGCAGGAATTGAATTCATAGAGACAAGCCATCTATTCCTCCCGTCAGACATGATAGCCGTAGACCTTATCAGCGCGATGTGACTCCCCGAGGACTGGCGTACGAATGAAACATCACTCCTTCAAATGACGACATTTCGATAATGGATTTGTCCAATTATCTTTTCAGAAAGAAATTAGGTGTACTGTATGAGATTTGCGGTTTTCATTAAGGTGGCAGATTTCGAGAAAATTAAATGAAAAAATTATAACGTGAACGAAATCAGGCAGCATCGAGACAAGAGAATCTACGTACCGTAGTGTAATTTTTACTACTTCCTCTGCAAGTAGCCTACATACTACTTCCATTCTGAATAGATATCATATTCACCACATGCCCCCCAATCCTGCCAGCTGCCTGAGGTAGATGACGCAGCGGTCGGGTGGTAGGCCAAATCCCTCCAGGGATGTAGTGCCACGGGAAAATTTTCCACGTAAATAAAATCTACACTTCAGATCTTCTGTAAATTAAATTAATTACTATTAAATTACCACTACAGCGTGCTAAATACACTACCGATGCATAGGCATAATGCGACCAAGGGTTGACCCAGATGGGAAGGAATGTCTACCAAGACAAACTAGGACAAGCAATTCTTCAGTGCCGGTTTAGTATTCTCGCTTGTGTGATCGATAGTGCATTGGTAATAGATAGATTAGCCATGAAGTACAATAGATTTTACAGTGACTTAAAGGCCAGGTTCCAAATACTCAGCGTGCACACCTTATAATTATCTCTTCCTCCCATTCCTTTTTTTGTTCATGATAATAGACTTCCCCTTCTCTCTATTACGTTCAAAGTAATGATCAGAGCTAGTAATTCTAGATGCTGCAGTTTCATTTTTTTCTAATAAGGTGAGTAATGGGTGAAATAATCACCATTTATGGTCAAAATGAGCATTACTATTATTATTATGATTATTATTATTATCCTCTACTTTTTTCTAAAAGATAATTTGTCATCCATTCCTTTATTTTCCCTTGGATTTTTGGAGGCATGCAGCAAGAAAATCCAGGAAAGAAAAAATTCGGAATAATAGAATAAGGGAAATAATGCAAGTTGAAAAGAATATTTTGGAAACTGTAGAAGAAAGACGCTTGAAATGGTATAGACATGTACTCAGAATGACAGAGGATAGAATACCCAAGAAAATTTTGGATTGGAAAGTAGAAGGAAAAAGAAGAAGAGGGAAGGCCAAAGAGTGCTGAATGGACGGGGTGAAAAGGAGTATGACGAGTAAAAGATTAAGTGAAGAAGATGCTATGGACAGGGACTTATGGAGGCAAAAGATTGTTGTGAGATGAAGGAAAACCATTGTAATGTGGAATATTCCTTAATAAAAAAAATATTATTATTATTATTATTTATTAAATACACTATGTACCTTAATCTAACTTATACTCTGGCGAAGTTTTAGTACCCTAAGGCACGTTTAACTCTTCCTTATTATGCAATATTAAAAAGACCATACTCGTTCAAAATGTTTCCCTAGAAGTAAAACTCAAGTCGGTTTAATTTTAAAAGAATCAGCTGAAAGGCTGCTTCTAATAAAGCTGCAGATAACATTTTGTTTTATTTAAATATCATGCAAAGGATTAAAGTCAATTTTATTTTTACTGCATTTTTATAAATTCAGTTCTAAATGGGTTCTACAAATTTAAGCAAGGAATCTGAAATTTCTACTGTAAGTTCTACAGAGTATGGGTATGATTATGTCAACAATTTTTAGAGTAAAAAAATAAAACATAAGGCGAAGATCATTGCTGTAAAAGATAACATAACCCTAAACAAAAATAGTCTATATCAATTAAATTACCAAAACCAATTTACATCTTATATAATAGGGTTACTTAATTCAATCATAGTGTCTTGTGTTAAAAAAAGACTGCATAAAACAAGTCCCAGAACACAATTTTATTAAAATCACAGTCCAGAAACTATTAAACAGATAGCTTCCAATAGTTCAATGTTGTTTTCAGTGAGGCTGCATCTCCGGTCAACACTGGAGCTACCCTCAACATGTCCCATAAAGGTACCTTTACACAGCAGGCATAAGTATTTGCAATACAGTATTACATGGTTATGTTATGACTTATTGTGATGTAAAGTCAGGTAATATTCTAAAAAAGTTTCTATGTTTCTATGTTTCTTAATTTATGTTAAAGGTACGCCAGATTTTAAAATTTTAATTGCATGACAGTGCTATAACCTGACGACTTTTTGCAATTTTTATTATTTTAACTTTATGACGAGTATATTTTACTATTTTAGTACATATGTTATTTCAGATTATCTTACTTTAAATAATATAGGCTTTAATTTTCAACTTGAGGTAATAACTAGGGACCGAATTCTTAGGTTTTTACCTATTTTTTTCCCTTACTTCCAAAACAAAAAGCGATCATACACTTTTTCGAATCATGTCCATAGGATTCACCCACATTAATTCTGTGGCACCTAAAAATACCTAAATGGGGTATAAAAACCTAAATGTACCTAAACGGGATATAAAACCAAAAATATCTAATTTAGGCTACTTTTTTGTCTTTTTGTTTGTCAGTTGATAAATCGATATTTTGCGGAGAGACAATTTTTGTCGGGCTGAAATTAATACAATCAGCGTTTCGTTCAACCCAATGCCGTCTAGGATGACAGTATCAAGAGAGGAAGTGTAAGAGTACCGGCGTATTCCTTTTAAAATATTCGTACGAACAAACATTGTTGACGTCATGTGAGGTTGAAAGAACATTTTCTGCCTTCAAATGTATTCTAAGAGATAACAGGAAGAACTTCACAGTTGAGAATCTTGATATACTTAGTATATTAGTTGATATATTTAGTGATATACTGTAACCAGGAAATGTGAGACAATCTTATTTTCACTGCTTCTTTTGATTGTTTATGCTTTCTTTCTTCAATTATATAATATTGTCCTAAAGCAAGTTTACACAAATTTAAGTCAATTTTGTTAAGTTAAACTTTACAAGTATTATGTATTAAATCCTTTGTAGCACATTCAAATTCATTAAACCGATTATTCTACCCGAAAACGATATTTTGGACAAAAACCTAAAAAAAAAACTATTTCACCTGGAAAACCTAAAACAGTGTTTTTAAAAACCTAAAAAAATCCGGTCCCTAGTAATAACATAAGCATGTAATAATGTATATCAAATAAACTTAGACCTACTATGTAAGATTACCTTTGAAACTTATGTTATAGGGTATAAGGAAGATATCAGTTATCAGTTGGCACCTTTATTGTCTAAATTAAAGCACCTTCTTGCACCGTTTTTTAAACCAAAATTTTGCACCTACAATTCCAAGCTCTAGTAATAGTCTAAGTATAAATAGGCCTCCACGAACAAGTCAGGTAACCGCTGGGCCTCTGATGCCTCCTTTTGGTATTCCTAGTCTTAATAAGATTGACAATAAATTGTGTTTTTTATCGTGTTACCACTAATGCAATCGGTTATTGAGAGGACATGTTTAAGATATCCTTAAAGGACAACGACGAAACTAGAATTATTAAATCATGTCACAGTGAATGTTGTAGTAATTTTATATATAAATTACATACTGGAGGTAGGGGTACTCAGACATAGAGAGAGCTTGTAGATGGTGGAATGTTGTTGGAGTGACCATCAAGAGGGGTCATAGAGCCCCTGGGGTGCAGCAAATCTCTTACAACTCTACTCCCATAATGGCGACATCTAACATAAAATAGCGTCTTGGTGCGATTGCTTACAAGGCTATTGCATTAACCCACAGCATCAAATTGTACTTTAAACATTCTCTATGTGATTGCCATTGTTAAATCGTTTTATAGGCTCCACATGAAATATATCAACCTTCTGAAAGCTTTGACTGTTTCACAAATCAAGAATGGGTTTATTGAAATTGCATTTAAAAGATCACCTCTTGTTCAACACTAGGGCTTTGCTTCGCAGAACTTAATTCTTTTAAAAAGGACTGGAAAACCTCAAGTTAACTGTACGAAATACTTTTTATAAAGGAGTGTTAGGATCAGTGGCGCCAACTTTTGAAAAGCATTAGGTGGGCTCAACATAAAATGATCTGATTTATGAAATGGTACTTAAATTAAAAAAAAAAAAATGGCATTACGTATAATTACTGGATCAGCTTACCTTGCTCATTGTGGACTGCTCTTTATAAGTGAGAATATTTTAACTGTTGTAAATGTTTATATTTACTATTGCCTTTTAAGTGTAAAGAAAAATATTAGAAACCATGTTAACAGGACCCAGATACAGAATTATTCCACAAGAAATAACCACTTGCTTGTTGGACATCCTGTCAGAATGACAAAATCCAGAAACTCATTTCATCATATGGCAGTGTGTTTGTTTAATAAACTGCCCCTGAGGGCAAGTACTGTCACCCTCAATTATTTTAAGGATGAATTGTTCAAATGTTTGATAAAAAAAACCTTTTATAATGTACAGGAATGCTTTGAATGCTGTTCTGATATTTTTAATTATTCTTTTTAATATCCCAACTGATACTTTAATTGTAATTTGAGTAAATTCTATTGTAATGGTTGCTGTAAAAAATATTTTGACAATGTCCAATAACATCTTGCTTGATGTTTATGACTGCCAAGAAAGTTTACAAGTTTACAAGAAATATGAAGGTAGAGAAAATCACATGAGTCTTTCACATCAGATTTTTCTTCAAAACCTATCACATCTCATGTAAAGAATGCCGAAAAGAATAAAGACCAATATTGTATGCATTCATTACATTTTTACCTAAATTTGTTTGATCATAGGCCATCTTAGACTAATAAGGTAGAGTACTCTCTATTTTCAGTAACGATCTCTACAAAACAGATCTAGAGGTGATTTTAAAGTGCAGTTCAAAGAGGAGAATTGCAAATTGAATTGTTGGAGCCGAGTCAAAAGGTCAGGGCCGAGCAGAGACATCCCATTCCTTACCTCAAAGAGGCGAGGCACTTCATTCATAACCCCAGTGCCTCACTCGCGAATTTTATCTATTCAACAGTAATGTGAAACGACTTACAGAATATCTTTTTTACGATCATTAGGAAATATTCCTAATTCTGAATATAGAGATGGGATATCGGAAGCAAAATATCGAAACTGATATCGATATTAATATCGGTTACTAAAATCGGTAACAGTGTACATCGATAGGAAAATATCGATATTTGATAATATCGTAAGTTCAAGTAAGATAATAGGTTTATTCCTAGAGCATTCAGTAACCATTAACACATAGTTAACGTATGAGCACATGGTGCCAAACCTAGCATGTATGGCACATGTGGGAGGTACTTGAAACATATGTCGTCGATGGTTTTCATGGTTGCACGAGCAACATGAGGACGGGCGTTATCATTTTGAAGCAAAACACCTTCTCTCAGCAACCCCTTCGCTTTGTCACCATCAGATTTCCAAATCTTTGGTCCGTTAAGGAATCTCCTTGGAGGGCAGAAGTTCAAATCTGATGAAGACGTCCAATCGATGGTGCAGGAGTGGCTACAGGGTCAACTAAAATAATTTTTCTCATGCGGTATCGAAGCTCTTCCTATTCAATGGCGTAAGTGCATTGAACTGGGAGGGGACTATGTAGAAAATAATGTAGTACAAGCAAACATTCTTCCTGCAGTAAAATAGTGGAGAAAAATTGATTTTCGGTTTTCATTTGATTCTCCCTCGTAAATGCTGATAGCCGTCAATTCAGTATGTTATATTTATGTTTTTATTTTAAATTTTTTTAACTTGATATTGC
Organism: Ectobius pallidus; assembly: GCA_964059195.1. NCBI lineage: Eukaryota > Metazoa > Arthropoda > Insecta > Blattodea > Ectobiidae > Ectobius > Ectobius pallidus. The sequence continues at coordinate 84,019,613 of CAXKWD010000009.1, read as the reverse complement.
CTAAAACATTGATTTTGCCCGTTTTTATAAATAAATATGTTATAACAAATATATTATAATATGTTTGTGTATCTTTGTTTAAAATCCCTCTCTCACCCTCCATTTTATTCTTGTCCTTGAATCGAGAAATTCGATATTATCGTAGAGTAATATCGATATCACGATATTATTAGAAGTGAAATATCAAAGTCAAACATCGGATATCGAATTCTAAATAGGCCTATCAATATCGATATTCCATCCCTACATGAACAGCCTAACGATACTCCTGCGCGAAAGCATATACCGGCGACGGTCATAGGCATAGGTTGCAGTACAACCAGTAGTTAAATAATCATAAAACCAACATGACTGATTATAGCTCTAGTTTAAAGTAAATCCTATTTCACAATTACCTAATTCAATCACTCTATGAACTCTTTCACAACCAAGTACTATTGCAGTAGGGCGACCATAATTTCAAACACATAAAGCAGGACTCAATCGTTAGTGACCGTGACACACTAAACAGCATTTTTTTTTTAAGTTACTAACTTTAACTGCCAATATATTATAATATAGAAAGTCATATAGCAACCAATTTAATGCTAATGTACTCTCTTCATTGGATGTAACTAACAAATGAAGTAATCTGCATTTAATTTAAAAGACTGCAATCTTTCTACCTAGTATTATTAATTTTTGTTGTAAGACAATGAGATATAATAGTCCACCGTGTGATATGACGACTGATCTCTTAAGGAGTTAATGAGATATAGTTGCCATTACGAACGTTAGTTTTAATTCTCTTTCAATCATGAAAATTAAATTACGTGTAAAAATATATTTATATACCCTTAGCAACCAGGGAAGGCGGTTGAGGCCAGGTAGAATCCTTCACCCACAGGCACCCTCACATTTACAAGGGCAGGAGATTTAGGACCAACCGTAATTTCCTCCCCGTCACCTAGTCTACTTCAATCAATCAATCTTATATTTTTTTTATATGTCATTTTATCTTATAATGTTTGTTATATATCAATTCTACACATAATTACAATAAAAATGACACCAAACAATGTATAATTTACTTTAACAGGAACATTTATAACAAATACATAAATAAAAGTTACGAGAAAACTTCTTTTAAGTCCTATGTTCCTATTAAAGTAAATTATACATTGTTTGGTGTCATTTTTCTTGTAATTATGTGTAGAATTGATATATAACAAACATTTTAAGATAAAATGACATATTAAAAAATCTAAGATTGATTGATTGAAGTAGACTAGGTGACTCACGGGGAGGAAATTACGGTTGGTCCTAAATCTCCTGCCCTTGTAAATGTGAGGGTGCCTGTGGGTGAAGGAATCTACCTGGCCTCAACCGCCTTCCCTGGTTGCTAAAGGTATAGGAATGGTGAAATGTCCATTTCGGAGGATTTTCGCAGAATATTTTTTTAGAAGGATATTTATGGGATTCTAAAGGCTATTTGCGGGCCGCAGGATAAGGTGTTAAAATGGGAGTATTCTGCGAAAAGCTTGGTCTCCATATATTACAGACTTCGTAAGAATTCTAAAATTATTAAAGCTTTATGCATTCACTTCCTATATCCTTACCATAGGTACTGTAAGCTGAGGAAGTAGTGAGTTTGACCCTTAAATTTCATGTTGATTTTTGGTAGGCCTATAAGACATATCATTCAATTTTTTTAAAATAGAGGGATTCAAGATTGAAAAGTTTCATGCTAACGCCAGTTAAAAAAAATACTATGTAGGATGTTTGTTTAATTCTGATGTGACTGCTTTTAGGTCTATATAAATAAGTGTAGGCAGTTATTTTGTAAATATTTTGATATATCTTAGTTTTAAATTAGTTTATTTTATTACGTGTACTGATATTCGTCTATAGCACTGGTCGGTGTGTTAAGAGTGTATGGTGTTGAAAAGCATTGGTGCCTGTATAAATGATATTTATTTGCAACATTTGCCTCTGGGTTGCTAGACCGCTTGCAGACTGATTTTTAAAAATAAAAAGGCAAATAAATAAATACAGAATTATGAGGTTCCTTGACCACTAAAGTACATTATTTTCATATAAAGTATTTGTGAGTACACAAATATATAGGCATGTTTCTGAAACAGCAAACTTCAAAGGTGTAAACGAAAATCATACAAAAGTTAAATATAATTTCAATACGTATCTTCTGGGGAACTGACGTGACGCGAACGCACGAACTTTGTATTACGAAGCTATCGCGTAGTCCCATAGACCACAAATGCTAGTTAAAGGAAGCGAGTTCAGATGAGCCTCTTTGTATGATTGCTTCTTTTAACAAGGCATAATAAATTTCGTTGCAGAAAATATGATAAAAATGACGCGTAATTTCAATTGATTTTAATATATTTAATTTAATTATCAACATTGTCATCTTAACGATGTCTTTAAACTTTTTAAGGAAAAAAAAACTATCCACAGCAAGCGAAGTTTATAAACATGCAGTACTGATACAATCGCCATTATCGTTGCTATCTTTATGTAGAATCATTGAAAATGACTGAAAAACTGTGCTTATTAGTAGTAAAATTAATTTAATCGAACCGGAAAGTATTTGGTTTCTTGAAATATGTAAGGGACTTTTCATGAAAACTTTATTCAACATTTCGATTTTTGGAAAAAAGAATGGCTCTAACCATTTTAATAGAAATATAAATTTCGAAACTCCTTTCGTGACTATATTCGTTGTTATATTCGTTTTTCTGTAAAAATTACCGAGATAATACTTTATTCCTATCCATTTTCTATTTTTCTCCATTACGGTAGGCGATACATGAAATCTAGCACAGTAAAGTTGTTCCTTGTAGGGGAAAATAAAATTAGAATTTCTGGCTTCCACATTTCCTTGTAAAATTAATAGGTATCAAGATATTTTAAACTAAATAAGAATGACGTAAATGCAGAATGTCAGAACATACATTAAGAAAATATGAAATTATGCTTATTTAATATTGACCGATAATGTTTACCAATGCCTGGGATAGGCTATCGACAAATCACGTTCGTTTATCTTGTAACATGCTTGCTAGGAACTCAAGAATGCGATGTTATATCATAAAACGTCAGACGTTACTGGAAACATACGGTTTCAATACGCAGTGATTAATACAGTATTTTGCAGATGACAAGCGGTTTGTTCTTCTCCTGTTTAGATACGCGGACCAATCAGAAACGGCGAGACGGAGGGAAGACCCTTCCTGCTAGCGGCACCTCTTTAGCTCGTACACGTGATTGGCGGTGAAGGAAAACGCTTCTCATTTGAAAAATACTTTAGTCACATCCTGCCAGTGAACAGATTAAAAACTCATTATTTTACACTGTTCAAAATAATTTGTTTGGGAATTGAAGTAATGTTCACTGATTAAAAACACAGTTTCGATTAAGTGCAATCGAGATCGTGTGCTTTAATTCTGTTCTGATGTTATATTATCTGATTTAGGTTAACTATTTCTCATAAGCATATTTGCAGCATTGGTTAGAATCCGGTAACTCGAATAGATTTCATCGACACTGTTCATTCATTTAGTATGCCGTGATCTCAAGGCTGACAAGTATTGATTTTAATTTATACAACAAAGTAAGAAAATAATTGTTTATATAATCAGTTACATTTTATTCGTGGAATAAACTTATTAAATCCCACTCGAGATTAACTATGACAAAAGTGTAATTTGTATGATTTTATTAAATTTTGTTTAATCTCGTAGGCCTGCATTTTAGGCTATTTACAATGGAATTTTACTATACATAGATTAATAAAGAAAATCTTCTGATAGTGATTTATACAGTTGTAGTTTTTAAATAATTAAAATGAAAATAATTAAAGGGATAGCTAAAAACAGAGGTACTACACCTTTTCAACCTCAATTTCGGAAAAAGTAATTTCAATTTCGGAAAAAGTAATTTCTATTTCGGAAAAAGTAATTTCAATTTCTGAAAAAGTAAATTCGATTTCGGAAATACGAGGGTATAGTAAAGTTGATACCACGCTACGACAAATTACTCAATCGGAGCGAGATTATGTAGAGAAGTAGCTAGAAGGTGTACCTATAAGTTCCAAATAAAATAGTTTTGATTTTCACTGTGGTTTTCATTTTGTGCCCCATCGGAGGTTTAAAAAAATAGCCCTCGTATTTCCGAAATTGAAGTCACTTTTTCCGAAATTGAAATTACTTTTTCCGAAATTGAAATTACTTTTTCCGAAACTGAAATTACTTTTTCCGAAATTGAGGTTGAAAAGGTGTAGATAGGAATTCCCTATATAAAAATGTAACTGACATTGAAAATGGATAACCCTGATTGTCTGTTTTGTGCATCCCTCACCTGCTGGTCTGAGATACGCTGCCAAGATTTCGTCTAGGCGCTGAGGTAGGACCCATCTTGTTCCCGGTTCAGATCTTGGCTCGGACATGTATGTGTTCCTTCTATACTTGTTATAACAATTTCACACTGCTTTAAACTGTTAAACGTTTTGTCATTCCTACAATGTTTACGTTACAACCAAAACTAAAAACTAAACTCCATGGCTCAGCATCTTTGAAGGGACAAGGCCCTGATTCCGAACGCTGCATCATCTATCATAGATAGATGGCGGTATTGAGGGGGGGGGGGGGCAAGTGGTCAGAATGCCGGCACCCACGGCCGTTAATGATTGCCTCCATGACCGAAGCCGCTACTTCTCTATCAAGTAACGCCTCAGTTTGAATCACGAGATTCAGTGCACCCCGTTCCAGACCTCCCTACCTCAGAGAAACCCGACGAGTATCGAGCCCAGGCCTAAGGATCCGTAGCCAGCGTCGCTAATTGTCGCTTAGACCACGCAGGAGTCTAAGTTCAACTAGAAATGAGTCTAAGATCAATGGTCTGGAAGCAAGTTACTAGCTAATTGCCATTTTTCTTTCACCTGGGATTTTTTAAATCTCTCTACCGTTAAATTTTAAATCATTCTTATAAGTTTGTATTACTTCTCCTGCCCGCGCCATAGGTATTATAGTAGAAAAATACCATGTTGGCATTCAAATACGATCAAATTTGTAGCATCGATACATATTTTGACATACCGCGAGTCTTTTTTCGTATAATTGTCTAAAGGTGTGCTTGTGAAAAGTATAGATCAAAAAAAGAAAAATCATATCAAAAGTAAATTTTGTATTTGAGTTAATCGTCATCCGAAGATGTGACACAAAGATTTGGCTTTCTCCTACTGTCACTGTCATTTTAGATCATGATTTTTTTTTTTTACGGTTTTATAGGTACACTTCACTTCGTAGACAAACACCTGAATCAGCTAGTTTTCACATTATAATATTCACAGACAGATACCGACACACAGATCGACCTACACACATACATTTTCTAGAAATATATATTTTAACTCACGAGATCCAAAACTTATAAATCAATGCGGAAATCTCGACAAAGAATTTAAGCGCAATAATTCCTGTACATATTGTACAGCTACAGAAAGAAAAAGAAACAGGGGAAAATTAATATCGGTAACTTATATTTCATTGGTGTAATTCAAGGATACTATAGAATGAAACGAGATTACTGCCTCACTCTCTCGAGTAACCAATAGGCTACTGGTCTAAATCAGTTATACTTCCGTACCTTAAAATGTCGAGAGACCACCGGAAAATAACTATTAGGCTAAGCTCATTACAGAAAATCTGATTTCATACACTTACATAACTTTCTCTATCCTAATCATGAATAAAACAATTTTATCCTTTCATTTAACGATATGGATTAAGAGATCATATCAGTGTTCTTGCAGTCCCAAGCTAAGATTAGTAGTTTTATTTTTTATTTTTTAATCAGTTTTTAAAAGTTGTAGTTAGTGTAGAAAATTAAAAAAAACTAGTGAGAGCCTTTTTGTTTTAAAGGAAATAGCGAAATACAATTTTTCTTCATGTAGAATACAAGATTGGTCACGGTAGGGGTAGCGTGCCCACCTCTAGGGTCACCTCTGGATCCGAAGGTCGCGGGGACAAACCCGGCAGCGGTCGGTGGACGTAAAAATTCTGGGCACGGTGTCCTCCGCGAGGGACTTTAAGCTGGGGGGCCCGTACCGTAGATTTACGGCATGTAAAATAACTCCAAGCATAAATTAGTGTCTTTCACGCCCAAGCAAAGCCTTAGTTTTGGAAGGGGGTTTATGAGGCGATGGCCTCTCTCGGAAGATAAGCGTAACAAAATTAATCTAGGTTCAGAAACTCCAACTGGAGACCCTACCTTCATCATAGGGGGTTATAGGAAATAAGTAAAAAAGAAAGTTTTCGTCATGCATCTTGCAACATAACGAAAAAATGCTAAAGCAATCTATATTAATAAAAATGAATTACCAAATGGTTGTTGCCGCATCACTTGAGAAAGGCTCGACCGATTTGGCTGATTTTTCTTTTGTTGTGTTCGTAATTGTCAGGACAAGGTTTGTATGAAAGAAAACTTTTGGAAAATCCACGGGAAAAGTTGGAAATGTGAAATGAGGCACAGTTAGAGAGTTCTGCTGTCAATTGTTTACATAACGAAAGTATTGTTTACGGTGTTCACATAGGGCTATGGAAACTATATTATAATACTGGGCTTTAACAAATTCTGATACTATCGATGCAATTAATACATTTGTGAAAATAATTCTTGAAGAATAAAATCCACGAAAATAAAGCAGTCACATAACTTTTTCTACCCTCGACATGGAAAATATCATTTTCTCACTTCACATTTTGATGTAGAATAAGCGGTCGTATTGCAGGGACAACTTAAGTGTGTGCCAGTGAGTATGCTGTATCGGAAGTCGGTAACAAATCCTATCTACTGATACGTCACTCATAGCTGTAGGCTTTGTATTAGTTGAGAAATAGGCCTAGGGATGTTTATCAGAGGCCCAAGCATCTAAAAGATGACAAAATGGGATGGACATTTTCAGTCCTACGCGCGCAGTACATTATGTCCCAGGTTTTTGGGAAGGAAAGTATGAAAGTGATATTGAAATTCTTTTTCACTTCAGCCTCGAAAAGAAAAAGCTACCATGTTCAGAAAATAAAGGAAAAATCAGATCAAGCGAAATATTGAGAACTTCCACAAGTATGGCCTCTGGTCGGGGAACTTGAAAACAGAATAACAGGCCCAAATCTTCTTCTTCTGTATGGTAATATGAGAGTGAGAAATACAATTTTCTGTCAAGACAATACAATCTTATGTAACCGGAATTTCTTTTTCTTCTTATTTGCACTCTTCCCTGGCATGGTGTGTAGAAGCAATGGAATGGAACATTCGACATCCTCTATGAACCATAAAAAGCTATATCTAGCGTTTTCTGAGGGAATAGTCTGAGTGCCATGTGTCGTTCTTCCTCATTTCGAATTCTACATAGATATAATAAGGACCTAGAGTTTCAACATCGAAAGTCCTTCATTAAGTTAATTTCATAGGCCTATTACAAAATACAAAACCCGGGCGACGCCGGGCTATTTAACATTTTATGTGGTAGACTCACGTAACTTTCTCTACCATAAATCGTGGGCAATACAATTTTCTCACTTCAAATAATTTTGATACAGAATAAGAGATTGAATTGCCGACAGCGTATTCAGTTGTTTCTTTCTGATGCAAAGGTGTTCGCCACGCAATACTTAAAGCATGAGTTTAAACATGACGATGGCGACTAATAACATCCCGAAAGGTATCTAACCCAAATATAAAATGTTTTCAAACGATTTTTCATTCTCGAGCTATGCTGATCACATGACACGCAGATATGTTTCTGAAAATAATATTTTTGGTTTCAGGGAAACGTGTATTAACGCTGAAAACTTTGTAATGAAATTCAGGGTCGAACAGTACTTCCACACAGGCAGAGAAAGTGAAAACGCAAGTGAAGGGCCCATTCACCTGTTTAGCCTTAACCGAACGACATGGAAAATTACATTTTAATAGCGTAATGTAGGCCTATATAAATTTAATCATGGTTTAGTTATTACAGAAAATAAACTGCTAATCGTCGACTTGGACTTCTACACGACCCCAACTATGCTACTGAAAGAAATAATTTCTCTAAATGCTATTTTAAAAAAAGTGTTGTCATAACCCAGTAAACGATAATGTCAAAGTTGTTTTCTAGTATGGCATTTAGGAATGTGATTAACATTTATTACTGACATCTAGAGGAGCCGTTTCATACGCTGTTAGCAATTATTCCGAATATAAATGACAGGAAGGAATGCAAACAAATACATATAAATATGAGGTCGAGCGCTTTTATGACGCCAAAGTATTTTTATTTGGAACATCGAACTCTTTGACTTAGCAAATGACTATGAATTTCGTTTCAGCAACAGAGGATCTGAAGAATTTTAATTATCCTCACACAAAACAGTATAATTATTTTAAGTCAGTATAGACCAGCTTTTGTTGTCAAGGGCTTGATTTTTTTCCCGTTCGACATACCGATATCTTAATTCATTAATATAATAATAATAACAATAATAATAATAGGTCCATTATTATTGACTAGTACTAATAGTACGTAGTTTACCGATTATCAATGTACTAATATGCTAGCCGTGGTATGTCCGCAGAAATATGACTGCAGTTAAGTATAATCAAAATCCTCTCTATTCAAAAGCAAGCGAAGTCAAGAACCTTATCATTCAATAAAATTATTCAAAATAATATATTTGAGCTGGTGTTTCCGTGCAGGCATTATTCAATTGTGAATTTAATTGAAATAGACCTTGCTGGGTTGCCATAGCAAACTGAAAAAAAAAATCGGAAAACTTCAAAAGTGAGTGATTGGCATACTCCAGAACAAGGAAAAATGTAGACATAATGTGGCATATCATTAAATGTTTCGATTAAGTGAATGATCTCATGAAAGCCTGCAGTTGCTTTTCAAATACGCCCTTCGGATGAAACAATTACCAAGGGCAAACGAAGTGAATTAACAGATGCCTGTGTTTTTTAAATTATTTTTTCATAAATTGGAATTTAATCTAAAGTCCGGACGGGCACACCAATAACCTTTTAAGAACCTTGAAAATTGGTTGATCGACGGTGCAAACGAGTTGCGGCCGACCTATTTACCCGGCAGAGACAAGTTAGTTGCGGTCCTACCTTATTTCGACAACGCTTTAGTTGCGGGCCTGGTTAATTATTACTGTGTTGTTTGCATTTAAGGTCATAAATATTTACATTCTTAGTAGCAATATGGTTAATTTAGATATCTGCACGTCGTAGCTTTAACTTTCAAATTAGATCCATTACGATCTTTTCATATTAAATGGATTAGGCCTAAGGTAGCTATGTCTGATGTCTATGTCTATAGGCCTATCAAATGGCAAGGATTGAAAGAAAAGAGATAAATCGATTTGAGTTTTTAAAAACAGTAAGCTTCAAATTTTTGCCGCAAACTTTATATTAGGACAGTGACACTGTGTTGTATAGGCCTGTGAGTTTATTTTTTATTTTTTTATTACTGACTACAACACACATTTTTGGGATACTACGCAGCCAATCTCCCTGCGGTATCTCCTGCGTAGCACTAATACACTGGATCAACACCTACTTACCTGGCCGCAACTCATACGTCCCTCTTAATATGCTGGGCCGCAATTCGTACGTAAATTTGAGACTGGGCCCCAACTCAACTTTACCGATAACAAGATGTCCTGAAAATGATACAGGAGTATCGAAAAACCTAGGCATAAAATGAAGATTGTTGAATTAATTGTAGTACAAATTATCTATTTTATTTTATTTCATTTTATTGATCGAGATCAACGGTACAATAAAATGTACTTAATTTCTCTATTTTGAGTTTTTTAGTGTCTATCATCCAGTCTATAGTTTGATGAAATTCGCCTGAGCAATTAAGAAATGCCAATCAGTTTCCGCGATGACATTAGCCTGAGCAGTTCGGAAGGTAAAAAGAAGGGAAGTGTAGTTGTAGTTTCATTTCTAGTTAGAACCAGCTTCTGAATTCTCTGTTTTTACCGCAGAGAGCATGACAGCAAATCACGAAGCGGTTTACACGACACGGCGGTTCTTCCTGAGTAACGAGATAATGATAGTAACGATCTCCATCATTTAATTATCACCACAATTACCAAGCATATCATCATGTACCCTCGCCTCGTTAACACAGCACGGCCGCTAGTCTTCGCTTGTCATCGGCTATCGAGGAAAAATCCCACTAGACGATGACGTGGTCGAAAGCTGTGCAGGAAGAAATATCGAGGCCAGGCATTTTTGTTCAATTTCAACCTGGTTTTAATCAACACCATATTGTGAGAAACATTCGCATGACAGCTAAAGCAAGTGATTTGCTTGCTTCACATCCATATATCCGGTATAATAACACCATTGTGTAATTCCAATCACAAAAAGTTGATCTTACGCCAATGTGATTGATTTTTCGCGATCTTGTCACGTATTTTAGTTTTTAGGAATACACGTTGAACCGACTTTAGGGTGGCAATTCCGTGCAAATTACATTTCAATAAAATAATAATTAGTATAATGTCTAAGGATACATCTTTTTTGAGAGCTTTGTGGGTTCATAAGTTTGAAAGAAAGAAAATTTTAATGGAAAAAATTTTAATGGACAACCGCGGTTGTACGACGGTTACAACGGGAGATGTTAAACTGGGAGAGATGGAGAGAGAGAGAGATGGAGAGAGAGAGACATAGAGAGAGAGGCAGAAATAGACACAGAGAAAGAGAGAGGCAGAAACAGAGACATGGAGAGAGAGAGAGAGAGGCAGAAACAGAGACATAGAGAGAGCATGGGAGAGAGAGAGGCAGAAACAGAGACATAGAGAGAGGCAGAAACATAGAGAGAGAGAGAGAGAGAGAGAGAGAGCGAGAGAGAGAGAGGCAGAAACAGATACATAGGAGAGAGAGGGGAAGACTTGAGGTGACCATATAAGTCCTTACTTTGCTTAACAAGAAGGAGCGAAATAAATAAATAGAGTGATTGATACTGCTGCAGATAAAATTAAGCAAGAGAAACAGTGAGACAAGTGAAATATGGAATGCGCAGTGAAACATGAAACATCTGCCATTATACAATTTTTAGAAATGACACTTTCTTTTTTAATGATCCAACAGAACACTTGTTTGTGGCACTATGTGTGAAGGTAATTTTACGGCATTGCTAAATGACTGTTTAAATATATGCACTGGAAGTTAATGCACCCCATCCAACACTTGTTTCCTTTAAGCCGGCCGCGTGTGAGGCACATTTCATTTGTGCACCCCCGCAGAAATCCCCTTTGATCAGGACTCGTGCGGTTGGCACACTAAATTGCAACGACGATGCAACCCATAACTCTTGGACCCCCACTTCATCACACTTCATCAGCCAATTCCTCGAAAGAGACTCCTCCGCAGACACAAGATGAAAAAGGTTGACAGCCTACAGTGTTGCGAGGGAACTTACCGGTACCGCGTATAAATTAGGCAAACTTTTTAATGAACTTGGCAAATATTCAAAAGTGTTGACTACAACCACAACGTGTCTGGCCGTCTTACAAATGAAATACTGTACTTCAGTGGTTCACAACCTGTGCTGAACGTACCCCCTGGGACTATGAAAATTTCACGATTCGCAAAGTAAAAAGGTTATTGTATATAATTTGTGTTTTTAAACTATTTCAAAATCTTTTCACATAACTTATACTTTTACTTACGATCTTACTTTTACATGCGTTCACTCAGTATTTTTTACTTCTACTTGTGAGTTTCCATGTTTTCTTAAATTATGGTCTTTAAATGAATGCTCCTTAAGTTATATTTTTAAGTTTCTTATTTTTGCATAGTTGACCGAAATATCAGATTTAAATAGTTCCAAATTTATCAAAGAAGGAATTTAACGAATCTCATCAATATTTCAACTACTGGCAGTGAAAATTTCGTTTCATACTTTTATTTTTATTCTACTTTCGCTGAGCAATAACTCATAAGGAAATAATGTAGGTTGTTTTACATCTTGCATTCAATGTTCGCTAACGTAAATAGCTTTATTCAATAAATTTTCCTTCTTATTTACAATTTTGAACGTTATTTATTCCAGACAGAAAAGTCTACTCAAGAATTTTCTAAACCCATAAAACACAAGTGACAATTAGAAAAAAAATTATGTGAAGCTAAAGGAAACCGAAACAAGTTTTCATCAGTGGTGCTGAATTTTTTCAAGTTGATATAATTAATTATTTAAGTCGTATAATCAAATAACTTACATTTATTTATTTTTATCATTTTTTTTTAAATTCTCATAGTCATTACGTAAGAGTAGAAGGCCTATGTTTAGAACCACTGGAACCCGGAAATAGCTAGGAAACTTTTAGTTTTTAATGTAAATATCAAATATAGGAAATGAATTAAATACATATTCTTGTCTTTTGTTTTAATAATCTCATATAAATTAATTGCATTTTTTGTCATGAACATTTTAATTGGGTTTTCTGTTTGTTATATTCATTATTCTAGGCCTTGTCCCTTCTGGGATGTTAGCGCCACGAGGTAAGTTTTTTTTATATAAATAAATAACTAAACAAATATTTTCACAATTACATTTTTGAATTTTCCTCGAAAGTAAAAACTGAAACCAAATAAAACGGTCAAGGCTGACTAAAGATAGCCTAGCAAAAACATATACTCGAATCGGACTAATATGCCTCTGGGAGAAAAAAAAATTAAATTGACTATTCTGGATAATAACTATCTCAATATGTAATTTGGATGTCCATATATAAATTTAAAGTGGACCTACTGTGAATGCACGCAAACGCCACTTCAGTAAACTTTCCAATGGGCTAATAATTTTCATTTTTCAGATAAGGGTTAAAAATATTAAAATCTTGATAAAATTCAACTTTATACTCTTAATTTAAAATTTATCTGGGTCCATAACACAACTTCAACCTTCATAAAATAAAACACCACTGTTTTAATGTATATATAGTAGGCCTATGTGTTGTGTTTTATTTTATGAAGGCTGAAGTTGTGATATGGACCGCGATACGTTTTAAGTTAAGGTTGAATTTTATAAAGATTTTAACATTTCCAATATACTTCTTTAAAAATAGATATTTTAGATTACTTCTGTACAATATATAGAATTAAAATCGTATATTTTAACGAGAAAACCATCAATAATAATTCTATTTAATACATTCAAATAACATTTAACACTGCTGGAGTATCTCTCCCAAAATTCACATCCCATGGGCTACGGTATTAAATTTGTAATAAAATGTTGAAAAATACATTACAAGAAAAATTTAAATTGCAAGAAATAAACGATGGCCCTAATTGTTGTGTTAGCTGTTTTCTCTGCAGTTCTGCAAGGGTTTGTATATTGTAAAGAAATTGACTCTCGTACAACGAGTCTAACTGGTTAAACTGCGTTTTACATTAAGGGGGTATGATGAATATATAGTCAGGTATAGAAGGACACACACTGTACGATAAAGCTTATGAACCGATATAACTAGATCGGTAAGACCTGAGCCAAACACGCGCAGATAGCTTATCGTCCGCTGGTAGCAATGGATTAAGGGCAGAAGAGAATGCTTATACTGTACTATTCATTCCAAACTATGCGGTTCAAAATAGCCCGTAACTATTGAAAAAAAAAATAAAGTGAATAAACTATTTGTTTTTTTTAGTTATGAAATATTATTTAAGTAATGGTATGTAACTCACAGAATATCGCTGTTGGGTCTTCACTATTGAATGCTGTGAGGCTAACTAAGATGTTTTCACACGGTCTGTACTAGCAAAGAACATCACGTGCTATGAAGTTCAGATTACGTCATCGTAGACTACTGCGCAGCCGTTTGGCTCAGGTCTTACCGATCGAGTTATACTGTACTTCAATTCTGTACTTCCTCTACCCGCACTAAGATTACTATAGCCAGAGGAAGTAATATGTTCGACCCTGAAATTTGTGTGGGGCTTTCAGCATTAACACACTTTCCATGTTCCCTGAATCCAAAAGTAACTTTTAAGAAATACTGTTTGTTTTATTCTGTCTGCCTATGTGTCTATCGATCTGCGAACAGCGTAGCTCAAAAACAAAAATAGTTTCGAAACAGAATTTATATTCGAGATTGCCAAATGACACGAATATTGTCGACGTATTTCTTTACTAGCACTTCAAATAAAAAAATAAAATTAAAAAAAAAGTTTTTCTGTATCTTCTACAAAAAGACTCTAATCATCTTGATGATGATGATAATAATATATCCAATAAGAACGCACAGCTGTGGAAAACTTCGATGTACTTTGTTAATACTAATAATTCTTAAAATTAAATTAAATTAATTTTTGGTCACTAACTAAGTTACTTGCAATAAGTTCTAAAGCATTTATTTGAAACATTCCTTAACTGAAATTGTTGAAGGGTAATTATAAGTTATAAATCTCTTCCATCTCTCTCTCAGGAACAATGCAGATTTCTGTTTGAGGCTGAAATAATCCAATGCGTACTCCCGCGGTGAGAAAACAGCACGATTCATGATGGGCAGAGAAAGTCTTTGAGTATTTCACACATAATTTATTAAATATTGGTGCATCCAATTAGCGAGGTATTAGATAGGGAATTGTAGATAGTGTTCCGCAATAACTATTGTATTAACAGCAATGTCGGAGTGGTGACAGAATAGTAACAAGCGTGGCTTTTTTTCTTCTTCTTCTTGATGTTTGTCAAGGCGGTAAAGTATTTATAGTCTCTGACCAAATCTTGTTTGCCAGAAGCAGTCAGTACGTCGTCTTTAATAACATCTCTCTTGTTTATGTTATTTATTTGTCTCATTGTCACGTTCTTGCAAAATTTCCAACCTAAGATTTTATACTTCTCGTATTCAGTTATCATCTAAGATGGACTCAACACATTCATTCTCTGTATTCTTAATTAGGAAAACCATATGGAATTTGATTTTATGATATGAAGTCCATCTATGCTCAGTATGTAAGAAACTTTAGACACCTAACCAGTGATGAGAAGCAATTGAGTAAAAGTAATCGGATTACAGTAACAATTCCTTTTTTGGTCCCATTTACTTGTAATCAATACTTTAAAAAAATGTAATTTCTACTTGTAATTTACTTCAGGAAATAAAATTGTAATTGTTACAATTTAGTAGTCGTTAGTGTTAGTATCATTCTCGCTTGCTATATTGTCAACATTACTGTTTTTGCAACTAATATCCTAATTAGGAGTTAATATTAACAAAAAGTTACTCAATGTTTCAGAAAATATTCTCAATGATATGTTTTTGTTTTTTTGTTTGTTCATTAATAATTTGGGCTTGTACCCAAAACAAACAAAAACATGGAATTTTTAGGTACTGTCATTTTGTAAAGTAATTGTAAATGTAATTGTAATTATACCGATTACTTTTGAAAAGTAATTTGTAATTGTAATTAAGTAAAATGTCTCTCAGGTAATTGTAATTCAGCCCAATTACTTTCTTTTTGTACTTTTCCCATACTGCACCTAACCTATTTTATTATCCCTTGACAATTTACCTCGTATATAAGCAGCATAAGCTATTAGTCTAGAAATATATAAAAAAAACTTGTGTACATTTGATACAATAGTCATAACCATATTAAATTTTTTTTTAACTGTGTTAAGAATTTTTAAAATAGGTTAGGTGTCTAAAGTTTCTTACATACTGAGCATAGGTGGACAAATCATACAGCTCAGTAGGAAGATGAAAATAATTGAAACCATCTAGAAATTCCTGACTTCGCGTTCGCTTAGGTTATAGAGACCTTACCAAACAGCATAATATTCAAAGCTTTTCAGCATGTTCTTTATTTCAAAATATTAGGTCTACTATTATTTATGTACAAATAAGCATTCAAAATGTTACGATTATAATAATAATAATAATAATAATAATAATAACGCAGTTGAAGATCAATTGTAGGTATTAATTACTAAAAGTAATTAAATTACATATCATATACCGTTGAGCTCGATCAATACAATAAAATAGACTTCATACCGGTAACTCAACAATATTTTATTTTAATATTTGCCTAGGCCTTTCGGCGTATTTTCCACATCTTCAGGGAATCTTCTTTTGCTGGTTTGGATGTCTCAGTAATTAAAACCAAAACCGCATTGACCTACAACTTGTCACATTTTTTATAAAATCAAAATTTCTAAAAGCTTTATAAAAACACTATTACTGAATCGTCCTCAGCTATATCACCCTCCTGTGGCCTCTTCGTTGTGTGTCTAGAAATGGTACTATTTTAATACGATGAATGCGTTTATTTATGTAAACTGCCTAAAATTTTCACTATTTTTTGAACATGTAGGCTATGTTCATCGATCGCATTCTCAAAATTATAGTTATCAAAACTGTTGTAAAGCACAATGTCCACAGTTTATAAGATAATTATTATTATATATATTATTTATTATTTATTATCAATATTACATTATTACATAGAATTGCAAAAACAAATACAAGTACAAATACATATTTATACAAGTAAAATAAAACAATTTTCAAAATTCAAAATTAACTACAACTACTATTTAAAAAGAGGAAAAGAAATATAGGCCTAGGCTATATCTTCACAAGAAGTATTACATTTAGTAATACACCCGAATGAGCAAGATTGCTCGTGCTCGGGTGCCGTTTCAAAAATATCAAAGTGAAGAAAGAGGAGAGACAAAGAAATAAAGAGTGTATAATGTGCTTAACTAAAAAAGAAAGTAAAAAAAACATTAAACATAAAAACATAAATACATAAAAGGAGTGAAACAAAAATTACTTAAAAGCTAAAAAATTACAAAAAATTCTTTACATATCTATTAAATTTAACAGTGGAGTATGCTGAGAGATCAGGATATTTTCTGATAATTGAGTTATAGAAGCGCGGTCCAAAATTAATGCTATGCTTTAATCCTGCCGATGTGAGACATTTGGGTTCTAATAGGAGTAAATTAGTATTTCGTCTAGTTTTGTAGATATGATCACTGGAAGAGTATTTTATACGATGTTTGTGAAAATATTTTAATATAGAAAATTTGTAAATTTGGTCCAAACTTAAAACATTAAATTCCGAAAATATTAGGCTAGTTGGGTAATCAATGTGTTTTCTTAGACAGATTTTTATTATTCTTTTTTGTAAAAGGCAGAGGGGCTTAAGGGTGTAATGTAATTAATTACATGACAGTTTTCGTTCTTTTCTATATGGAAGAGCAATGTTTTCTCCAATTTGATAAAATAAAACACACGGTTAATATTGCGGTTCTTTGTTGATCTGAAAATTACCTTGAAGTTAAAAAATCATTAAGAAGTATTCATCTTGCGAAATACAATTTTTAACAGTTTGATACAAATCGTCCACCGCTGTGGCGTTTGCTCCTCTCACGCAGCCAGCCCGGGTTCGATTCCTGGTCGGGACAAGTTGCCTAGGTAGGTTTTCCCTCTGAGACGAATGTTGGGTAAATTCATGTCCTTGTGGTCCCTGGATATCATTCACCTGACCGGCACTATCATCTTCATCCCATCCGCGCCTTGTTCGGAATGAGTGTGTTTGCGTGTGTGTGACTGGTGTGTCTCGTTTTGTGTGTTCGTATTTTCTCGGAAGTAGCCCCATCCTTGGGCTGATCACTCATCCGGGAGGCCCTAAGTGTCCTTGTCTGGTCAAAAAAATATGAATGTGATCCATAGAAACTCCCTCCCACGACGGGTCGCGATCTTTTAGGGCCCGGGCGGTGTGGCCCGCGTGCATGCACCAACAAGGGGAAGTAAAGCACAGATAAAGAAGAAGTAGGCCTATGGTACAAATCCCATAATGACAGTACCGGTACTTAAAAAAATGTGATGTGAAATTCACATAACTTCCTCTGCCCAAATAAAAGTTAGCATCTTAGTATGCTATATTATATTATGTATGACATTCTCTTCATGTAAATTGGTTGTAAAAATGAAGATGATGTCGTTACCACATCACATCGCATCTCCGAAGGATACATAACCCAAATAAAATCTGACATAGTCTAAATAACGCATAATAGCCCGGGTTCGATTCCTGGTAGGCACAAGTTACCTAGGTATCCACATATCCACATAGTTAAGCACGCGAAACGTTGTAGAATAATGATGTTAATAATAGGAACTCGATTCATATAATATGACCTCTTAAAAAGGACAAATTAATGTACAGTAATATATAGGCTATAACATTATATGTGTGCTAAAATGATTTGTTTTATTCGTAGGATTGCTACACTCGCCCTAAAGGAGCTCGTTTCGCAAACATAATCTCCTACCAAAATAAAATCTCCTTTTTAACACTTGGATAATAAATTTAGATAGTTAATGTTAGTTCAAATTTTAGATAGTCTAAGTTCCTTTAACTTGGAGAATGTGTCAGATTACTAAAATTTGAAGAACATTCGTGATACCGGAATCTAATACTTAACACTAAACACCTAGTCCTGAACTCTGGAAAGGGATTTTTCAATTCTGAAAATTCCCCAATCAGGACCGACGGGGTGGGAGGCAGGCGAGCTACCGACGACCCATCCACGGCGGGGGACTTACGCTATAATTATGAAACGATCTGGAGCTTAGCTCAGAGATCGATTACAAAAATAGACGTGATACAATAAACCACATATGGTAAGTATAATTGATTAAATGAAAGCAGGTCATTATCAGGTAAAAAGTGCGAGCCTTCATCTACGAGTTATGAATAAAGAATAAAAAAATTCAGATTTCTTTAATACAGATCGAAGAAAATGTTGTTATCTGTAGACATAATATATTAATTGGATTGAATTGCTGTATACCTTTTTATTTTTATCCCATTTTAAAGCGATTGGGCCTACGATTAGAATGCATAATAGGCTATGCGCTGAGATTGTTATTTAAGTATACAATATAATATTCTTTTAACATAGCACCACGTCAGGTAAGTTAATATTTTTCTTTGCTGAAATACCATCTTTTTAACAAAATAATATTCCGTGTATAGGCTGGTATCGGTTTATGGTCTGCAGTAATTTCAGGATTTGGAAGTATTGGGATTCCATAGCTGGTATTAATTTCAACGCCGAAAAAATAGCATGATAAATGGAATTTTAGATTAAAGAGGAAGTTCTCAACATGGCACACATAAAATTTAATTATAAACAGGTTTTAGGAAAATGGAGGAATAAAATATTTAAACAATATATACCGTACTTTTAATAGTAGAAGATGTGACTCCGCAAGTTATGGGCCTGATCTTTTTGCTTATATTTATCAAAGACAATTGTTTAGCTTCTAACTTAAACGAGTACAAAGAGCAATCGTGAGAATAAAGGCGGCTGATACGTTATCCTGATAATCTTAACACCTTCACGTGCCGATCGACTAAAAATATAATATTCTCATACTCCTGGAACTTTCGAGAACTCCACTGCCTGTATAGGAATCGCTATCATGGGCCAGCTCATAAATGAAAACTTTAAATATAATATTGCTTTATTATTCTTATTGCTTTTATTATTAGCAGTATATTTATCATAATCATCACTAGGGGGCGGATTTATATGACATGTCAAATTTTCCCCTTTGGATTATTTCAGGTTTCCGACTAATTTAAACCCGATTCCAAGCATCCTGGTGGAAATGGAACGGCTTTTATTGTGTATATAACTGCATATTTAGGAAATGTTCAACTATTGTAGCATATTTATTATGAATATGCATATGTAGGTAATATTTTTGGCATATTTATGTGCATATTAAAGAAATTTTGAAGTTTCTTATATTTTGTAAATTTTGAATTATAATGATACTTTTTGAGAATTTACAGATATTTTAAATCATTAACATTATATTTTAATAAAATGAATTGTAATGAAACTTAAAAAATATTCACAATGTGTAAGTGGTGAAGTAATATTTTAAATTTTATTGGTCATATTTTAATGTTTTTAGGTCATAAATGCATGCATATATCCTATTATTTAGGTCATAGAAATCCGCCCCCTAATCATCACCATCATCACTAGTCCGGATGAAAAGTTGGCGTATCAACCAAACAGAGTTAGAGAAAGGCCTATCTGAAGGCATATTAAGATAATATGCTAGTTCACTTATTGAACTTTTACTGTTTGCCTGATTCCTGCTGTGCAACAAAAAGTTTCCCCGGTTTCTCTTCTTGGAGACTGACCCTAATGATTTTATTGTAATTCAACGTGAAGAGATACAAAAAATAACCACCATAAATGAAATTAGCGTTTTCCGGTTAAGAATGTTTTTATATGCTGTACACGAACCCAGCTAAAAAGCGTGTCTATTTCTTTGTACTGTACTTGAACTGCACTTCCGCAGGAGCAAGCTTTCGACATCCTTTCAATTGCAACCCATTTGTTCTGTAGGCAATCCGTACTTCATTACTAGACCTGGGATTTTAGGCTCTAAAAAAATTAGTTTTAGGCACTTAAAATAGGCTTTTAAAAGAGAAAATAGACACTTAAAATATGCTTTAAAAATGTGTAAATAGAAAGTAGACTTTAAAATATTTCAATATACACTTAAACTGTAACATGGTCTTTTTTTTACTGCAAGAAACGTGGTATACCTATTCTTAATAGAATTAACTGCAAAATTAGGCATCACGAACTATATTCACTTAAACTGATGTTCTTTCACTGGTGACTTGACACAGTAGTCCTTCCCCTTAATCCTCCCCCTCCCCCGTCAGTCAGCATTCTTTTAGCGACAATTGTTTGGAATAATCAAGTTTCTGTGAAAAACCCACCTCTGCTGTTCTGCTTTTCATTGAGGGATGTCCACTTTAAGATTTAAAAATTACAGAAGTTGAATTTTAATTTAAATGAACAAAATAGGCATTTTAGGCACCAAAATAGTAAAATAGGCTGTAAAGGTCCAAATAGGCATTTTAGGGCACTTTAAAACTCTATAAATGTAAGTGATTTATCATGAAACGTCCACATATTTAAAAAAAATTTCATGTTATTTCATAAGGAACAAAATAGGAATTTGCCTTAAAATCCCAGGTCTATTCATTACATATCTCGAATGCTCCTCCAGATTTTAAGATGTCACCATGTCGAATTACAGGAAAATTTTAAAAGAAAATACTGGTTTGTAATCATAATTGATATTGCCATTTCACCGCTCAGATTTCTGGAATCCCCCACGCCTACATATTAAAACAGTCTTTTTGAAAATTTGAAAATATTACGAGGGGGAAGAGTAGGCCTACATTATTCTCAAAGATTTATCTGCAAAGAGAAAACAAATACACGTGCTAAACTCAACAAGACCTTGCAGATAAACCTGTTTTAAACAAATCTGCAGAGTGAACATTTGTCCGGAAATTATCTTGCAGCTTCCACAATCAATTCAGTCTAATTCAACCTAGAAGAATAAAGTTTAACTGTTAGGTAGATCGAGGAACAGTTGCACCGCTAACTAGTAGAGCTGGGACCATCTGGATAAAATTTAATTACTGAGTAAATAATTGGTCAAATAACCATTATCCAGTTAGCAGGATAACAACTAACCAGACAAGTGGATAATGATGCAAATTTGACTAGTCACTCAATTATATGAATTTATCCAATTAACTGATAAAAGGTTTGGTCACGCTGAGAATATCCCCGTACGGGATCACCAGGGGTCGCTCGCGAACCTGAGGAATAACTATATTATGGTAATTACAACTGATAATCGGCTCCACTGCAAGAAGGTTGTTATACCCTTAGCAAACTGGGATGGCGGTTGAGGCCAGACAGATTCCTTCACCCGCAAGCACCCTCACATTTACAAGCCAGGAGATTAGGACCAACCGTAATTTCCTCCCCATGAGTCACCTAGTCTACTTTAATCAATCAATCTTAGATTTTTTAAATATGTCATTTTATCTTAAAATG
The DNA here is from genome assembly GCA_964059195.1 of Ectobius pallidus. Classification (NCBI taxonomy): domain Eukaryota; kingdom Metazoa; phylum Arthropoda; class Insecta; order Blattodea; family Ectobiidae; genus Ectobius; species Ectobius pallidus. The sequence continues at coordinate 83,997,649 of CAXKWD010000009.1, read as the reverse complement.
TTTGTTATAGGCCTATATCAATTCTACACATAATTACAAGAAAAATGACACCAAACAATGTATAATTTACTTTAAAAGGAACATAGGACTTGAAAGCAGTTTTCTCGTAACTTTTATTTATGTATTTGTTAAAAATGTTCCTATGAAAGTAAATTGTACATTGTTTGGTGTCATTTTTCTTGTAAGTATGTGTAGAATTGATATATAACAAACATTTAAAGATAAAATTACAAATTAAAAAGATCTAAGGTTGTTTGACTAGTTGATCATGGGGCGGAGATTACGGTCGGTACTAATCCCCTGCGTTTGTAACTGTAAGGGTGCTTGCTGGTGAAGGAACCTACCTGGCCCCACGCGCCATCACTATTTGCTAAGGGTATAGAAACATTTCGTCAATTGGATGGACAAGCATTTAGTTCCTTCTGACGCCTGTGCATGTGATACTGTCCATATGAAGGGCATGAAAAACATAGATACATGCAATACATACATCCAGAATGAACTTCTTGTGAGAATGAACTATTGTCAGACATAAAATCAAGACAACCGTATTTTAATTGCTTTTGTGCAAACTAGTGCTGGGACAAATGGATAATGGTTAACTACCCAGGAGATAACATAATTAACTATTATCTGAACACTGTTGTCTGGATGTTTATGCCGATCAACCGTAGGTAGATAATTAATTGCAGTTAATTCTCACTCTCTGGATCTACGCACTGTATGCTTCTCTATGTTTGTCATAAGAACAGTACCGCATACACATACATCGGAAGCAGACGCATTATTATCCATATACTCCATATACAACTAACGTTACTAAACCGTATTTTAACTATAAATAATTGGACCATTGGTTAAAATGACGTCATTATCCAATTATCTGGTTAACTGTTATCTTGTCTGCATAAAAGATATGGTTACTTGAGCAATTATTTTTAGTCAGCCAATTAACCCTTAAATGCACGAGACATGACTTCTCACACAATATTAGAAACCTGCATAGAAAACCATTATTAACACAATGATTAGGCTCACAGTTTATTTCCTATACCGTATTCTATAATTTTACCTGATATTTAAATTTTTCTTTCAACTTCTTTCCATAATTTTATTTCCGATTTAAAATCTAAGGATTAATTTTTGTCGTGAAAACTTCTAACGTGATAAAAATGTTACCACTATCTTACAGAAAGCAATCTGTTTAGATTCACTTAAAGTAGGCCTATAAATTTAAGGATTAACTTTTACTAGTACCAACGTGATAAAAATATTACTAATATCCAACTATCCAACTATATCCACTTGATAGCAATCCAACTGTTTAGATAATATTATAGTATTTATTTTTCAGATTGGGATGTTTGTAGAAGTGCATACCCAAGATCAGCTGCTTGAAGTCGATATTACTTTTCTGAAAAGACATCCTTAAGAGTTAACAATAATTAAATTATCTCTTTATATTACGTACGTGGGTTGAGTGAGGTTGAGAAGTCAGTGATGATAATGAATTGATATGTGTGGTCACAGTGAGGAAGCACTTATAACAATTTAGCTTTTGTGATGTAAGAGGATCTAGCGTTGCTTACATGTGACGGTTCGTTTGGAAAAAATAAAAAGACACAGAAGATCTGACTCCCCCTCGTGTAACATGTATTGAAGCGTGTCAGAGGAGGCTCTCCATGGGCGGGAACCAAAACCCATGCCACACGACGTGGTTATTTTAAGAGCCTCATATGAACAACAAACTGTGAATTAATACGATACGCTTTGTTTCTGCTAACTGAGTCCTTGGTATATTATTTTATCAAGCTATGAACAATAATCCGGTCATGGAAACCACCATTAACGGCCGTGGGTGTCGGCATGCTGACCACATGCTCCCCAATCCTGCCATCTGCCTATGGTAGATAATGCAGTGGTCGGGTGGTAGGCCTTGTTCCTTCAGGGATGTAGTGCCACGGAGTTTTATGAACAATAATATAATGGATCAACTTGGCAAACTGGCAATGGGATAATGTTTATGGTGACACATGAGCGAAGAACGAATTATAGTGCCCATTTTTTTACGAGGCAACAGTTGACGCCCCCAGGTACATGGAAGCAATTACCCCCCTTTTTTTAAAATTACCAGACATTGCCTTTGCCTTTTTGCAACAAGACTTTGCCACAGCCCAATACAACCCCGAATCCTCTGATCCTCGATCCTCGATCCTCAAAACCATAATCTGAATCAACCGATGTCCTCCCTTTCTTTTAGGTTTCTCATTTATAAATGTTTCCCTTCGTCACCTCAGAAATTAATAGAATACCGCTTAAGATTGAAATATGAGGGTTTTTGTTCTCTTGTTGCGATCGTCATTCGTGGATACCAACTACTATACTGAAATTTTCCTCGTCGATTTAAACTTAAGAGTCATGATGATTTCACTTTATGATTGCTTATATTATTACAAAAATTCAGCTACGAAAGGGTTAATCAATAGCCTTTTTTCCACTCTTTAAAGAATACTATGGGATTTTTTTTTCCTTCTTAATGCCTTGCTTATCCATGTCTTCTAATCTTATTCTAATGACTCTCCGAAAGCTTTTCCTAACATTATACGTCCCCTCCCATACATCCCCATACCAATTTTCACCATTGGATTTTTAATTGTATTAAATTATTTTACAGGGGCGACAAGTTTTGAAGAATATTGGGTGGGCTCAAAGATTTTAAAATTGTCATACTCCCGTTCCTTATTTTGTTCTTCCCTCTGGTTTATGGTCCCTTGCTGATTTAACGGATCTTTCTTAATTCGTCCTTTCTATTTGTTCCTTTCACTTTGATATTCTTCTTTTTCCACTCGCCGATATCTTGTACTCCACACTCTTGGTTTATATTACAATTATTTATTTCTGCAACTAATGTCCTTCCTGTCATTTTTCTTAATCACAAGTATCATCTAAATTCTAAATCGAAGTTTTCCGGGCTCTCCTTATGTATATTTAGAACAGCAATGCGATTAAGTTTTTCCCCTGAACGTAAAAAGTATTTTTTTTTTCAAAGCGTAATAGTATATTGCGATACAAGTGCCGTAAGGCATGATTACGGATCGAGGAAATAGTTTGAAAACACGAGGCGCTTGCGCCGAGTGTTTTCAATTTTCCGAGATCCGTAATGCGCTTACGGCACGTGTATTGCATGCTATTTTTTGCACGATGATTATTTATATCAATTTAATTATATTAATTGTGACATTACCTGAAAATATTATGTATATACAATCTTGAAAATAGATATTTATTTCAGAAAGTGATTCGCATGTGTTTGTTGTTATGGGAACCGAATATTTGTCCTGGGGGCCGTGTCCATAAAGGCTTGTATTATGAAGTGTATCGTAATGAATTATGACGTGGCGCAAGGACCGTAAGTAATTTAACCGCATCGCAACGCCCTTAGCAACAAGACTGTGTGGGAATGTCAACTTACGATCCACGGCAACAACGTTCGTAAGTACTACTAATTAGTTAAGGAGTACAAAAAAATATATTTCGACAGTAGGCTATCTTAGGAAATTGCATTGACTGAGTAAGCCGTAAATAAATAAATAAACTTAGGAACGATTTCAAACGATCATGATTGAATTGTAACAAAATACCTTAATATGTATGCCAACAATAGCCTGATTTTCGCTTTAGAGCGATTCAACAATGAAACACGATTTTTAGTATTAGCAATAAATAGTTATGTAATGATACAAAGCAAATTATTGGGTGGGCTTGAGCCCCACGGGCCATATAAGTTGGCGCCACTGTTATTTTATATAATTTGTTTTGATTATAAGGTTGTGATCTTCTCAACCACTTAATTAAACGTAGGCAAAATTATATTTAAAAATTTCCTAAATATAAAACTAAAATAATCTCTTTAAACCAGTAAAGCTTCGAGGAATCCTGAAATGAGAAACATGCTGTTCCAGACGCAGTACACAGCCTTCGCTTAATTCATTCGATATCATGTTATACTTATGACTCTTATTTTTGGAGCGGATTCAGGTTCACTGAACTCTTGGAGCTCTCTAAGAGAATTAATTGAATTATTTTGATTTATATGACAAAGTTCAAGGCACCTCGATCAGTTGTCCACTTAATACACAGATAAAACATAAATCATTGTTAACAACCGATCTACGAAAACAATATACGAAACACCGAGGGCAATAAACTAAATCTTAGATAAAGAAGAGTCTCAATAATGGATTGATATAAATGCAATAATTATAATATTCCAAATTTAAAAAAATGTACAATAGAAGGCAAAAATAAAAATAAAAATAATAATAATAATAATAATAATAATAATAATAATGGATTCATACCTTATTTATAACCTGTTAAAGCACAAAGCAAATTTCATACTGAATGTTCCATCTACACCAACAATTAGGAATTAAGTAATACTCGTATATTTCGATAATTTTATTACTGATATTCCACCGTAATATTAGGGCAAAGACCTAGGGGTAACATCGAGGATTCATATTCGGGAGGTCGCAGGTCTATCTTTCTTCCTACTCGCACACTTTTTTTATTTCAGCTCTACTTATACTCCTTTTATCTACGAGGCCATATCAGGAGTTCGCAAATATGTCTATACAGTAGGGTAGGCCATGAAACTATTGATTGTCAACTATCTACTATTGTTCGTGTATTTTATGGAGTAAATTTCAACTTAGCCTATATTAATTGTAATGGATATGATACAAGATGATGGTGAGGATGATGCATGGTATGTAAATATCCTATTCGGCATTTGCCTTTAGGAATGGGAAGACCATGAAAATAACGCACGTCAAATTGGCCATCCACGGGCTTTGAACCTGGGACCTCCCGAATGCGACTTCCAGACGTTACCATCTCGGCCACCTCGCTCAGTTCGCACACTTGATTTTGTGAAAACATGTATAATTTGCATTGCTTGTGAAAACAAACGTTTCCGTTACATCTCTTACATTGATTTACGTATCACAAGGCTCTGAAATCAACCACAAGAGTCGGTCCGCTTTTTTCCCCCTACCTGTACATCTTAACTGCCGAAGAGATAGGCAAAAATCTGTGAAATATGTGAAGAAATACTTGATGACAAACGTTCAGACATCTTTGAGATATTAACGTCATATGTGAAGACTGAAGACACTTGCAGTTCTGACGTCACAGGTATTGCAAATTTTACTGCCACGCAAGAGGTGGCAGAGTGGACTTGTTCCGGAACATGAGACAGTGTCAGTCTGACCGGGATATGAACCGGACAGTCTGGCTAGGCGCTGCAAGTGTTTGCATACGCACTCGATGCGAACTTGAGGAACAGAGCTACATTTGTATCAAAAAGTTGAAAGTACTAGCTGATGTTGAAGTGACAGATGGGGTAAAGAAACAGTTAGTTACTTGTTCATCAGACAAGGACGCTCAAGTTACGCAATGACCCTCTGTTTCTTACAGAATCCTGTTCCAGACATCTTATTCCAAAATGATGTCAACACTTGGGGAAATTCGTCTGCTTCTCCCAGATACTGTCTAGAAAGAAGTTTATACACAAATACAACGTTCCCATGTAGGACGTTTTCATGCAAAATTCAAATCGACCTTAATACGATCCCATTCCAATATTATCCCAGTTTCACGCAATTTTCGAGAAGGTATTGAAAACCATGTTTCCAAGTGAATCCACAGAACATTCGACAACCAATGAAACGTTTCATTTTAATTTATGGAAACACGTATATCTCTATTTAACTATCTAATATATACACCCAAATAGAAGGCATTTTGCCTGATTTCCGGGCCTGGTAATAAATATACCGGTATTGGATCAATTCCAGTAGGCCTATTTTTGTAGACTCTAATATCTAGGTAGGCTATTTCATCTTTTCGAAGAGGGGAAGTGTTAAAACATGAATTTGTAGCGATCTACCTTATCCCTCATTCGTAGGCCTACACGAAGTCCAACCATAATTTCAAATGTTATTTATTTCTGTCTAGCAACAGAGCCGTATCAAGGTCCTTCTGCGCCCTTGGCGAGTCTGACAAATCTGCGCCCTCCAATACTGGGGGGTCTGAACATTTTTTTTTTAATCTCTGTAAAATTGTTTATTATTTTAATATAAAAAACTGTTATTATCAAAGAAAACCTAAACCTCAATTTGAAAATGAACTAAGTGATGGACTTTCAAGGTGCTAAAACCTTATTTTCAGACGATTGAACTACTTAAAATATAATTAATTCATAAAATCTAGAATTTTTATTCGTTGATAAATTGTACCAGTCTAAAAAAGGTGGTATTTTTCATGGTTAATTTTGCGCCCTCGTTATAACTGCGCTCTTGGCAGGGGCCCATCTCCCCATCGCCTAGCTACGGCCCTGTCTAGCAATACGGATCTTTCTTGCCAATTATTATCTATCTATCTATATATCTACCTTTACCTTATTTTCGCCTCTCCCTTTTAGGGACATCTAAATTACCCAAGCCGCCCGGGCCTTACAGGGCCGCGACCTATCGGGAGAGGGATTATCTATGGATCACATACATACTTTTTTGACCAGACAAGAACAAGGAGGGCCTCCCCGGATGAGTGACCAGCCCAATGCCGGGGCCACCTCCGAGACAACACGAACACATAGGACGAGACACACCATACACACACACACACACACACACATTCTCCAAACAAAGCGAGGATGGGATGAAGATGATAATGACGGCCAGATTATATCCGAGGACCATAAGGGCCTAAAGTTACCCGATATTTGTCTCATAGGTGATGAAAAACCCCGGAAAAAACCTCACCTAGGTAACTTGAACCCGGGCCCGCTGCGTGAGAGGAGCGAACGGATCTCCTACGCCACAGCGATGGACGACAAATTACTATTAAAACTTAAAATATTATTTCACAGAATTATAATTAAAACCATTTATAACTTACTGGAAATCAAAGTTACGTTACACATAGCCCATATGTTCAATTTATACCTTGTGGTGACATTAATGTAGAAACTAGTTAAAATCGTATCCTGCTACGTTAGGTTACTTCTTTCTTCTTCTGGTTTGGTCAGACATGCATCTCAGAATGTATAATGTCATCATCAGCACTGTATTATGATGCCAGGAATAGCATACTTGTTAGATGCCGAAATCCATATCTGATCAAACCACAAGAAGAACAAACTAATCTAACCTAACAAGATACGATTTGAATTAGTTTGTAATAGCATAGCTTCATTACGGGATTTAAAAGGGGGAAAAATCGTGTGTATGGGTCATCAGCGATTTGTAATTATTTTAAACTGTAATTTACTAAATATTAAATTTTAATAACAAGATGACATGCAGGAAAGTACTAACAAGATACATCGTTAATGCGAGACAGTAATAAATCGCATTTGGGTTTATGGTTAGAATTCTTCGTGGAGGATATAAGATGTGTCACTTATTTTATCACTGTGTTAGTTTAATGAACTTTCTGGAATATCACCTAGGAACCAGACCTAACTAGATATCGGTTAACTAAATAGACATTCGGAGGAGATAAAACAGTTAACTGTTATTTGAACTCAAGAGTTAATTTGATATTATTTGCAGTTATCTGGATTTTTATGTCGATTAACCAGAGACATATAATTATACGATATAAGATTTGAAACTTTTATATGGTTAATATTTTTCTCTGGATATGTCTCCTCTGTATTTATCATGCGTACAATACCACATAACAGTTGCCAGATGTAGCCACATGATTGTTCACCCACTCTAAAAATGGAACAGATGATTCAGGTTGAACTTGCTATTATTGCTATCAACCAATTTGGAACAGTTAACTGGATAGCTACAAATAATTGAATTATTGGTTAAAATTTAGTTAACTCCATAACTGTTATCCTGTTAATTGGATAAAAGGTAATATTTCAGCAATCGCTTGCCCAGTTAACGAACTAACCTTTATCCGGATAATCACAGTTGTACAGTACGTAATTACCGGTGGTATAAGTACCATAGTTTGAAAACCTAAATATCAGACAGTGCCGTGAGTACTGGAAACCTTGCACGGGAGAGGTGGTACCCAGTCACCTGAGCTGCGACATGACCTCCGAGAGACCACTTTGTCGGAATGAGAGGCGCTTGTGATAATGTCGAAACTGTCTGAAGGACTCGTGCGAATTTTATTCAGTGCACGACTCCACTTCCCCCCTCGCCACAAGGTTCTTCCTCCTTACTGCACACCGTAAATTAATTGGCAAATCATCGTGTCTATCGCTTTTTTTTATATACAACGGCGTGTATTGCAATTTGGGACTCTGACCGTTGCCGGTATGCCGAAATTCTGTCCTGCAGATCCCATAGACCTGGGCCAGGATTGAAACCGCTATCTTAGCCATAGAAAGCCAATGGCATACTGACTGCGCCATCCAGTACTAACCCCATTTCACCTCATAGATCACAAAATATGAATCTTATCTAATAGATTCCGGAAGTTTCATAAAACGGTTACCATGTGTCAGTTTTATGTTAGTGAAATTTACTGATTTAATAATTTATTAATGCGTTAAGAATTTTTAAAAATATTTCAATAGGCTACAGTTGACAATAGCCTACACATACATGCTATGAAACAAATTAACAATTGAATTTTAAATTTGATGAATGAGGAAGAATTGGGGAATATATTTTTGAAACAAATGCTTTTCCCTTGCAACTGGGGAAACATGGAAAAAAAAAACAATTTACATCAGCCGGCCATGGGGTTTAAACCCAGACCTTCATAAGGGAGCCCCAGATAATAACAATGAGCCCTAAATCTACGATAAACAAACGTTTAAACAGATAAACTATTTCAAAATAGAAACCTTTGTCAATCGCATTTACGTGGAACATAAGGGAACAATTTCATTTGCGTCTGAATCTGCGAATGTCAAAATTGCATTTACTTTGAATAGAAGGCCGCGACTTCATTCTCATCTAAACCTGTGTTTGTCAATATTACATTTATTTCTCGGGATGTAAAATGAACAACAGTGCATAAAGAGATAGCCTGACATTACATTATCGTACAAAAACATAATATAATACATTTACAAGCTCAATGTAAAAGTGTAAATACAAAATGACAAGACAAAATATGACAAAAGGAAATGTCACAAAAAGAATACATGCATGAAATATATCCCCGTACGAGTAACACATGTGTTATAGTCCTACAAGTTAAAGAGAAACCTGCGCAGAACGAAACCGTAATTGCTGCATCATGCGCAGCTTCGTATCGCGTAGGCAGGCGCAGGTGTTTTTTCTAACTTGTTGGATTATAATAATAATAATAATAATAATATAATTATAATAATAAAAAAATTTATTGTCATAGAGCTAAAAACATTTAGCTATGGACAACGTCAAAATATATAAATATATCAAGGTTCAGCACCAGCATAAAAAATCATCCAAATATATAATTAAGTCCCAACTAGCCCTATAAATAATACATAAAACCCAAGTAAAAGAACAATGTGTACACACCATGGTGAAGCTCATACAGTATTGATATTACATGTATAAAATTCATCAATACTATAGTAGGGGTTATTTATCAGCCAGTAATATACTGTCCTTTTGAAAGGAGGTACATTGCAATGTTATTAATACAGAATAGGAGACTGATAAAATGAATTCCTAAAAACTAAATAATACTTTAAATAAAATTATGTTACAGGAATGTGCACAACAGAAAGATTTTATAGCTATTTTTAGGGATTTTAATACAGATTTTGATCAGCCTACTGTACAGTATTCTCATTTGAACCATTTTCGGTGATTAGTGTTACTGACTATGGATCCTCCCCTGGATTTTCTGAGCTAGGGAGGTCTGGACCGGGGTGCACTCAACATCGTGACATCAAATGAGGAACTAATTGATGAAGAAATAGCAGCTACGGTTACGAAAGCATCAGTAAGGGCCGGTAGAAGGCGCAGAGGCCTAGCGGTAAGCCTAGTCCTACAAGGGACGCAACGCCACAGTGAAGTCCTTATGGAAGTTTGAGGCTGTATTCCCCATCACCGGACCTTCACCCCCTTTCTGGCAAGAATTGGGGAATGGTGCCATATAGGTAATGTTTGAGGGTTCTTTCTAAAATGTATTTGTTGTAAATGTCAAATGAAAAGATATGCAGATTGTACTGGGACTGAAAGCGCACAAAAAAGGTATCTTATAATAGAGTAACTTTAATATTCTTGACACCCTACGTAAAGTTTGAATACGAAGTAAAATTCTTTACATACAATACTTAAATTACTTTAGTTGGGCTGCGGAATACTTAACCTAGCATCTGAATGCGTAGTCTCATGTTACGGCCACTTCCTCTGTGCAGGAATATGGAGCGAGAAAGTCGCGAAGTTCATGTTTGGGGTAGACAGTTTATTATTTCACTAGATATAGTTTTTTCTTTCTCTCTTTCCTCTCCTTCTCACGGTGCCTTTACAAGCACAGTTTAAAATGGTTTTCATCCGGTTCCTCGTACATTTGGCATCTTCTATTAAATATAAATTAGAGTTGTGTTTTATGCCTTCCGTTTTGGACGGTAAATTTATTTTGGTTTGCACAAAGCTCCCACACATCATTTCTTTTGGAGTGGGACAACAAGTGGGTGCGCCCAGACGACACCATGAAATATGTTAAACACCAGCTCGCAAATCTCGACAAAGGATCTTGGGAACGAAGACACAAACTATAAATTTGTACTATCACGGTCCCATTGAATAAAACGCGGCTTCAAAGCGGGCTTCAAGTAAGCGTTTGAACTGACAGGAGTTACAAGAATAGTGGAATATGGATTAAAGTAGAAAAGACCGAAGAAAAAGATGACCAATAAATACAAGGTGGAAAGACATGGACGTCGAGGATGGCAACGGACAAAGAAAGGAAGGACATAAAAATTGAAGAAAGAAAGAAGAAAAAGAGAAAGACAGAAAGAAAGAAATACATAATGCAAAGAACAAAATAGGGAGATCCAACTGGCAAAAAAATGGGAATCGGAATCGAGACTATTTCTAACATGCATTTGGTACATGGTTCCATTCTCTTTTATGCCCACTACCGTATAGCTTATCCCATAATTTTGAGTATTATTTTGAATATAATTTTGACGTAAGCTGTAAAAGCTCGTCCGGTTGTTAAGATATGTCCGCAGCCAGAATGGTTAGCATTGTAGGAAGAAAGAAAGACGGACGGACTGAAAAGAAGAAAACCATGAAGAGAATAATCGAAGTAAAAATCGTATAAAGTATAGACACATGCAGATATAAAGATGAAGAAATATTTTTAAAAATAAATGGAAAGGAACAATGAAAATAGATGGAATAAACTGGTTAACAAAAAAATGATTCCACAAGTTGTGAATTCTCCTCCCCATGATGATGGCATACACTATAGGCGGTTTGGATTGAAATAAGTTATAACACTTAATTTCTCAAGCAATGTCCAGTAAGTTAGGGATAATGTTTGCTGTATGCTACGAAATTCTCTACAAAAATTGAACAATATTGAGTTTTGTAAAATGTATTAAACATTTTGCCAGGCAAACTAATATCAAATTTACTCGTAGGCTAATGGTGATGAGTGTATATGACCATTATTAGTTTAGGCAGCCTATTTAATTTGTATGTGTATTTGTAAATTTCTCTGTTTTCTCATATTACATCAATAATATAATTCCAGCCAGCCCTAAAAACGAGTTTATTCATCTGGAGCTTTAAATTCAAATAAACTCAATATGTATGGCTCCAGAACTTATTGAAGGGAGGGGCCGACATAAACAAAAGTTTGCAGTTACAAGGGTTATAGGGGTATGGCCCTATGGAGTATCCCCAAAAATGAGGTCCGGGGTCCTCCGGAAATTAAAACAGTAAAAAATGAAGTGCAAAATGACGAGTTTTTAGGTCCTCTGGGCGATTCCTCCAAATTTCTCAGTAGACACTCTGTTTGCCCAGAGTTCTGATGATAAAATTGTCGGTTTGCGTGTTATATAAAAATTAAAATAATTAATTAATCAAATATAACTTTTTACGCTTAACTCAAAGTAAGTGCTGGTCTGAAGGATGTAGTTCACAATAAATCAATAAATTATTTATGTCGTAATAACAATTAAAGATAAACTGCTGTCTTGTGGGATGTCACAGCTACTCTACGCATTTGACATAAGGTTAATTTACAGAAGCATGAAAATAAATGAAACAAATAATAATTTCAATAGGTGTGTCCTGTACGTCTGCAGAAGAAAATAATTAATTCTCTTTTGATTTCAGGAGGAGCTTGTCTGATTACCTTCACCGATTATCACCTGAAAATTGGAATATTCTGTATAAGGTGAGAGAACTCTGATGTCTACACACTGTACAATTTGTTAAGTTTAAGATTTTGTTGGAGGGAAGTTTTTTAAATTGTTACAAGATACATTACAATTAATAAATACCGAAAGGCTTGTGGCTATTTAAGTTTTAATAGGCCTACTCTAAAACTATGTAAAAAAAAGTATAGGCCTATGTAGTTTATGATTTCGTATAGGTTACGCGTTATCGCCTTGTATTAGAAATACTTAAAATGCTTGCTTGATCTTCATTTATCTCTGAAATGATATCCCACTTATCTTAAGTTAAGATTCATTTGTTTAGTTCATTGATTGTCGACCAATTGAAATACGAACATTATCATCTACCAAAGTCTTGTTCTCAGTTTGACTATATTTTCTTTCTTTCATTATCTGAGTTTTACCTCTCCCTTTTAGGATTTAAGCGACCCAAGCCGCCCGGGCCTTACAGGGCCGCGATCTGTTGCCTATATTATGGATGAGAAATTCAGAAATGACCTTTGCGAACCAATTGGGGTTTTCCCTTTGAGACAAAGGTCGGGTAACTTTAGGTCCTCGTCGTCCCCGGATATCATATGGCCGTCATTATCATCTTCATTCCATCCTCGCCTTGTACAGAGCGAATGTGTGTGAATGGTGTGTCTCGTCCTATGTGCTCGTGTTGTCTCGGAGGTGGTCCCGGCATTGGGCTGATCAATAATCCGGGGAGGCCCTCCATGTCATTGTCTGGTCAAAAAAGCATGAATGTGATCCATAGATAATCCCTCTCCCGACAGATCGCAGCCCTATAATGCCCGGGTGGCGTGGGTCGCTTAAATGTCCCTAAAAGGGAGAGATGAAACCAAGGTAGAGAGAGAGAGATAGAGAGAGTGTGAGAGAGAGAGTGAGAGAGAGTAAGAGAGAGAGTGAGAGAGAGATTGAGAGAGAGTGAGAGAGAGAGTGAGAGAGAGTGAGAGAGAGAGAGAGAGAGAGTGAGAGAGACTATACAAGCCTCTTTTTGAAATAGAGCGAGTACATAAATGCCTTTATTTTAATTTATATTTAGTTAAATTTGAATGTTATTTCATCAAAAAATTATGTTAGACTAATAAAAAAAAGTCAATGAAAAATATAAACTAACGGGGGGGGGGGGGGGGTACCGACCCTCTCCGAGATCCGACACTGAATGTATGATAATATTGTATGTATGTTTATTTGAAAATTATTTTACAATTAAAAAAACTGTTACTATGGGTTATGGGTTAACTTGAATTTAATTTGAAGGAATTAGATTATTAATAAATAAAAAAAAGCTTACTGAACAGTTTTAAGCTTTTAGAGCCATAATCCATTCTTTAAAACTTTATTCGTGACGAAGGCAAAGTTTAAAATATCAGGTACAATATGGAATGGATAAACGGAATACTGATTTATGATGTAAAATGTTTTGAAGAGGAAGAGTTGAACTGAGACAAGGATTTGGGTTTTGCTGGCATAATTGGCGGTGGGCGTGTCTCCATAGCGGCGCCAGGCGAGAGGTCTAGGTCACTGCCTGATTCTCTCCTTTTCAATTCAACTTGTCAACATAAATCTGTCCCAGCAGAAATTTTAATTCCCTTCAAGTACGGCTTAGTTTTCAAGTACTTAATCTCTTGTTTCACTAATTTATTAACTTATCTCATTCTGCTTTGTTTTATTTGTATGAAAACCACTTAAAATACTACGTAAACAGGAAAAGCCATGATTATTTACTTTCATATACGTAGTATAGAGAAAGTATAGTGATCCTGACAAAACTTCGAAATCGAGATGAAATCAGGAAAACATGTTTCACAATGCCTAGAAACCGAAAAAAAGTATTTTTGGAATGTCTGTCTGTCTTCCGAGTACATCCATAGCGGGTAAACGGTTCGTTGTATTTACTTATTTTTTAAATTAAGGACTTTTTTGGAATTCTATCGGACTGCCCAGAGTTCAATTTCTGTAACTGAAATATTAAGGGGGCCTTTCATTAAAATTTTGATTTAAAAATCTCTTTAACGATTTCAATAAAAATTAAAAATATCGATATTTCTATCTATGATTAATAAAATTGCTATATTTATTATTTCTGTAAAAATTACTTAGGTCTAGCGGATAGTTGACTCGTGTCCATTTCCGATTTTTCTAAGCTATCTCAATTACATTAGGCGATACATGAACCTAGCACAGTAAAGTAGTAGAGAAAATTAAAATGAAGATTTTTTGCAAAACACATTTCTTTTTAAAAGAAATAGGTATCAAGAGAGAGAAACGAAATAAATCTGACTTCAATGCAGAATGTCAGAATACAACTTTAATAGCCTATGGAATAGCATAATCCATGGTAACAAAAAAAAAAATTAAAATAAAAAAATTAATTTATTATTACAAAATGCAATATAACTGTGTCAAAATAAACACACTAAATCCGATCAGAGCGGCGAGAAGTGAGAAGTCATGAATTCAAATCTGAAACTTCGTGGCCGGTCAAGTTTTGAGTTTCACGATTTCTCATTTGCAAAGACAAACGCCGGTCTTGTATGGCTTATTTACTTTCTATTAATTCATACCTCCTATGTCATAAATGGTTTAACCTGAATACTAGACAAGAAGATATTAGCGAGCAACAGAAAAAAATGTGTAAATGCGTGTGATAGTCATAACCTACAGTTTTTTTAAAGTATTTTTCACTTTATTCTGTTTTCCTTCACAGAAGATACGAGTATAAGAGCATCAGCTGAATCTAAACAGAACAAAATGAAGACGATTATTATATTTTTAACACTCTAGAAATGTTCACAGAAATATGGTCATGATACCATTACATTATTATAATAATTATATAACTATTACTATTATTATTGTTATTAGTATTTTGAATACGGGCAGATCCTTGGACTTTGTCTGTGTTTAGGATTGATATATTTTCGTTCATTGGACTCAGGACTTCATTTGTGACTTTCTCCGTCCATTTTATTTTATACTTTCTTCTCCAGCACCTTAATTCAAAGCTTTTCAAGTATTTATCCTTTTTATTAGTCTCCATGTTTCCGATCAGTATTAAAAGTTCCAATTTAGGCACTGCAATCTTCTTCTTCTAGAGGCACTACAACTTCAGGTATTGAACGTCTTGGCCTTCTCAACAATTTCTTTCCAAACTTTCCTATTCTTGACTGCTCTCGGCCAATTTTGGATATTCATCTTTCTTAAGTCCTTTTATTATTTCATCCTCGGTCTTCCTTGTGATCTTGTTCCTATTGGATTCCATACATACACCTTTCTTATTAATCTTTCATCTGTCATTCTGTTAACATGCCCAAACCAACTCAAAGTCTGAGGCACTGTAGTACTTACAAATTAAAAACCGACACATTCCCTTTTTGAATCAAGATATTCGATTTCATAGTTAGAAAACTAGATGATTGGAATTGTAGAACATCGCATCTTGTAATGTGTTCTTTAAGGCATCGTATGAATGAAGAGAGGCGGAAGTCGCCACAACATGCTCATGTGTGAGAGCGCTCAAGTAAAAACAAACAACTCCTGTTTCCTGAAGTACACAACAGGAAACGAAAATACCTCATTCCTTCAACTCGAGAGCATCTATGTTTCAGTTTGTAGACATAGCGCAGTTTAACAATAATATTATAGTATACCAGTGTTTCTCAAATTTGATTCCCTCAGCAATCCTTTTCAATAAAAAAAAATCTGATGTAAAATCTAACGTCCTCTACCTAACTAAAAGTTTGAACCTTTGATATAGCATATTATTTTTTAATACATGACATACGTTATATATAATATGTTATATATCTATTATGAATTGGAGTAGGTAATTTAAACAAAATCGTTAGAGCATATTTTCTGCAGAAAATAGGCAAAAATGTCATTCTATTCATCTAAAAGATTTTAAAACTGAATCGCATCTCCGAAGGATACACAACCCAAATAAAATACACGTAAAAAATTATGTAATGCACTCAAGTAACTTTCTTTGCTCTAAGGCATATGCAATACACCTTTCTTACTTCATATTCTGATATATTACATTCTATTTCTTTAGGAACAGTGGCTGGCTATAACTATCTTTCAGATAATTTTTGTTGAAAAAATATTCCAAATGAAAGTTTTAGCTCTTAGCATACGCACTTCATGTATAAAATTTAAACAAAATCGATATGGCATTTTCCGAGAAAATGAAATTTTCTGCACGTAAAGTAAATAATAAGAGAAAGTCGTCGATCTTTGTATCAAATCGCCAGGAGATATCTAACCTAAATTTAAAAATTTTGTTTTCATAAGATTTTTCGTTCTCGTGCTAAGCTGATCACAGACTCACAGATCTCTGTTTGTCTAATCTTAATATTTGTACTTTCGCGTTAGTACACAATCCATTGCATACTGAAGTTGTGTTCAAGTGAGTGTACTGTGTAAAAGTTAACTGAGAATTCCGAATTATCTTGTTTTTAAAATAAGTTAAACACTGAACTCTGTAAATACACAAATAACTAACACCGAGACACACACAGGCCCATTTTTTTATTTGTATTTTTTTATTATTCAGGGGACCAGGAAAACTACCTACGGTACGGGTAGAGGAAGTAAACATCTGATGTGAAACTCACATAACTACCTTTACCCAAATAAAAGTTTGCCTTTTAGAATAATATATTATATATTATATTCTCTTCGTGTAAACTGGTTGTAAAAATGAAGAGTAAAAATGAAGAGAATATCGTTACCACACTATATCGCATCCCCGAAGGATACATAACCCAAATAAAATCTGATTAATGTACCCATGTAACTTTCTTTACTGTAAGCATGATCAATACGTCTTTATCGCTTCACATTCTTATATAGAATAAGAGGCCATATTACAAAGAGCGCGTATTCAGTTGTTTGAAGCTGATGCAAAGTTTTATTGTGTACCAACAAAGACTTTCTACAAACAGTGGGTGGTTTATAATTACCCTTCAGAAAAGTTTTCGAAAAAAATGTTTCAAATAAAAGTTTTAGCACTTAATATAAGTAACCCATGTACAAAATTTAAAGAAAATCGTAAGAGCCATTTCCGGAAGAAGAAAAAGAAAACCTGAAGTTTCCTTCCTGTCAATTCCCCTTAAAAAGAAGAGAAAGTCGTCGGCAATCTTAGTGTCACATCCTCAGAAGGTACCTAAAACAAGCGCAAAATTTTGTTTTCATAAGATTTTCCTTTCTAGAGCTAGGCTTCTCACAGAAACACACACACACGTTTCTGAAAATAGTATTTTTGGATTCAGGAGACCTCAAAACGTTTATGTTAAAAACTCAACTTCGAATTTGGGGGTAGAACACAATACTTCCTCTACCTATAGTACTTATTGTACTGGAAGAGGAAGTAAATATTAGTGTTTTCGATAAAATGCACATTAGCTATGACAAATTTTATTTCAATATTATGGTATGACTGTATTGACCTGAAATAAACAATTTTTTAAATGTATATATGCATTCAGAGAATATTAAAGGAGAAAAATTCCTCAGACACTGTGACTCGAACCCAAGATCTTCGGCTATCCACTCTACCAACTGAGCTAGCCGGAGTTCGCTTCTCAACGTTAGATGGAACCTCTTTCCTACGAGTAATTGCCTTTAATGGTCTACCTGACTGAAAGACAAGTTATGTCATACGCAGTATTCTGAGGCACACTAATTAGTGATTTTTGAGACCGGGATTTTGCCGTTATTGTACAGTAACATTCAAGAATGACATATGCATTCATGAACCACAGACTTATTGCCTCTATTATCTCAAATTTTTTTAGTCATCCGATTTTATTCCCCATCCTTCACTGTCGGGACAGCTTGTCTGTGGAATTCCTTACCTGAGAATATAAAAGTCTGCCGAACACTCAGAACGTTCAAGATGAAGTTAGTTGATCACTTGACTACCAACCATTAACATTTATATTATATACTACTTTCATGTTAAAATTGTTGCTTTTGTATTAGTTTCATTTATTTTTATTTTACTTTTCTTCTTTTTCTACCTATTATTATTATTTTTTTCTCTCTTTAATTTGTTCTACTTACAATGTTGAATTTACATTATTAGGCTATAGTTTAATATAGTTTAATATAGTTTTAATTGTAGTTTTCACTAACATAATCTACATAATCACTAACATAATATAATCATGTTTCGTTTTTATTATTATTATTATTATTATTATTATTATTATTATTATTATTTATTCTTAATTAGATTATTTGGTAAGGTTTGAATGTATCCACCTCTGGTTAGTGGAAGAGAAGGCCTTAAGGCCTTAACTACACCAGAGGGAAATATAAATAAATAAATAAAATAAATAAATTTTATTTTAGTTAAAAGGTACTGCTCCAACGTAAATGACTTTTTCCAGTCTGATTCTGCGTCAAAGTAAATAGTCTTTCTTGAATTTCCAGGCACTGTACACAGGACAGGCATGTTTTTAACGATTCATTAAACACACAATGGAATAATAATATCCTTTACCCTGTAGTTAGGCTGTTCCTCTCATCCGCCAATTAGGAGTACATTAGCACAGAGAGGAGATGAGCACGCTGTCATTATAACCTCAGACCTGTCACTATCACTCAGCCTTGCCTTATTCTCAATGGAAAACTGCGAGCGTTAACCCTTGTCTATATGGGTGACTCAGATTTTATGCAACACAACAACATTACCGTCAGTGTGCGGTCCCGGGTTCAAATCCCATTGATGACAATTTTGACTTAGGGGTTTTTATGGTTTCCCCGGTCGTAAAGGTAAATTATATATTGGATAATATTTAGTTACCATAACTCATCGCCACCATTTCACCCTACATTATAAATAGGGCCCGAGTTTATGAAAAAATCTTATGTGAACCACATAACTTCCTCTACCCTTAATATTTCCGTGTAAAGTATACGAATGCATTCCAGTAGTGCGCATACAATTGTCAGATCGAAGTTACATTTTTTGTGAAGCAAGTTTGTGTATGAAATGAGCACCATATAACTACTCTTCAGAGAATTTTTTTCGAAAAAAATTCTAATAAAAGTTTTAGTTCTTCGTCTAAGCACCTCCATACAGAAAATCGCTTAAAAAAATTTTTCTTCGTGTAAGGTGGCATGAAAATTAAAATAAAATCGTCGCTAATCTTCGTGTCTCATCCTCAGAAGGAACCTAACCCAAATATAAAATGTTGTATTTATACGATTTTTCGTTCTCCCACAGACACAGACATATTTCTGAATATAAACGTATATGTTAAAAACTCAACTTCGAATTTCAGGGTCCAACACAATATTCCTCTACCTACAGTACCTATAGTAGGGCTCCGGGCAGAGGAAGTAATACTATTTTTAATAAAGCACTCTATTACACGCTACTGTTGAAATGTGTGCAAGACATGAAATAAATAACAGAAAATTGATGATTTATTTTGAATATTGTTGCATGTTTTGTCAGTTTTGCGATGCATCATATGTGCTTGATATTAAAATATTTGTGCATATTTTATTAACTTCCCACATTTTTAACGCCATATTTCTGATAGAGTTTAAATATTGTGCACATATCTGTCAATTGAAACATTACAGCATATTTGGCTAAGTGAATGTTTGGAGAACAGACTGTACAATAATTGAAAATACTACACTAATGTTTTCGGAAATGACTGTATAATATTAAAGCGACTTTTTATTTTCATTAATTTTCAGATTAGTAATATTTCTGACAATGACTGTCTTTTAAAAAGTTTTGTAATGTAATTTATACAAGTTCTACTATTTTTTGTAATTCATATGTAATTCAGCTAACAAGAGATCGTCAGTATTAAAAATACTTAAATGATAGAGCGTACTTCATTGGTTCCGGAGCAAATTTTAAAAATCTTAGAGCTCTGCGTCGTCTTCTGATAGAATATTAACTTCCGGGTCATAATTTTGAACATCAATTGGAATTAACAGACGCCATAACATAGCAACACTAGAAACATATTCACATGAGTAGTTATACACGTGATATGACTTTGCAGTTGATATGTATATAAATTAAACTGAAATAAAAAGAAACGCAGTCACACTTTCAGTATTTACTGATCTGGATTGTGGTGAAAGTACCCTCGATCGTGAAAGTACTGTACTAAGGTATTTTACGTTAGTCTCTACGGAGATATTTTACGTTAGTCTCTATGGGGGTATTTTACCACAGATCTACGCTTCAGCACTGAGTGCTTCTCATGTACTTTGTACTATACATTTTATCAACATCTTCAAATAATAATAATAATAATAATAATAATAATTGTTCCGGAAGTCCTTTCGGAAAAAGGAATAATAACAAAATCACCGGAAAGAATTTCATATAAAGCACTGCTCAAATAAAATCCAAAGAAATGTCACACTGCATCATAAGCCAAACGGGTATTTAAAGACTATGAAGAAAAAGAACATTGAATGTGGTGGTCTGTCGAATGTCATATGTGGACGCATATGTGTATCAAGACTGTCAATTCCGCTCATTATGCGAAAACACAAGGCCTATAATAAAATAATATAATACATAAATATATGATAACTTTTCTTCGCCCTTCGGAAAATTCTCGACTATACGAGAGGGCTGAGAAACATCTCGTTTTCAATGAATTCTACAGGTTCGTTACTTGTATCGGGTAAACACACTTACAATTATTTTGCCTGTTTGATAATTAAAACAGTACGCATGAAGAATATAAATAATAAACTGCATCATGTCTGTGGATTGAACCATAACGAGTAGAGCATTCACCCTGGAAGTGCATGGATATCGCTCTTTGATGTCAAAGCCAATATAGCAATACTTATAGATGTAAAGAATCCACCTTAGCCTATACCTTCGCTACTATAGGCCTATGCCCAACCTACGAAGGCTGAGAAGAATCAAATTGCTAGTGGCTGAGAGTTATTTGGATTTTAATGGTAAGAAGTAACAAATAGTAATATTAATAATCTTGATAATAATAATAATAATAATAATGATAATAATAATAATAATAATAATAATAATGATAATAATAGTAATAATAATAATGACGATGTTTATTAGCCAATGTCCACACAGGTGAGGCATCGTCAATATATAGTTCTTATAAGACAAAGTCAGCAGTAAGGAATTCGTGTACAGAGTAAAATGGTCTTCTTATCAGCCATGCATAAACATAACTTTTAAAATTATTTATGGGTCAACAACGGACGCTTATCGGATATCAAAAGGAACCTATAAAAACACACAATGTTATTGTTATTGAGTGTTTCTGCATGGAATTAAACTAAAATGTACTAAAATGACAAAATGTATAAAACATTATAGGTTATTAAGAGACAAAATGAAAAAAAGTGCCCTAACAAATTTTTCTAAAAAGGTTGCACTTAAAATAAAAGATGCTAATAAGAAAGTAGTTACGTTTTTGTGTTTCTAGAAAAGGGATGCAATTTCATCAAAATCCTAGCCCTAGACGTGACCAACGTAAGTAGACACACTCCATGTTATCGACTTAAGTTTGCCGGATTAAACCAGGAACTTGGGTAACAGAAGGCAATACCAGTACGACAATGCAACCGATATTTCTGCAGATTTATTTTCCTCTCATTCCTATCGGAAATGCAAACACTCAGCTAGCGACCTCGGTCGAAAACGGAATTAGTGTTATTCTCATACATGTAAGGTATCCGTCAAAAGCAGTTTTCCTGAAAGTGCAAATATTTTACGTAAATTTGTCCACATGGAAGCCTTGCTTCACTCGACAAAGAGGTGAAAGAAATCTGCAATCATAGTTCTGCAAACACGGTGTTGAATGTATTCTCAGATATTTACCTTTCTCGAAGAAATTCAATATTGCTATGTTTGCTATCTGTTAATATGATCCTTACACATACAGGTATGGGTATGTCGATTGTGATTCTCTGTTAGTGCTTTGCAACTTTCCTTGGTGAGGTTTTTCCGGGAGTTTCCCTCACCCCAGGGAAATTTTAGACTCCTGTGTAACCTGGACATCATCTGACCATTCATTATCACCTTGTCATGCATCCGCCTTCTTCAGAACTGTTTACTCGTCCCGGGAGGCCCTTCATGTCTTTGTCTGGTCATTCAAGTATGTCTGTGATCCCTCTCCCGATAGGTCGGGCGGCAAGGGCCTACATTTCCTACAATTTCCTAAAATAAACAATAATTAAAGTAATTCCAATTGTTTTTAATTCAGCTTTGTTTATACTCGTATTAACATCGCGGTCATATCAGGACTTGGGTTCTATAGGTATTTTGGCCATGTAATTATTGATGTGCTTCTGTTTGCTATTGTTAATGTGTTATGGCTTATTCATTTTAAGTGAAATTCAATTATAATGGAAATGATCGACGGTGAAAAACTTAACAGACATCGACTGATGACGGTGAAAAACTTCAACAGACATAAACTGATGGCGATGAAAAAGTCAACAGGAATCGACTGATGACGGTGAAAAACGCCAACAGACATCGACTGATGACGGTGAAAAACGTCAACAGACATCGACTGATGATGGTGAAAAAGTCAAGAGGAATAGACTGATGGCGGTGAAAAATTAACAGACATCGACTGATGACGATGAAAAAGCCAACAGAAATCGACTGATGATCAGGCTTTAAAACTTAGTGCCCGATCGAATATGTTAACAGCAACCGTACTGTACAGACTTTGCTCGGCGTATGCCCTAGCTACCATATGCTAGTTCACGTGATAGTAAACAAACCGCAATACAGATATAGGAAGACCACAAAATAACTTCTCATTATCTAAACTCACATTACAATCATGCAAAACGATACTTTCTCCTGTTTGTGTATAATAGTCCCTCCCAAATGTTTCAATATATGTTTGCGTTTTAGAACACTTTACTTTCGGCATGCCGAACACGTATTATAAATTTAAACACGCACAATGACAAGGTACACTGTTGACCAATTTGAGAGGCACCGTATTACGAGCGAATTCACTTCTCGGTACTACTATCAATGACTGTCTTATCAGCCTACGCAATCACTCTCCACCCCCTATACTCAGGTTGTTGGTAACCGGAATCAACTCCCTCTGTGGGTTTGGGCACTAAGTTTTAAAGCCTGCTGATGATAGTGAAAAAATGTCAGCAGACATCGACTGATGATAGTAAAAAAAATGTCAGCAGACAACGACTGATGATAGTGAAAAAATGTCAGCAGACATCGACTGATGACGATGACTGTGAAAAAAATCAACAGAAATCTTTTATAACAGTTCAAGGTAACTGCACATTTTTCCGCGTTCTTCTTTATTTCCTTCTTGCAACTTATTATGCGGCGACAAGAGAGTCGCCGAGCTTCCACGTTCATTAGCAAAAATGTAGGGGAGGGAGATGGCAAACTAGAATTGACACGTTACTGTGGAACTGGTAAGTAATTGCTTGAAATTGCCCCATGCTATGTTTTGAGTTGTTCAAGGTGACTCAACACCGCTCGCCACGTGGCGCTGTCGTAAATAATACTTGCATGCTCTCATTTGCACAACACACAATCACGTTATTGCACGGCCATATTACGATGAATGGTCCAACTGTGAAACGATACATGTCAGGGAAACAGGAGCGCACAGAGGAAATCTGAACCAAACTCGTATCCATGACAAATTAGATATGGATCCACTGAGATTCGATCTTGTGTTCCAGTTAGGAAGGCGAGCGGAATTACACACCATAAACGCTTTGATTTAATTCGTGTGTCCACGGTTGCCACTTTCCCCAAAACTGTCCCTTAAAAAAAAAAATCGCGGAAATTTGAGTTGGTTATGCGTAACGATTCTTTTAATAAGACAATAAGGGCAATTTCCAAATTTCTTAACATTTCAATAAAATGTACTCTAACGATTTTGATAAAAATTTCTAAACTATTCGAAATAATAAAACAGGTACATTCTGTTTTCTATAACATTGGTTAAAGAAACGATTTCCTCGCGTACATTATAGAATTTTTCCGCTGCCTTCACTATGGTAGTGGAGGATACTTAAAGCATTAAAATAGTAGAGTTGTACAGGGAAATAAAAGAAACATTTTAAGCATAAAAAACAGAGTTTTTTAGATAAAGATATTATATCCTTAATTGGTATTAAGTTATTATCTTAATACCAAGGAACCGTATGCTCTGCTTTTCGTTGGTCCTAAGCAAATTCAATAATAAGTTGGTATTACTGCAATTGTCTTGCATTTCCTTAGCATTTACGACGAAATACAAAATGGACACTTAAATTGTTTTTCGCACATATAAAGGGCAATTGGAACAATGGATATAGCAAGAATAGCACTAATGTGAAGTTTCCTATACGCGAGAAAGTTTGCGCAAATTGTTTGCACCACATATTCCTTTAAATGTTGATAAAACCCCTTATAGCGTTTTAAAAAAGCATGTAAGAGTGAAAATAATTGAAGAGGACGATGCATCAAAACCACTGCTTGGAAAGAAAGAAAGAAAGAAAGAAAGAAAGAAAGAAAGAAAGAAAGAAGGAAGAGAAAAAACTGACAGCATAACCTATACTTGATCCAAGATGTGTACGGAGCAAAAGTAAACAACCGACTTGCCTTGACTGTGTCCTGTCGTTTCATTGGCTAATCGCATCAGAGCATACTTGACGATAGTGCGACAAGCTCATTCTGCACACTTCGTACGATTATTTATATCTTATGAAATTGTGGAAACATAATTTAACTTATGTTAAGTGAGTTGCTTGCTTTATTTATATCATTCATGTTTTCCAACATAAGTTTAGTATATCTAGCAACCAAAATTTAAATAAGAGTAACATACCAATTGTATCTCAACTGCGATATTTGGGTGTGATTCTAGATTGCAATCTCACATGGAGCTACCACATTCAGAATTTACAACAAAAAACACAGAATATACTACAGCGACTCATTCGTTGTTCAAGAGCATCCTGGGGACTATCCTTCAACCACCTGACTGTTATATACAAATATTGTTTGTTACCTACATTAACATATGCTTCTTCAATCTGGTACCAGCAAATTCGACACAAATCACAAATGGAGAGACTGATCAGAACACAGAGACAAATTCTAATATTCATTACAAAGTCCTATCGCTCAGTCTCCACCGAAGCCTTGACAATAATCGCAAACGTCCTGCCAATAGAACTGGAAATTAAACTACGCAATGACACCTGGGCATTAACACATAATCAGAAAACATCAGCAGTTGTACCTGAATTGTTAAAAGCGGAAGTCCCGAGTAGACATGAGAAATCTCAAACCTAGTACATCGAGGTAGAATTTACTGGCTCTGGCGGAAAAGGAGATACACACTATACACTGATGGATCAAAAACAGAAGGGAACGTCGGGGCTGGTCTGGTAGTCTATAGAGAAAGGACAGAAGTTTTCTCACAATCAAAAAAACTTCATCAGCAGTGCACAGTCTTTCAAGCGGAGCTCCTGGGTATACAAATGGCATTAATGTGGATAAAAGGCAGTCTGAAACCTACAAGTAGATACGCAATAAATGTCGACTCACAAGCAGCCCTAAATGCAATAAAAATTAATAAATCAACTAATCCCATTGTTAACCAAATCAGGGCAGACCTTCAAGATATACAAAGTAACAATCAAGTCATTTTCTACTGGATCCGAGGACACACAGGTCACTATGGGAATGAAAGAGCCGACTTCCTTGCAAAAATAGACTCAAACAACAATAGCATATGACAAGCTGCCTCTCTCGATCTGCAAACGAAAACTCCAACAATATTACATAAACATCTGGAACGCTTGGTACATATCGTCACCTAAAGCCTCCCATACAAAACTAATCTTCCCGAACGTACCTACCAGACAAAAAACAACCCTAAATCCAACATTCATACTCACGCAATTCCTTTCAAACCACGGAAAATTCCTACAGTACCTGCATAGGATTGGGAAAACACCATCACCGAAGTGCCCATGTTCTGAAGACAACCAAACAGCCATACATCTTCTACTCCACTGCAAACTACAGGATAAACATAGACCACCTTATATGAAAGTTTCCAACATAGTTCTGCAAAAAGTGATCTCATCTCCACGAACAATCAAGTATATATATGAAATCTACAAGACACTACCTTAAAAAATTTAAAATGATTAGTTTATGTAATTCCATAGAACACTAACTCAGACAACATGTAATATTTTGTAAATACTATGTATTCTTTTGACTAAATATCCTGCGATATACCCTCAGGGTAAAACGCAGGTTGTAAATATGTAGCTAAATAATAAAAAAATATTTCTTTTGTTTTTATCGTTGCCTTGGCAAATTTGTTGATTCTGAAGAAAAACAAGTGGTATAAGTTACTAAATACATGAAGTATTTTATAACATAATTAATTCGTTTTACTTTTCAATTACATAATTTGTGATGAAGTACACTACATATTGTAAGTAAAAGTAATAGTCATGGCCTCTATTCTCTATCCCATTTAAGAACGATCCTGTTCAAAACAAAGAGGCGTGGCTGTCATAGCCCGCACGTGAGAACGCATGTGTCACCGTGTTTAATGTTAGTTTGGTTATTCTCAGTACAACTCACCCGCAGGGTCGTCGTTAACAATTAATCCTTTGTTTTGTTTGCTAATTGATATACTATAATGATGACGATGCCACTGAGAGTTTGTTATTTCTCGTATAAATGTTGATATTATTGTTGCATGAACTTATGAACACTCGTTAGCCACACCCTGGTAATGGCGCATGCGGTTAATCACGCTTTGTCACATGATGCTAATTTTCCGCGAACTCTCTGCGAGTACTCCTCCTCTTTGTTTTGACTAGGATCAAACTAGAATGGGATCAATTATAATAATTTATATTACAAAAGAAAATTGCCTGCCAGGGCATTCAGAACTTACGTCACCAATAAAGAAACGTGTGCGAGGAAACGGTTTGACCAGCGGTGAGAAGATACAGATTGTAAATATATATAAAACAGTGGGAATCGAACCGAAACCTTTGGCACTTAAGAGTTCAATTGGATTTACTGTGTGCAATAGACTTAAACGTCTCAAAAACGAACTCTTGTGAGCTGTGCTTTGTACTTTCACATTAGGTTGTTTACTTTTGCTTCGTACACATCTTGGATCAAGTATAGTACGGACAACGTCACAATAAAATAGTACTATCATTTCTTCTCCAAGATTCATTTCAAGCAGGATTACTTCCATTGTAAGTGATGTTTATTTTCGTGGGCTATAGAACTATAATTGTTGAGGAGTGTGCAAAACATGCATCAAGTCATGAAGAGAGGGGTACGGCGCCAGACCAGGTTTAGAGAACTCACAATAAAAGTCGCTCCGCTGCACGACAGTCATCTATTCATTCAGATCAGTTACGTCTTTCAAACAACCCAGTCATCACTAAAATACTGCAAAGTAACGGATATTACACAAACCATCTGTCACTCCACTGCAACGGCAGCGCAATATGGAGATTTGCAAATACTTCACTTCTATTCTACAACCATGTCAGATTAATTAAGTAACATGCTTATTTGCCATTCAATTCATAGCTTCCTTGTATTTTGATAATCATATATTATATTTGCCAATGACCCGGGTTTTGTATTTTGCTTGTCCTTCGAAGCAAACTTAAGGAGTACCGGTACTAGTATTGCCAACCTCAAAGAAATTTCTGTAGATTTAGAGAATTCCTGCTTCCTTCAAAGAATCAAAGAATTTTGTCCTAAATCTACAGAAAAATTAATATACTGTTTTCCATAGATAATTAATAAAAACTATGCAGAGCGGATGAGTTCATCAAGGCACAATTGAATCTTACAATAAGTACATTGTGCCCTCTGAATTATAAACGACACCTCAGCAAAAAAAAATCTTCTCTCTCAGCGCTTGATGTCTTGTTCAATCCCCATAGAATCAAAGAATCGTCCCAAATCTACAGAAATAATTAATTTACTGTTTTCCATAGAGAAAAAATAAAGATAAAGCGGAAATTCGGACAAATAATAAAATAGAGAGCGAGAGAGCAGTCCACAACTATTTAAATGTATACATTGAGTTAAAAACGACGCCTCAGCACAAAATTTCTCTCTTCTCTCAGAGCATTTATGCCTTTGTGAATTGCATGCAGTTAAATTGAGGCAAGATTCATATTAATAAAATTATTATTAATTATTATTAAAATTATTATTAATAAATTATTATTATCGGTAAAATATATCATTAAAGATTTTTTTTAATGCGTCAAAGAAATTTAAAGAAATTTATGGAGTTGTCAAAGAGATTTTAGCTTTTGTGGTTGGCAACACTGAGTCCGGTACTTCAGCTATCCAAACTCTAGGCCCTTATATCTGTGGATTGGTTCTAAAAGGACCAGTGTCAATTTCTTGCAAAAATGAGATCTATGCATTATTGAGCTCGGCTGGTCTTTCGTATAATATACGTGCCAATGTATGTTGCTATTAATAGACATAATACAGAAACCTTAGAGGCCAATGTCGGAAGTTCTCAGCAAAAGTGTTCCTTCTACAAAGGCCTTAAAGTCAGTCATCTCAAAAGCAAGTTTTAAGACATTGGCCCTTTTAGAACCAGGCCACAGATACAGCCTTCCGTCTTCTGGCTGCAGGGTTTATATGAACAACACTCTTTCTTTTCTTCGGTAGCATTTCAGTAATTCTGGAAGAAGAAGAAGAAGAAGAAGAAGAAGAAGAAGAAGAAGAAGAAGCAGCAGCTTCGTGAACGGCGACAAAGAGGGAAAATGCCCGTATGCTACGTGTGCAAAATTGCATCAAAATCGGAATAAAACTGTAAAAAGGTGAAATGATCCTCATACGGGACAAGGAAGCCCTTATGGTTGAGGATCCTAAATTTTGAGACATTTGGTACGTGAAGGGTTGTCTGCCTTGACTCACCGCCGCGCCGCCTTTACCCACAGGATTGTTCTGGGTATTCGTTTCTGTTAGACTGAATTGAGTTCTCATGGCAACATATTTTACTGTTTTCACATACTGCTTTTGACGTTGCAATACAGTTAGCTTTGACAAATAGGCTAACAAACACTACACGCATGCTTTGTTCTTCCGTAAGCCCTGCTTAATGAATCGATCTGGAGCTTAACTCGGAAATCTATTTAAAAAATTATTTATTTTCTGTATATCATAATTGCAATTATCACTGACTAAAGAAAAGCATTCTAGCCCTTTGTTACATAAGTTTACATGATTTTATTTCAGCTATATTTAACATTTATACTCCTTTTAGCTACAAGGCCATATCAGGAGTTCGGGATCTGTGTCTATACAGTAGGGTAGGCCATGGAACTATTGATTGTCTATTATTTTCTATTGTTAGTGTATTTTATGGAGTAAATTTTTACTTATATTAATTTAAATGGATATGATGCATATGATACATGGTGAGGATGATTTATGGTATGTAAATATCCAGCTCGTCCGCCTCCGTGGGTGAGTCGGTAGCGCGCCTGCCTTCCACTCCGGCGACCCGGGTTCGATTCCCGGCCGGGTCGAGGATTTTTCAGTAGTGAAAAATCCCTTTCCCGGCTTCAGGACTGGGTGTGTGTGTGTGTCCTTAGGTTTATGTAGGTAGGGGACTGGCGCACTCCTAAAAAAAATTCGCTAAGAATATCCCCTTACGGGATCACCAGGGGTCGCTCGCGAACCTGAGGAATAACTTTTTTTTTTTTAATATTCAGCTCGGCATTTGCTTTTACGACTGGGGGGAACCATGAAAAATAAAAGTGTCAAATTGGCCGGCCACGGGATTTGAACCTGGGACTTCCCGGAATATATCTTGTTGTTAGATCTTGTAATCCTCTCACGCAGCGGGCCCGGGTTCGATTCCTGGTCGGGACAAGATACCTAGGTGAGGTTTCTTCTGGGGTTTTCCCTCACCTGTGAGACAAATGTCAAGTAACTTTAGGTCCCCGGATATCATCTGGCCGTCATTATCATATTCATCCCCATCCTCGCCTTGTTCTGAGAGAGAGTGTGTGTGTGTGTGAATGGCGTGTCTCGTCCTATGTGTTCGTGTTGTCTCGGAGGTGGCCCCGGCATTGGGCTGACCACTCATCCGGGGAGGCCCTCCATGTCCTTGTCTGGTCGAAAAAGTATGTATGTGATCCAAAGATAATCCCACTCCCTACAGGGCGCGGACCTGTAAGGCCCGGGCGGCTTGGATCGCTTGAATCCTAAAAAAAGGGAGAGGTAAAACTACGATTAAGAAAGTAAAGAAAGAAAGTTAGATCTTGTTAAGAAAATCAAATGGTAATTAGTGTTATTAAATCAAGAGAAAGCACGGTGGTAGTTAGGCGAATACTTGGAGGGGATGCATTTTTGCAAGGTGCAGCGACAGGAGACGTGCTTGCGGCGGTGTACTTGAGACAAACAATGTGTAACTAAGCGACCTTCAGCGTCCTCCACAACTCATTTCCCACGTTATCTCGTCTGTACCGGGCCAACAACTGCTCTCAATAACGCCACACGCTCCGCTGATTCCAACACAAATATTACTACAGAGAACTTTATTTGTTAAAAATTCTGATAACACTCATCCAGAAAATATCTACTCACTGATATACAGGGTGTGAATAAAGTAATGGTGGGTATGAGACTCCTGTATCATCTAAATAAATTAAGGTAAACTGATGTAACCAAGTGCCAGAATGCTTCTCTTGAATCAATTATAATTGCAATTGTGACATGCAGAAAATAGGCTTTTTTTAATCAGATTAAAATGTCCAGCATCAGCAGAACTTCAGATTTGTCATATCTTGACAATCGCACACTCATATAAAAATAAAAAAGAATCCATGTAAAATTGGCCGGCTCAGGGATTTAAACAACGGACCTCCAGAATACGAATCCAAGACGTTACCATTTTGGTCACGTCTCTCATTTTAACGGTCTAGTTTCATAAGCACATGTGAAAAAGAGTGTTATTTGTCAAAGCTAAATGTATTGCAACTTGAAATTCTTAAAATATGTCAACATTTCACAAAATTCAATGGCAAAGAACTCCGCTAATTATTTCACAGTAATATACCTTCTGTGTATAATAGTATTCATGTAGTATTCACTGTTCGTGTCAGTGATACTGGGCATTTTTAAACAGAATCGGAGAAGCTATTAGGTCTGCTGCATTTGATATTTTGTCATGGTTGTTATGGGTAGGGTCTAGAGACCTAGAGTGTCAAGTAGGAAGCCACATTGAACAGCTCTAAACAGTAGAAGAAACTTCAGGAGTTGATCTCCTAAGCCGCGTTTATGTTGGAGCCACGATGAAAGATAATAGCGACGAGGCCAGCAAAGCATAGAGTGCATAAAAGAACCTGGTGTTTACATTGGAGCAAAGATAGAAGAATCATGACCATTTTCATCAGTCAAATGACTTGGTTAAATCTGGCAAGATTGTTTGTATCTAATATAATATTTGAGCTGGCGTTTCCGTGTAGACCACATGAAATTGTAAAATTAATTGAAGGTGGCTTTTCTCGATTGCCATAGAAAACTAGGTAAGAAGAGCATCGATGAAATATATCAATAACGATCAAAAAGTCGAGAAGGACGATAAAAGGGAGAGAGAAGTGGTGTTGAGAATAAAGTTAATAACATTAAGAAGAAAAACATGGTGCAGTAAGAACAAAAGTGGGAACATGGAGAATACAAATAAAAGAGCAATGAAAAATTCATCTAAACGTACGACAGAAGAACCGTGTTGTAGTAAAGATATTGTAATGCAAGATGAGAATGAAACTGGACAACACCTACCCATCCCACTGTCTAAAACATTTGCGCGCCGACTATATATTGGCCTGTTTAACGATCTCTGTATATACTTTGGTCACAGTCTTTTGAGAAGTAAGAGGGTCATTCAATAAAATTGACAAATTGGTCTGGGGAAAAGACAAGCTTGATACATTTCGGATTTTAAGTTGGCATCACTGGGAAGAGTTCTAATCAGCTGATGGATCAACACTGCTCTGTTTATAATGTCAAAATTAATATTATAGAAGAAAAATTCCCCCGTCACTGGGACTTGAACCCAGGGCCTCTGGCTATTCGCGCCAATGCTCTACCAACTGAGCTAAGCCGGAGTTCGATTCACAGCGCCAGATGGAACCTCTCTCCTATGACTGATTGCCCTAATGGTCTCATGTAATGTCCAACAGAGACAATAATCTGTGGTTTATGAAAGCTTACATATCCATCTCAAAATTAAGTTTAACGATGTCGGGTCTTCTTGAAAATTCCACATTGGTTGAACAACATTCTGTGATTCGTTTTTTGATTGCTGAAGGTGAAAAACCAGCTAATACAGTATATACTCTAGAATGACTAAAGTGTCTGGTGAAAACTGTATGAACTGTGGAAATTTTTACAAGTGGGTAGAACAGTTCAAAAGTGGTCGAGAATCAGTGACTAACGAACACTGTTCTGGCCGGCCTGTTGAAGTTGCAACTTCCTCACTCGAAACTCGAATTGTTTGGTCCACTGAAGGAAGAAGTTCCAAGATAACGAGGTTGTCAAGAAATTTGTGGGAAATTGGCTCCGACACCAAGACAAAGAGTTCTTTGCAGCCGGTATAAAAAGCTAGTAACCCGTTGGGACAGGTGCATAAATGTTGATGGGGATTATGTTGAAAAGTAGGAAAAGTCTTGTTTGGTAAAATTAAACTGTTTTTTCTCCAGGTCAGTTTGTCTCTTTAATTATTGAATTGCCCTCGTAAAAGGGTCGGTTTTAGATCGCACAGTATCTACCCATTCTACTGTCTCAGAAGACTGTGACCAAAAATATATCTTTGAAACCCCATCATGTCTACTCTTATTTGTTCTGAACTCAAGTGGTCAATCATACTTATCAGCCAGATGTTCCTAGTTCCCGGAATAAATA
Organism: Ectobius pallidus; assembly: GCA_964059195.1. Lineage (NCBI taxonomy): Eukaryota > Metazoa > Arthropoda > Insecta > Blattodea > Ectobiidae > Ectobius > Ectobius pallidus. Next base: position 83,964,293 of record CAXKWD010000009.1, on the reverse strand, counting down.
AATACGGACATGATACCCTTATACAATACCATAAAACAATTCCGAGGAAAGAGTGAATCTTGGGAATAGCTACTGGATGACGTTCGTGCTTTGACATAGAATCCGGGATCATGCATATACAATGCAACTGCACATTCTGTCGTGAAGAAATCCCTTGCATGCGGAAGACATTGCTGCAATTTATAATGCATGATGAGATTGGTGGCATTTCCTATTGTAACAAGAAAAGTGCATTACTTATAAGCGTGAAACACGAGTTTCAGTCACTCCAGGGAAGAGTCCAAGAATTTAGAAGTTATAATTTATCTTTAACGTCATATAATGTATAGGTTTCTAATATGCTAACATTTGCTACCCAATGTATCGCGATTGATTTATGTTTTAGTCACATAAGTTTTTGAAGTGAAACTTCTGTAGGCGCGCTAGGAGTATATCGAGAGCTAACCCAAAGTTGCGATATGCTCTAGCGTTACGAACAAAATCGTCACAAAAGTGGTGGGGGTAAGTAGCAAGCATAGAGTTGTTATCGAAAGAGTGGGGGGCTATTATTTCTTCAAGCTAGTGGCGTGGTGAGCCCTTCACCATTGTAGATGGCTCTACTCGTTGCGTAAGCATCGTTTACACGTCACGAACGTTCTCGGAAACTTAACCAAAGCGTCCCCTTCATGTAAACAAACACAGTGGCTACGACCAGTGACAGTTTGGGCATTAGTTCATCACAACTGTGTTAATTCAGATGATTTCCTTCTTCCGTTCGATATAATTATATGTATTCCTCTACTTCACTCTCAACGTTGTCAAAGAAGTTTCACTTCTGTCGCGTGGCGTTCCACGCACCCGACTTTTTTTTTGGTATAGTTTAATAATGCTAAGCAAATGCCTAAATTACATCAACACACTAAAATTTACTTCAGGTATGAACCATTAATATATACCTTAAAAACCTATTGACTGTCCAACTTTTCTCAGTCTTTAATAAGAGAACTTTATTATAATATACTGTATCACTAAAGTTCATAATTCATACATAATTTAGTCAATATTTGGAAAGGTAGCCTAGCCTATACATGACCAGTGTGAAAAAATTATCATTCGAAAATTAATTTATTCGTTTCCCTACCCGTACCATAGGTATTGCTTTCAACCCTGATATTCGGTGTAACCCTTTATCTGTAGCTTAATCTGATTTAGTATTTTCTTTACACACAACTACTTGAATCTTGTGTAAGCTGTTCTAAACTTTTCAGGAAGTAAACTTAACATAGAATTTGGCCTATGTAAAGCTTCTGGAATTTTGGGAGGAATACTAGCAAACTCTTCCATTTGAATTTTAGCGCTCCATACTTTCCACATTTAATTGCAATTATCACGTCCAAAATGGCTACTTCAACAACAATTTTGTTGATTTTCCTAGTTCCAACAGTTGCAAAAGCAACAAGTTGACATTACGAATCTTAAGGATTTTTCGTTGATATTACAAATTTTCTGTTAATTTTCAGCAATGTTGGCCTACTTTTGCAACTGCAGTAGATGAAAGATTGTAGAAGACAATTTATTAATTGGAGAATATAGTCTTTATCATTCTGAAAGACTCTCTACAAATCTTACAATTCTATTTGTACATAAATAAGTAAGTCGGACTTAATGTGAAAGTCCCTAACTAACAATAATTTGTATTTTTTTAAAATATGCCTTTTTTAAAATTTTGGTTAATCAAGGTCACTTTCAGCTGACGGCAAATGATTTGTTTGTTTAAATAAATTTCTCCCCCTGCAAAAGTGAGCTTTAGTCACTGGCACACTAAATAATTATGATAAATATCTTATCGAATAAAATGCCTATAAAGATTAAAATGGTTTTCTATTATTGTTAGCGACCTTTTGAATTGACGCTAGTCCAATATCTTGATCTTGAATAAATTTAGCTAAAGATTAAATTGTCTATAATCGTTCAGAAATAAATTCGATATGTCAATAGTTTCATCGTCTTTGTGGTATCTGAAAGCAAAAGGGAAGTTATGCCACAGTTAAAACAACTTACTGATGAATAATTTTATCGGCAATGGTACGTACCGAAATTCAATTGGGTAGCGGTATTTAAATAACTATTTGTGGTATTTAAATAACTATCTGTGGTATTTAAATAAATATTTGTGGCTCGGGTAATTCTTAGAGAGGGATTTCTTGAATGAAACTTCATCAAACGCAAGTTTAATTCGGGACTCTGTTGAATTTCCGTTGCTTTATTTATTATTCAGTTTCATGTAAAACTCCAACTTATATATTATATATTATTTCACCCACACATAAGAAATGCTCATCCTGATGTTAACGTTACACTTTATTCTATGTAGGTCTATCTTATATTTGATTTGAATAAAATTTGAATATGTACTGTACATATGTATGCTTAACATTACAAATACCTTCGTGCTGAAATCTTGAGTTTCTTCATGTATGTAACATTCCAAACTTAGACACGTCATTCTGTCTGCGGAAATCATCTTACCTGAAACAATCAAGAAAATAGTAAACTTAGAAAAGATCTACAGACTATTGTTGATAACTGATCATCTAGGTACTACATGGCCTTATGTCAAAGTATTAACACAATCAATACTGTAAGCCAGTTAAGGCATTTAAAAGAATCCATATGTCCATCGGTCAGTTAATATGTTTAGAGTATATTTAGACTTTCATCAAGTATGTGTGTATATATATACACTCCCTCCTCATTTTCACAAGTATCCTGAGCCTCACATTCCCAGAAAGTTTCCAGGACCATTGCGTCATCTGGCCAGGAAGACATAATGCTAAGGTTGGGAAAAAGTCTCCAAAAAATTATGTACAGGTAGGGGGGGAAAAAAGCGGACCAACTAAAATATCGAAGCTGCCGATAAGAGCCACTGCGCATGCCTAGCGGCATTCACAGGACAGCAGGGAATGTATTGAAATTTGTTCTAGTGTCGACGGTTGACTTAGCCCATTTCGAAACCCATTAGAAAATAAGCCATTAATTTGTCGGTGTGTTTTCAGACAGAAAAATGCACAGATAACATTTGTATATCAACTGAAATCAGCTACAAGAGTCGGTCCGCTTTTTTTCCCCTACCTGTACATAGTTGGGACATAACAACACATTTAGAACGCGAGACTTGTGCACAATACAGATATTTACACATTTTATAAACATTATTGTTTGTGGTGAAAGATTAATATATATCCATAATTTAAATGTAGGGCCTATGTATTAAATATATTTATATTTATGACTTAAACTGAGGTAGCAGGCAACCTTTAAAATAACTGGCCACTTCGTGGTTGGTAGTGAATGTGTTATGACTTCCGAAGTTGCTGGTTTGTTAATATAATCATGTGCATGTATTAAATCCACACTGGCAGTAAAACAAAATATATTGTAGTGCTTAATTCATAATTCAAGAGTAGGGGTTTCCAAACGGAAGCTTGCCAGTCCTTTTCTTGCGGTGCATATTTTATTATATTTGAAACACATACCTATATTTTAAACATACATATACAGGCTAGTTTCCATACTTTTCTTAAATCCGGACTAGGATAGATATTAGGATTTTTCAAACTCAGTTCAAATGAACGCTTTCCAAATTTTTGTAGTTTCAGGGGAAAATGGCATCGATGTGTTTAATAGCATATCAGGGTGTCCACCTATTAATGCTGAAGAAATTCCCGGCTTATTCCCTGATTTTCATTGTTCATTTCAGAAATTCCCGACCAAAATATGAAGCACTTTCTAATAACTGTGTAAGGAAAATTATAGGATTATACATACTTTAAATAAGAAAAACTTTTAGTAACAAAAGTAATTGCAAACAATAATTACCTAGGCTATAACAGATAAAAAAATTAGGAACAATAAAATAAATTAAATATACTTTCATATAGGCCTATTATTGTCTAGAAGTATTTTTGATCACACTTTGCAATTTTTCAAATTTTTCCGGATATTTTAACAAATTCATTGACTTTTCCCGGATTTTCCCGACCATACGAAATTCCCGGCCTTTTCCCGGATTTTCCCGACCAGTGGACACCCTGCATATACATGTGAAAGTGTATTTTCCACAATGAATTTCAATGTTGGTAAAATAGATCCACAGTCTACTGACTTTTGAGTTCAAAACGAGGTACCTCTGCCTTGGCGATATAAAATGAATTTTACTTTCTTTGCTCGTGCCATAGAAACGATAATCATACCCTGAATATGGATTTCATTTTTCAAAATTATTGTAAATTTTGAGGTAAACTGAATCGAAAAAAAAAAACTATCTTGAGGAAAACATGTTTTGCATGTATATTAATTTTGTGTAATCTGTCTATAGTAGTACGTGAACCGCATAATTCGAGGAAAAAAACACATTAGGCCTATATCTAAACTAAACCACATTTTGAAACATAAATTTGTCCCAGATCTGATATGAATTAAATAATTTTTCATATAGTTTTACATGTACAAAATTTTGCTTTTAAGGATTTTCTCGAAAAGTTTATCCATTTTGTACTATTTTTCACAATAATTTTTTGTCATTTTTTATAGTTATAGGCTGAACAGTTAGACGTTGGGAATTTCATTCACCAAGGCTTTGTCCTATCTCTTTGAGCAAGACGCTTTGCGTGAGATGAGACAATGAAATGCGTACTCACGCATTGCACCCACTTATTTTATGTCAGAATGAGAAACTAGAAAATTATAAGGCGAGGAGAAAAGGAAAGTTGTGTATTTTAAACTAGATTTTTATAGCTTTTAATCTGCAATTTAATTCCTAGTGAACAATTTTATAACGATTGAGTATTTGTATACCTAACAGGCTGTAGCTTATCACTTATTTAAGATAAATCTAAGTACTATAAATTACTTACTAATAGAACATTAAGACAACTTTATTTTTTTTAATCATTTAATTTTGGCGGCTGGAAGTTTCATTATGCAAATTATTAATTCAGACGGGAAGAACGAGTGACATCCAAGAGCAAGGTCACAATTTGCTGGTGTGGCGATTTCAATAACAACCAATCAAATCTCTACAATACGTGTGGGCAGCCAACCAAAGCCACTCATCGTTTAATGTAACCTTGAACATATTACGGGAGACAAGAGATTTCAAACAGATTGGCATCATATGATTCATCCATATTTCAATTTCAAATGAAGTTTATTCCTGACATTAACAATTATCATACATTAGAACAATAATTTTCACCTGTCATAAATCAAACTGTAATTCACTCTTAATGCCACTCTTAATGAACGCCCTTTGATATGAAAACTGAAGCGTGAATTTGCCTGTTATCCTTTCGAATTAACGGAGGAGAAAAAATTAAAAATCCAGAATGAATTCGATATATTTTGTACTATACACAATATTATCTTATTACCGTATTTTTTTGTACCATAACTAAGGCGCACTTTTCTTTATTTGAAACAGAGCCTTGAAAGTAGAGTGCGTCTAATGGTCTGAAGTAAACTAGAAACATAAAATAATTTACGGTAAATAGGCCTGATGCCGGTAATACCATAATCATAAACAAGAAGTTGTACAATGATAACTTAGTTGCAAATTGTGGCACAGACACTACATCGGTGTACTTGCGATAATCATAAAAGGAGAGTAGTCGGAAACCAGGTATACAACGCGAAAAGAAAAATGTTGGGTTCTTTCCTAGAGAAGGATGTCTGCATGGGGTGGTCTAAATGAAGTAATTACCGCTAAACCGTCTGGTTCCGTTGCATTTACCATATGCTGTATTGATTGTGAGAGTGTGTAAAAGCATTTCCATTATTTCACGAATTTTCGTTTAGAATCACATTAAACTTTTTCCTTTAAATGTCCATGCTAAAATCAAGGTGCGTCTTATGACCCGGAGCGTCTTATACTCCGAAAATTACGGTAAGTTTCATATGAAGCTCCTGAAACTCTTGAAACAATGAATAAAACTAAGACAATGGCATTCCATGGGAAATACCCAGTATGAAACAAAATTGTAATTGACGATCATATTATAGAACAAGTTCAGCACTTCAACTACCTATAGGTTTTCAATGAAGATAAGGATGTAGATATTAAATTACACAGATATCAGAGTGTATGTGGTACTATAAGTACAACGCTAAAAAATACAAGAGATACAAAAATGAATTTCTATAAGGTGATGGCTGTATCTGTTCTACTACACGGTAGTGAATTAGTGAATCCTTGGTTATAAAGAGAAAAGATTCTAGCCATGCTCAGGCCGCTGAAATGAAATTCTTACGAGCAGTCAAAGGTTGCACTAAGTTGGACAGAATTCCTAATGATAACATTAGACAAGAACTGGATATTTTGCAGTAAATCAGAAAATATAACATAAATAAAAATGGAAGGAACATATAGAGCGAATGGAAGAAACAAGGATTCCAAAGATGGCTTTACAATATAAACCTAAAGGAAAGAGGGACATAAGACATTCAGTTAAAAGATGGAACTGAGGCCAGTACATGTCGATTGGCGTAATCTGTGAAAGACAGAAGAAGACGATGAACTTTTGGAACTCTTATTGCAGAAACAGTTACGTTGGACACAGTACTTTTATAAAAAATACAGTTTAAACTGATAGGTTTTCAGTCTTCTCTCACTGAAGAAACATGCATTAAATTGTTTAGAGAAATATTTGTCCTGGGCGGGAATTGAACCAGGATTTTCAGCTTTTTATTCTGATATGGAGAGTAGAGACAACCACCTTCCCAAGGTCGTACCAGATACCTTGCCAAATACTCTTCTAGACCCCTACGACCTCTTTAAATGCAAACATACATATAAGGCCTACACATACATGACAGACATTACATAAATACATACATGCATACATAAATACCTGCATGCCTTACATACATAATATATCAATATTAATATTACACATACATAAATACCTACATACATAATTTTCTCTGAATTTTTTTTAAATATATGTATAATTTAGGTACAACCTCTATGTGAAGTTTGAGCACAAAAAGTTGGGTAGAAGTGGTAAACATGGGCATATATTGTGGGTGCCACTTCTTAAAAACTCATTTTCCAAGAACTGCCTCTACCTGCTGCCACCCTAATCCTCATCGACCTGTCAATTAGTGAATAGAAATGTAATTAGGCGTACTTACTCTTGTCTGCAGTCCAGTACAATGTTGCCAAATACGTACCACAGCACGTTTACTTCACTTGAGAAGTGGTGAATGACAACTGCAACACTGGGGAAATACACGCGACTACAAGAGCACCTGTTCTTTGTCGGCGTCGGTGTCGGTGCAGATATTCGGATTTGGGAACAATGCTATTATATACTTTGATTGATAGACGATGGTTTAGTAGATTTTCTTAAAATGGCACGAACAATATATTAAGTTTGGAAATATGTGAAGTTTAGGCATACGTATGAATTTTAGGCATGTGGGTGAAGTTTGGGCCTAAATGTGACTGGAATGGAACCCTCAGTGCACGAGTCAAATAGCATATATGATGATTAGGGGGCGGATTTCTATGGCCTAAAAGATAGGATATATGCATGCATTTATGACCTAAAAAACATTAAAATATGGCTTTACTACTTACACATTGTGTATATATTTTTTTAAGTTTCATTACAATACATTTTATTTAAAATATAGTGTTAATTATTTAAAATATCTGTAAATTCTCAATAAGTATCATTATTAGGGGGCAAGTCATACTTTTCCCCTTTGCATTATTTCAGGTTTCCGACTACTTTAAAGCATCCTGGTGAAAATGGAACGGCTTTTATTGTGCATATAACTGCATATTTAGAAAATGTTCAACTATTGTAGCATATTTAGTACCAATATGCATATTTAGGTCATATTTTTGGCATGTTTGTGTGCATATTAAAGAAATTTTGAAGTTTCATATCATATTTTGTAAATTTTGCATTATAATGATACTTTTTGAGAATTTACAGGTATTTTAAATAATTAACATTATATTTTAAATAAAATGTATTGTAATGAAACTTAAAAAAATATACACAATATGTAAGTGGTAAAGTCATATTTTAAATTTTATTGGTCATATTTTAATGTTTTTAGGTCATAAATGCATGCATATATCCTATCTTTTAGGTCATAGAAATCCGCCCCTAATAATTATAATGCAAAACTTACAAAATATGATATGAAACTTCAAAATTTCTTTAATATGCACACAAATATGCCAAAAATATGACCTAAATATGCATATTCGTACTAAATATGCTACAATAGTTGAAAATTTCCTAAATATGCAGTTATATGCACAATAAAAGCTGTTCCATTTTCACCAGGATGCTTTAAATTAGTCGGAAACCTGAAATAATGCAAAGGGGAAAAATGTGACATGTCTTAGAAATCCGCCCCCTAATGATGATGACGGGTGATTCTGCCGGAGGCAGGTATAAGATCCCGGAACGGGGTCGCGGGGGGGGGGGATGACCACGACACACGTCCCAGGACTACGCGGCAAGGATAAACAGCACGTAAATGGTGGTTTATTACTACCATCATCTAGGATTACCATTATTGAGGTCGCTGTCTTGATATCATTGTGAATAAAGATAGGTGTTGCACGAGGAAGTAGTAATGCATTGTGATGTTGATTAGGGAGACTGGTAATTATGCAGTCATCATGGCATCATGGCACGGATGTCTCTGTGGGCTGTAATCATGCTGTCGGCACCTTGTTACTTCTGACCTTCGCCAGTCATTCCAGTCTAATTCAACTGGAACGGTACCTCATGCACGAGATATACTGTTCAAGCCACCAACTTCGTATTGCATACATTGTAGTGAGGTAAATTAGCGTTAGAATCGTAGCAGGCACAGCTAAGATTTGATTTTAAAATTGGCTCGACTATGTTAAATACAATTTTATTTGCTGACGACCAGGTGGTATTTGCAGATAGCGAAAATAAGCTACCACTAGCTTCATTTCAGCTCAGAAGAATAATGTCTGAATATAATTCTAAAATATCATCTGAAAAGTCAAAAGTCATGGCCTTTATTGGAAAATATCAGAAGCGATCCAAAATTATACTTAACAACGAAATTATAGAACAAGTTCGACACTTCAACTATTTAGGATGTGACATATCTTTTGATTATGACTTTGATCTCAAACAAGAGGTCTGTAGATATCAACATATCTGTGGAACTATAAAACGCACATTAAAAAACAAAACAAGGGCACTATTTTAAAATTTTATAAAACTTTAGCAATGCCTGTTTTAACTTACGGATCGGAGAATTGGGCCATGAATAGAAGCGACAAAAGAATCATAGAAACAGCTGAGAAGAAATTTTTAAGATATGTTGCTGGTTGTTTGCTTCAAGATCACATCACAAACGAAAGTATAAGACAATCTCTGAATATATATATATATGATTCAATTATAGTCTTATCTGCGGAAATATACGGTATGTAGACACACACACACACGACTGTTAGTGTTTAATTATAAAATTAGAAGAAGCTATATTACATACTTCAGAGGTTAATAGTTATGCAGTTCGAATACTTGTTTTTTTTTTCTGAAATCTTGTGCGGTTTAGTACATTTATGTCATGATTTATTTTAATAGTTCCTTATAGGCCGACACAAAAAACACTACCAACCATGAGAAGAAAGGGCTCTTTTGTTAGAGTAGAGTAAATCCGCATCTACACTTTTTGAGTGCTTGGTTTTGCACCTTCACCTGCCCAAGCCAAGAAACGTTTCTTCGAATAATTTAAGTGAAGATTCTACACTTTGTAAAATGTCCTCGAGTGACTATGTGGCTTTTATTTTTACTTAGACTACACGCTGTTTTCAGCTTTCCAATTCTTACATCACACTACTCACTACAGACGTTTTTATTACTGAACAGCTCTTTCCCGTGACCGGTGAGTAAGAGTTCCTCACAGACTGTGAATCACTCTTGGAACAGAGGGACACATTTTTAAAATAGCAGACAGTACAATCGCCTTGTTAGAACGGCAATTTCTATGCCACAAATGTAATGCGGACATTGTGATCGCTTCTGCAGATATCGGGCGGTACAGACCAGCCACAGAGAACAATATGTGCCGATGGATAATACAATGGTCAATTTACCAAATCAAAAAAGCAGCATGAGCAGTAGATACATTAGCAACAGATGTTAGTTGTTAACCGATAAGAACTTTCTCATATAACCTAATCTAACCTAAGAGAAAGTCTTGTAACCGAGCCAAAAAATAGGCTACAATTTGGAGATTGTGGTAATTTAAAGTAGTCTGATAACATATCACTTTTGGGTCTGTACTTACCTTCGTACACAAGTATTTCCTTCCATAAATAAACTACTCACACAAGGTCCTTTATATATATATATATACATATATATATATATATATATATATATAAGGCAATGTTAGTATGTGTGTCCTTTGTAGACTAAAAAAAAAACTATTCGACGGATTTCCGTGCTTTTTTTTCCAAAATGATCCGCGTTGGCCGGAGAAGGTTTAAAACTATTGAAATCCTCGATGTGACCCCAGTAGAGAGAGAAAGTTAGGGGTCTAAATGTTTTACTCAAATATTACAGTGATATTCATCAAATGGAATTCAGTTCTCATGACAACAATATTCAACAGCGTACACATAGGGCTTTGGCAGTTGTATTTTACTGGGCTTTGACGAATAATATAATCAGAGAGGCTATCGATATAATTCATTTTTGTAAATCAATAATGAAGTAAATAGCCTAAATATCGGGTGTGATGCATGAAATAGCTTTCTCTACACGGGACATGGACAATATCATTTTCTCACATCACATCTTCTTTTAGAATAAAAGTTTTCAGCTTTCTCAGCCTGAGTGTATGCCAACGATGGGTAGCGAGAATGCAAGGCCTATTTCAGAATCTGTAAACAAATTCTTTCCATCGAAACGTTATTCATCGTTGTAGGCTTTGTATTAGTTAAGAAATAGGAATGTTTATTGGAAGCATTTAAAAAGAGACAAAAACAGGATGGAACGTTTTTAATCCTATGTGTACAGTAAATTATGTCTCAGACTTTTGGGGAAGAATATGTGAAAGTGATATTTTCTTTTGATTTTGGCCCTGAAATGGTTGTATGTCAAGAAGAAAGTGGGAAATAAAATATCCCTTAAAAACAGTAAAACGTTATGTTAACGTAATTTCTGTTCCTTCTTATTTCAACCCCTACGAGGCATGGTGTGTAAAAGCAATGGGCTGCAAAATTTTAAGTCCTGTATGAGTCATAAAAGCCATATCTAGCGTTTTCTGAGGGAATAGTTTGAGAGTGATAAGTCGTCCTTCTTCGCTTCAAACTCTAGATACTTATATAAGGAATTACAACTTGAAAATCAAGTCATCCATAATTTAATTACGCAAAATACAAGACCCGGGCCTTACATAATAAATTATACATGAGCATTTATATACAGACAAAAATGAAAACAGTGTAATCTCGACCATATACAAAAGCTAGTGTATAATACAAATGTAAAAGTGCAATGCTAATTTATTATGTAATGTAAATGACGTCATGTGAATATTTTATTAAGTACCCCCAAAAAAAGAAAGAAAGAAAGAAAGAAAAAACTGGCTGCGACCATCAGTGACAGGAAGAAATTTGCTCACATCTGTCCAGTTACTTCAGCTATAATTATTATAAAATATAAGTATACAGTAATGCTGTACCTTTAAAAAGTGCAGATTATTATTTATGTATTACAAATATCACTCTAAGCATATTTATTTCCAACTGAAATTTTCCTCAGTGACTTCAAAAATATCTTCCCGCCGGCACAGTGACGGCTACAGCAGTTAAAATTGTATTAAAATAACTTAATATATTTTAAAATTTCACATGTACCATTTTTTCTTGAGTACGCGTTATGCTAAGCAATATTTGATTAATAAAATCATGGCATGGATATAAAATATTCCTACAACAGCTTTATAACAAGGGCCCAGATTCTAATGACATGTCATCTTTTTATTAATGCTGCATAGACATTGCCAACTTGTAGATAAATCCTAATCATAGCCTCTAGATTATAGAAATACATTTTTATTAGGTCATTTTTTGTTATTTTATGCAATTTTTTACTTTTAGGGCATTTATTTCAATTTTAGGTCATTATTTTGTCATTTTCGTGTCATTTGCTTCTTTATTTAGTCATTTTCATGTATTTACATTGAGTGTATTAACTTTTTTCGTCGCTAGCGGTGCTGTCTTTGAAGTGTTATTTGTTTAACGCAAGAAGGAAAAAATCGGCGTTAAGTGTTGTCATTTCTCAGTCGGAAATGAGAATCAAAGAAACGCCAAAATTGTGTATTATATTACTATTGTTATTAAGATTTCCTTGGCACCAGAGTCTGCCACCTGCTTGGATTTGAGAGTGCAAACTACTGTTTACCCTCAAACAATAATATAATCCGGCAGGCCACAAAAGGAAATTCCGAATTTTGCCTCAGTGCCAGTATAAATTTTATTTCCGTGAGAAAAGAACATTCACAACATTACAGTTATTTACAGTTTTTACAATTATGTACAAACTAGTCTATAACTTTGTGTGTACAATAATAAATTTAATAAATAAAATATCAGTTTTAGGTCATTTTTTATAATTATTAAGTCATTTTCTTTAAAATTTAGGGTCATTTTATAGGTCATTTTTCAAAGAATTTTAGGTCATCAGAATCCGGGCCCTGTTTATAACAATAAATACCAGAAAGGCCAAAAAAAAAAAAAAAAAAAAAAAAAAAAAAAAAAAAAAAAACTCGTTCACGAGGGTATAAGGTTGTAAACGTAAAACACAGTAGTATTATTACCAACCCTCTCGCTCATGAAATTCATTAATGATAATAACCGTAGGCCTATATTTGAAACTTGTGAAAATATCAAAGCTTCTGGTTCAATACCAGTTTTCTCTGTGGGTCGAAGTTCAGAGATTTCAGTGTCAATGAGAAGGCTTGTATTCTTTCTCATAGTATTTCATTCAAAGAAGTACAGTTATGGCTGAACTTGCATTACTGCTCTAGAGTTCAAGGCATAATGTTCACTGGATTATGAACCACTGCTATGCAGGTGGTAAAATATCCCATTACGGCGTGAAATATAGCAGCTCTGAAATTTATGAGTTATTCCATGTCTAGCGAAATTTATTATAAGTAAACCTATACATCATGCAGGATAACCAGTAAGTAACCTAAGTTACAATTGATATTTTTCTTCTGCAATATAAAAAGACCGGTTTCAAATGGCGTCATCAGACACTGCAGAAATCACTTCTCCAGTTGATCATGACAGTTACTATGGATTACAATTGTTACCTTATGGTAATATATGCATTCATGAACCACAGATTATTGTCTCTGTTGGACATTACATGAGAATATTATAGGAGAAAAAATCCTCTGACCCTGGGGTTTGATCCCAGGACTTTTGGCAATCCGTCCACTGCTCTATCAACTGAGCTAGGCCAGAATTCACTGGCGCTGTGAAATGAACCCTGGCTTAGCTCAGTTGGTAGAGCAGTGGCACGGATAGTCGAAGGTCCTGGGTTCAAATCCCAGTGTCAGAGGAATTTACCTCATGGTAAGTTTTCACTGCTGCTATGTAACTGGTAACTGCATTGATGAGTGTTCTGTCTGAAGGCAGGTCCAAACAAGGAACGAAGCCATGGGATGATGTCCACGACTCATCCAATGCTCTTTCAGGCAATGGTGATATCACGGAGATTTGCCATTGCTTCTCGCGGGATGGGAATGGGACAGTACAGCACTCAGAATTCAAGAAGGAAATTTTCCCGGCCCGGCCGGGAATCGAACCCTTGCACTTTACGACAAAATTGTACGCAATCATCTTCCTCACTGCAGCGGTGGCAGTACGGGAGTCGGTTGCTGAAGATAGCTACCTTGCAGCTGAAAGCGCTCCAAGGAGGTTATTAACATTACCTAATCGTAGTATTACAAATTTATCTAAGTTAACTTTAGATGCATCACTATTAAAAAACTATATCACATAAAATTAATATTTCAGTTTCTGTTAATCATATTTCAATAATTAAAAAAATTATATCATGTCTAGAATTTGATGTTTCTATCTTGAAACTTCTTGTGAAAAGTAGGATCTATTCAATATATAGCTTCTAAATTTCATATGAGGAATGATATAAGAAAATGGCAATAGTTGGAAAGTTTCAACATCACATTTAATACCTGTAGATTTATTATTTTCACCCGATTTTACAGGTAGAAGTGTTTCCCTCGTTAGTAAATAATGAAGAATATCGTTCTTTATAAAGTTTTAGAAGTATTACAATATAATATTGAATAAGTGTACTCCTGACTTGAGTACAGTTTCGAGTCCTGTACAGAAATGTGGGTGGGTCATCCCACTTCAAAGTAGGATAAGTGGGTGACGAGTGTGACAGAGAATTGATACGAAGATGACCTGTTCATAAATCTGATAGTAAGTGAGAAAGTTGAACGAGATAGAACCGGACTATTAGAAAGTGTAAAGATGCAAGCTGCTGTCATCTGATCGGGGTTCAGGTCCAGGTTAGGTGGGAGGAGTGCAACACACAAGTGAAAGAGGTCAAACTACAAGTGAAGCCACCATAATGTTTGTGTCGCACACCTTCAACTTCCTCATCTCGTGTTAACAAGGAATTCATTTAAGTCCATCTAATTAACTCACAACACATACTGGTAGGCCTATTAGTAGGTTTTAACGTGTTGCATTTTGCGAAACTAGTAAAATAAAATCAGACTAGTTAACCAGTGCGAAGCTTTTGCACTTCTTCCTCTTGACAACTATGCTACAAAACTATAGACATTTAGCAAGTGATTGAATAAACCAGTATTTCTCAACCTGTGGGTCTATGTAGGGGTCGCGACCAGTGTTTTTTATTTTTTTATTTATTTTTATTCAATTATCCACATGCTCCATTACTGAGTAATAATACATGTGTTATTTACATTATTTACAGTTGATTTTAGCAGATAAATGTCATATTCAAATTCATTTTTTTCGTTGTTACAGTTATGAAATTGATATATGTATATAGAAAATCTTAGCTTATAACTAGAACTTAATTTACCATTTACAATTTCTACATTTTTAGTTACTTTAATTAGGCTATTGCTACTAAACTGTTCCCCTAATTATTATTTATGAATGTTACTACGGTACTTATTTCTACTATTATATATATATATATATATATATATATATATATATATATATATATAGCCTATATACCTGCTCCCTAACCAATTTCACTTAGTTCTTCCAAATTAATTTTATTTACAAAACTTAGAAAGCTTCTTTTGTCGGGGGTCGCCGGGGACTGGTCTATATTTATCACGATTTAACCAACACGCTTATTGGGGATTCCAGTTTTAAGTATATTGGTGGTTAGTAATGAATTTCTAATCTAATTATTAATGATGAATAAAATAATTCCAAAATACTTTTTTTGTTTACCTCAGATATATTTCGATTTCACTGTACATTCTCAGAACATCATTAAAATTCAAATCTTCATTCTTCTTATGTCGTGATCTAATCTTCTATTAAAATATCCCAACGTACGAAAAATGGAGACGTGATACTTTACTAGGCGATTAGAAGATCAGGACATACTTTAAAAATAACTCGTGAATTTTACTGGTGTTGTAACACATAGACGTTTTGCCGATTTTCTTAAAATGACGCCAATAGTAAAACGTTTTAATTCATCTTGAAATAGTGACTCCTAAATACAAAGATGCCCTCAAAATGGCACAGTAAAGTGAAATATCCCAAATAGAGAAAAAAGTATTAGATAAATTATGTTACTGATCGAGTTAGCCTAACGGTGACGAACAACATGGCTTTAAACTCTCATTGGTGAAATTCGCATTATGAGATTAGGTAAGTTCACAGAGAGCCGAATGGCTTTAGTATTAGTGTTCTAAAATAATCACAAGATATCTTTCTTCTCAACTTATTTTATTTGTTTACTTTTCCTAGGCCGTTCGGTTACTCAACCATCTCCAGGGAATCTCTCTTGTAGATTTCATTCAATAATAATAATAATAATAATAATAATAATAATAACTTAATAATAATAATAATAATAATAATAATAACTTATTTTTTTAAAAGTTATTAAAGTGAATCTTAATTACGACTTAAGAATATTTTAAGTTTTAATAGTTTTGAATAATTACCCAGTGATTGTTTTATTATAGGATTATTGGATGTACAGGTAGGGGAAAAAAACGAACAGACTGTTGTAGCTGATTTCAGAGCCTTGTGATACGTAAATGAATGTAAGAGATGAAACGGAAACGTTTGTTTTCACAAGCAATGCAAATTACGTGCATTAATTCTCAATTCAAGCAATTTATCTTCTGTAGAACAAATTTCAAAACATTCCCTGCTATCCTGTGAATGCCGCTAGGTACGCGGAGTGGCTCATATCGGCAACTTAGATATTTTAGTCGGTCCGCTTTCTTTTTCCCCTACCTGCACATCTACAAGAAAGATTCACTGAAGATGGTACCGTTCAGCATAATTTTAAATCAGTGTTCACAAATTTTCGTACACAGAAAATTATAGATAAAATTATAGAAAAGGGGCATAAATTATAGAAAAGGGCCAAATTTACTTATGGAACTGGGTATTTCTGATATCTACGTTGTCCAGTTCGTGACTCATCAGGCGCGAATGCTAACTATTGCTGAATGGAACTGTATGGTGTGCAAACATGTGTTTCGGGAGTGCCTACCCCACTCACAGTCCAAGTTTTTGCGGCCCAAATGACGTCACAGAGACCTCGTCATTGACTGCTGAGCCCATAACCTTGACCTTCCCATCTCGACAGCGCAATCCTAAGGGCGAAGGCTACATTCAATACCAATGTCTTTGTGGGAAGCTAATGATTACAAGAGAACCATTCGCTCGCACCAGTTGTTTCACTCTGGAAATCTACCACGAAAATTTCGAAATAGCATGACAAGGCAGTTTTAAGCACCAAAAACTGTGCCATTTCTAATTATGCATTTTTTAGTCCAGACTTCTACGCACAGTAGATGCTGCAGAACACTTCATATTTTCATACAATCGTATATTCCGATGTTGAATAGACCTATTGATGATTATGCTATCCTAGTAAGACCCCCGCTGTTTCGCACAACACTCGTCAGATGTCTTTGGTTTATCTTACGAAAAATTGAAGGGTCAGACAGTTAGTAGACAAAAACCAAGCTTTTGAAAACCAAGGTGACAAACTATGTGGTGAAACCCAGAAGGTTTACTATTTGAGATAATGGATTAATCGTAGTTTTTATTATCCACGATAACGATAAATTTTATCCGTGTTGGTGAACACAGCCCTTAAAGGTTCTTCGTGCATTTTTTCCTGTAAAGAAGACTGACAGTATCTAGTTTAAGGGGGTTTTAGACGTTTATGTAATATTTTTAGAGCCCCCCTGAACAACTCAGATAGCGAATCTTGGCAAAGCAGACGTAATGAGTAATGAGGATGAGTCATGCCCAGAAGCGACATCTCAGATGAAAGATGTCAATCTTCAGCTTGTTGGAAGTAAGTTACACGCTTCCCACTGGCGTTTCATATTTGGCAAAGCTTGCGAACCCAGAGAAAGTATAAAAATTGAAATGAGAGTATTCCTTAAAAATTCCGTTAAAAATCTGTCGCATAAATCTTCTTGACCTAACAGTGGACCTTATGATTTTTTCGGTTTACACTCCGATGTAGATTCACCTGTTTTTCACAAAGCGTGAAATGGAATTTTTAAAGAAAATTCGTAAATTCTGCTAAAAATGTTAAATTATTCACCATTTACCAAAATCCTGAAATAATTGACGAAATTATGAATTGCATTGGGAGCAATTTGATGGTGGCAATTGCGATTCTATCAACGAAAGGGATACGGGGCGTAAAAATTGAAGTTAGATGAAATTTATGGATTTTTAACACTCTTGCCACATTGGTATATGTAGTAAATAATCACTAATAAATAATTAGTGATAAATTATAAATTTTATGTTACTTAATTTCACATTTAATTTAATTTAATTTTAGTATTCTGCGCTTGTGTATTATGTAATTGTAAGTCCATCTGACGGAACGGAGAAGGCCAAATGGACACAGGGACTTTAATGCTCATAATAATGCTGTATAGGCCTAATCAATATCTAGTTCTGGAATCGGACACGATACTTCCCATGGTCCCTAGAGAAAGTAATTTTAAAAGTGCAGGTCACATAACACTAGTGTAATTCTGTAGGTAGTATCTGAATGTTATCTATAGCCACCGCAACATGAACTAGTCTTATTGCAATGTCAATCACCGGTTTCCCCCATCCAGGGTATGGAGAAATCCATACAGATGTTCCAGATGTAAATTAATACAAATAAAGTGAGTCCCCACCCCTTGCTGTCCTTGGTTTTTCACGAAGATTCCACTTGTGCCTTTGGGACCCCTTATGTAAGCGCTTCGCGAATACATCTGTTCACTCTAATCAGCGGCTTTGAGAGATGCCAACTGGTCTGGTCTGGTTTACACCCAGTCCTGCCCACATTTCCTTACTCACACAATGCTCAACTGGAAAATACCCGCAACTCTTCCTCGTTTGGCCTATATTACACTATCACATTTCTATATCATGGAATATGTTGTTATATAAGATCAAATGTAAGACATTTACTGTATTACATTTCTAGCAGGTGCCCGCGGCTTTGTCCGCTATTATTTACTCAACTGCTAGATGTTTTCTTTAAATTGTTTATTTAACATAAAAATAATTATAAGTGCGATCTCCGGGGAAAGTACGACCTTATATTCGAGTTCCCTATCCCTAAAAACACCCGCAGAGTGGGGTTTGTCCCAATCATTCAATGTTTTCCCATTTAGGCATGCTTTCATGATCCCTTTCTGTTCACCTACGTAAAAAAAATCAAATCTCTGCTTGTCGTAATGCTATAAAAAATGAATCAAGTAGAGCGGAAGTTCCTGGCTTTCGCAGGTTGCCACTTCGAACAAAGTAAACAAACCAATATATTTCTGAAAAGGGAACTTAACATAGTAAATTGCTTTTTACAATATAGGTAGGGGCCGTATTTTTTTGGTAACAACGATAAGCGCGAAATTTTATAAAACAACCTCCCTTAGCTATATTTAGCTTTTATATGCTTAAAATACCAATATGAACCAAATTGAATCCACGAAATATCGCGAAATTCACTCGATTCCACGAAATGTGTCTATAAGCGCGAAATATGCCCCATCTGTCCGTAAAGTGAGAAATGAGCACGAAAATGGGCCTTAAAATCACAATATTGTGTTTTGGTGTAATGTATTTTCTATTTCTTAGCAGCATGCTTTTTTTCTGCTGTTTCTATGGCTGTCGAAGATTTACCGATACATCGATATTTGTGATCGATTACAAAGATTGCAGAATTTACGCAAAGATTGTCTGCGACCTGGTTTGTACTGTTCAGTACACTCCTTTCCTGCTATGTCTTTGCCAAGTTAGCGATGCCTATGATCGATTACAGCAGAAGAGTGTAGAATGTTTGTTACTTGTATTCAACAGATTTCGTGTTTTATCCACAGTGGTATGGTTGGCTATCTGATGGTGTTTAGTAGAAATTACGATAATATTTCTCGTCATTATATTTGAACATTAACTCTAATCATGCCTAAATCGAAAGTTACTTCAGTTCATACAAGGACGGAAGAATATAGAAATGGGGGGGGGGGGTGTTAGTTCATGTAAATAAACAAGCAAAATTTGTCATTGCGCAATGTTCCCAATGGAGTATAAGTAATTTATTTCACGAAATACCCACCGAAATAGAAGGAAGTTAACACCGAAATCAGCCATTTTATTTCACCAATAAATCAGGGCCCTAAATATAGGGTATCTTAATACAATTAAAGAATAACTCTTTACAAGACATGAATTATTGCATGTTGTATAAATGAGAAATGTTGATGGAACCGCGTATTATCATTAGGCCTACTACCATCGGCTTGATGGTTGATTTAGGGTGGTCAAAGCGGTTTCAAAATTTCACAAAAAATAAAATCAGATAAACTGATATAGCCTAACAAAGTGCTATTTAAACGTACAGACACACGGACGGACGGACAGACAGACATTTTCCGTCTACTACACAATCTCATAAGTACCATTCTGGCACTTAATATTCATAGTACTGATGTTAATAGTAAAGAAAACATTTGCTTAGCTACAGATTATTATATTTTATTGAAGAAATCTTGACCCAGGAAATCTAAGTCTCTTCAATTGTCGGAGCACTTATTTACTCAGATAATAACCTGGAGGTTTGTACATTCACCAATCTAAAAAGTCAATAATAAAGTTTGTGCAATATATTTTGCACTGTTTATTTTAAAAGGTTATTTAGGTCGCTTTGTTTAAGAGCCTATGAGTATATTGCCTTTGGCAATTGTGTTCGCTTTGCCATAATTTAATCTTATTTCGGAGAATCCCGTCAACGAGTTTCTTTATATAATATCCTGCAGGTAATTTTTCATCCAAATATTTGAAAAGTAGTAATAATTTTATTACTTACTGTAATATTTAAGATAAAATAAAATCAGGTAAACTGATGTAACAAAGTGCAAGTATGATTTTGTTTAATCAGTTATGATTGCAATTATATGCAGAATACAAACAAACAAAAAAGTCAAATTGGCCCGTTTCGGGACTTGAACCATGGACCTCCAGAATGTGAGGCCAAGACGTTACCAACTCAGCCACCTGGGTCAGTTTAACGGTCTAGATGGATAAGCGCATGTAAAGCAATAATGTTATTTGTCATAGCTAACTGTATTTTAATTGCCAAAGCCTTATAAGATCACAGTAAAACAATATTGACTATGTTGTCATGATAACTGATTTGCATTTCATAAATTCTTTCGACGTATATTACCATAAAATAGGAACTAAATAGAGCATTACTCCGAAACAGCTCAACCGATTTTATCCAATATCAATAGACGTCTTCCCATGGATATTATAAATGTGAATACCAAGTTTCATAAAAATCCGGTAAAGCGTATTTGAGTTATTGCGCCTTTAAAATAGACACTAAATTGGGGTTCACTCCGGTACCGGTCTACCGATTTGGTCCAATATCAGTAGACGTCTTCCCATGTGCATTATAAATGGGTAAAGCATATTTGAGTTATCGCGACTTCTTATATTATATTAACATAAAAGTCACTAAATTGGGCATTATTCCGGTACTGGCCAACCGATTTGGTCGAATATTAATAGACTTCTTTCCATGGACATTATAAATGCATACACGAAGTTTCATAAAAATCCGATAAAGCGTATTTGAGTTGAGTTATTGCGCCTTTAAAATAGACACTAAATTGGGTTTTACTCCGGTACCGGCCAACAGATTAGGTTCAAATTGAATAGGGTACTCCTCATGGACGTCATAAATGCGTATACCAAGTTTCAATACAGCGTATTTGAGCTATGGCGCCTTTCTAATATAATCTATTAAAATAGGCACTAAATTGGGCATTACTCCGGTACCGGTGAACCGATTTGGTTCAATATCAATAGGGTTCTTCCCAAGGGCATTATAAATGTGTTTTCCAAGTTTCATGAAAATCCGAAAAAAAGCGTATTTGAGTTATGGTGCGTACAGACGCACGGGCGGACGGACAGACAGACAGACAGACAGACATTTTTTCGTCCCCCACACAATCTCATAAAGTACCATACTGGCACTTAATAAAGGCACAGTTCCTCGGGCGCCCACCATGAGGTCAATTACTGCTATAGAATCAAGATGGTACTTTTGTTTGTAAAATAAAATAGTAAATTGTTTTTCGATATTAACCTCTTCAGGTTGGCCGGTATGATATTCAAAACGAATGGTGGGGTCGATTATGAAGCTCCCCCTTTTTTTTGGTGCTGTTGTGTTGAAATGCGTTCAGGTCTATTCTATGTGTACCGCAATTTTTCATGTTCTGAATACGCATTTTTTGCAATACGCCTGTATACTGTATTAGAGTGTGAAGTGAGATACAGTGTAGAGAAAGTTATATCAGATTAACACAAGATTCTTTTAACTTACTCTAGGTTACCTAGTCCACATACTAGCCTAATATTATAGGCAGAGAAAAAATAGTGTTTGACTATGAAATTTGATGTGTAGTTTTATGTGGTAGCCTCATACATTTTTGGGATCCTTTGTATCCCACAGTAATATTTTCAAAAAAGTCTCTCTCTCTCTCTCTCTCTCTCTCTCTCTCTGAAGAAGGGAAGAGTGAAGAGTAATTTCTGAATATGTAAACTTAGTTCGTTAATCGTCACTGCTTTAATATTAATTAGGTGAGTTTATTGTTATTATTTGCTATTTTTATTATCATGCTTTATATTTAATTTTTAATATAGTTTTCCGGGGCCCAATTTTTACAATCGCCGTGATAGGAAACATTTAAAAATAAAATAAAAATGTATTGGTAATATCATTATCATTTACAGTTATTTATTTATTACGATTTCATCTCTTGTAACTTTATATCTTCTCTTCCCCGTAGCCTGCAAGGGTTTCAATTAATTTGACCGTTTTATTCAATTTTAGGAAGTGTATTTAATTCGAAAGAATCGTAGCAATTCTCTTGCATGCTTCATGAGCGTAGAAGAGTACAGATCCCCATTCATAACTTTCCTTCAACGGGAAGTATTGCAAAAAACTCAAGTAATTGGAGAAGGAAAAGAAAACTTTACATCAAAGCAATGTGTAATGACATCACCGCCAACTTCGCGTAGAGAAAATGAGTCTTTCTTTCTCTCACACTCTCTGTTTCTCGCTCTCTCTGTCTTCCCTTCCTTCCTTCCTCCCGTTCACACTCTCGTCATGTGAAAATCTTTCTTCTTGCGTATTTTATCTTGAGATTGCTTACTAACGCAATACTGTGCAAATTCCGTAAACGAATCGCTCATTTTGAAAGCCTGTATGCCCGTCCACAGTTAGCCTACATACAGAAATTATTTCTAAAATACGATACCTCTCGTTAACATAAAACTATGTCCTCTCCGCATTTCGGTTCATACGTAAATTCCAAATAAAATTAAACAATAGAATTAATGAGAGAAAGCAGATTTGGATCTAATACTTCCCAAAGTTTCCAATACAACTAAGTATAAGAACAAATTCAAATTATATAGTAAAAAACTTACACAAGTTCCACATGAACAGAATGGAAAGGATATCAAAGAGGCAGTGGATCATATTAAAGTAAATATAAAACGTATTTTAGGTTATGTGATTAACATTATAATTAAGGCGACTATTCCATTCATACGCCGTGTGTTTGATATTGACCAATAAAGTTACACAAGTTCCACATGAACAGAATGGAAAGAATATCAAAGAGGCAGTGGATCATATTAAAGTAAATATAAAACGTATTTTAGGTTATGTGATTAACATTATAATTAAAGCGACTATTCCATTCATACGCCGTGTGTTTGATATTGACCAATAAAGTTACACAAGTTCCACATGAACAGAATGGAAAGGATATCAAAGAGGCAGTGGATCATATTAAAGTAAATATAAAACGTATTTTAGGTTATGTGATTAACATTATAATTAAGGCGACTATTCCATTCATACGCCGTGTGTTTGATATTGATCAATAAAGTTAAGCAATTCCTCGGATATAGACCAATCACGATAGTTTATCTTATAATATGCTTCCTAGGATCACATTTTTTTCTGATAAAACATCAGCTCGTTACTGGACACGTAAGGCATCAAACGTGCAGTGTTTAATACATCAAATATTGCCAGCGAACAGAATGAAACATATTTTAAATCACGATTACATCAAACCTCTATAAAAGCACACCGAATCGAAATTGTGGCGTAAATCGATGGACATATACATTTTAGTTATTTCAATTTCCAAACTAGTTATGTTATCGTGACGTGTTTTTATTGTTCACTGCCAGCATGTGACGTATTAATCACCGCAAGTTGATGCCTGACGTGTCCAGTAACGAGCTGACGTTTTATCAGATAAAATTGAATACTTGCGACCCTAGGAAGCTTATTTTAAGATAAAGATCGTGACTGGTCTATATCCGATGAATTGCTAAACGTTATTGGCCATTTGTCAAATGCGCGACTTATGAATGGAGTCTTCTTACAGAAAATGGGCTATTTATTTAAGGTCATAAGGCCTTCTCTACCACTCAGCCGGAAAAAATGCATTAAATGAAATACAATAAAATTGCATTAAATACAAGAATTATATAACTAATTGAACTAAAATACAAAATAAATAGAAAATCTAAATAATACTTGAAATTAAAATAAATGAATACAATGCTGACTACTAAGCACTGAAAAATTATAAAATATTTACTTAATATCACTCTCAATCTGCTAAGTGTTCCTATAATTAAAGTGGAATAAATTTCGCTTGAATTGTGATATCGTTTGGCAGCTCCTGAGGAAATTAGGCAATGAGTTCCAGAAGCGAATAGCTGTTGCTGTAAATGAATAACAATGGTGTGAAGTTATGTTATTACATGCCCAAAATTACTTTATTATTTCATTTGTTATTAGCCTAATTTGTTTTCTGTCCCTCCTGAGAAAATGATCAAATGGTCATTATGGAATCTGAAAATGGCCTATTGAATTAGATCCTAAGACAGTGACATTAGAGTAGTTATATAACAGGGAATTTAATTTGGAAGCGCAAGTAAACTTAAGACAATAAAAACATATGCTGAAGTTGTAAATCTTTCCACTCCCGATGCTTCTCCCGATAAGAGCAGAGTTGGACAGCTGAGATCTTCACATCTGGCATGACACTGTGCGAACATTTGCATACGCTCTGTTAGTCTAATTGCCAGGTAATGAGAACTTATGCTGGATTCCGTATTAAAGGTATTAACTTGACATTCAACAGGAATAACACTATCGTTGATAGTTGTACTGATAGACTGACTTTCTTGACAAGAAACATGAGATTAAAAATGAAATGAAATGAAGTAAAATTTGGCACAGACGGTATTCGGTTCAGAAACATGTCTGTGTGTGTGTTAACAGCCTAGCTCCAGAACGAAAAATAATATAAAACCAAAATGTTATATTTGGGTTAGGCATCTTCTGGGACGCGACATTAAGTTTGGCGACGACTTTCTCCTACTTTAATACCACTTTACATGAAGAAGATATAACTTTCCCCAATGTTCTCGATTTTGTACATGAAGTGCTTATACCAAGAGATAAAACTTTTATTTGAACCATTTTCTCAAAAATTATCTGAAGGGTGAAAGGTATCGTTCACAGAAACTCAGTCTTGCCTGTTGAACGATAAATATTTCCATTAAGCTGAAACAACTGAATGCGTACTCCTTGCAATATGGCTTATTATTATTATTCATCTGAATGTTAAGTGAAAAAGTTGAATCGCCCATGCTTGGGAGAAAGAAAGCTATGTGAGTGTATTTCATAAGACTACATTTGGGTTGTGTATCCTTCATTTGGGTTCTATATCCTTCGAAATGTGGTAAAGACTTCATTTTCATTTTCACAACTATTTTACGTGAATAAAATTAAATTTTTGCCAATTTTATCGAAAAGAGCTTAAAATTTTTTTTAAAATTTCGTACATGAATTCCATAATATATTATATTATATGGTGTGTTAGTCCGCCGGCGTGGTCTTGTGGTTAGCGTCGCTGACTACAGATCCGTCGACCTGGGTTCGATTCCCGGTACCTCTTCGGATTTTTCTGAGGTAGGGAGGTCTGGTAGGGGTGCACTCAACCTCGTGATTCCAAATTGAGGAGCTACTTGATAGAGAAGTAGCGGCTCCGGTCATGAAAACCACCAATAACGGCCGTGGGTGTCGGCATGCTGACCACATGCCCCCCAATCCTGCCATCTGCCTACGGGAGATGACGCAGCGGTCGGGTGGTAGGCCAAGTCCCTCCAGGGATGTAGCGCCACGGAGTTTAGTTTAGTTTAGTTTATATGGTGTGTTATGTGCTATATTAGACCTATAAAGATTTGACGTATCCCATAATTATCATGTATTGATAAAATGGGCTCATAAAAAATATATACATATATACATATACAAAAACATGCATAGAAACATACGCTACATGCATACTATGTGTCGTACGACTCTCATGGCCGATTTAGAAGTTATATGCTATTCTATTGGCTAAGAGAAATTTAAGAGCAATTATTTCCATTAATATTTTATAGGTAGATGAAGTGTTAAATTCAATCTTAGAATACTGAAACACATCGTAGGTATAATATCTTACAATTAGCCTATGTTCCAACATGATCAGTAAGAACAACCGTACGATTACGTAAGATTAAGATCAACAGTAAGATTTATTATTGCTTCCAACGCGTCATGCTGAGCTCTGTTCAGTTTATTTAATGGTGTTGTATTTTTAGGTGCAGTAGAAGTAACGGTAGTTGATTATCGAATTTAATTGACTAATTTTGAAGCAAGCAACACCAGTGTCAAACGATTTATGTGTAGAAATAACCGACATGTGTGTTAAAACAAAGCAAGTTATTATGCCTTAAGATAAAAATCCTTTTACATGATTTGCTCTTTTCTGGCAATCTATGCGAACGATAAATCTAAAAGATTTATGGCATGTCAAATGGGAGCGCGATATAGGATCGATAAGATCGGCCGACTAATTGTGTCGTGTTGGTATACCTGTGGTAAATGCCATTAAACGTCCGATGCCGAAATTTATAACAAGATATCCAGTTTATTGTGCCAAAATTTAACACTGCGTAAATATGGAAAAGTCAAAAATTAAATTGACCTCGGAGAAATTTTATGTGGACTACGCCACGTGTTTGATATCGACTAATAACGTTGAGCAATTCCTATAGGACCAATCACGAACGTTTCTCTTAAAATATGCTTCCTAGGACCGCAAGGATGCAATTATATCTGGTAAAACGTTAGCTCGTTACTGGACACGTAAGGCATCAACGTGCAGTGATTAATACGTCACTTGCTACCAGTGAAAAGAATGAAAAATCATTATTTTATACAACATAACTTATTCAGATATTGAAATACAGTAGAGTCCCGCTATTCCGTACCCCGTTATTCCGAAAATCCGCCTATTCCGAACTGAGTTAAGAAAAAATACCGATTTTTAAACTTAAAAACAGGTGAAATTCAAAAGACGTTCGTGAAAAAACGTACATTTATTGTTATACAAAGAGGTTAAATAGAGATATACATAGAGCCTAAGTTTAATGAAAACACCTGAAACCAAATTGGAATGAAAGTTGATTACTTACAGCACATGTCGGCTCCATTTATATACAATTCCCTGCACTTAATTTACGCCCAAGTCAATACGTTGATATTATTCATGAAATCCGCCTATTCCGAATTCCCGCTAAACTGAACGGTGTTCGGTCCCAGCTAGTTCGGCATAGCGGGACTGTAATGTAAATGTGTATTGATTAAATACTAGATATTGAAATAATGTAAATGTGCATTGATTTAAAACACAATTTCGATTCGTTACAAGCCAGTTCGAATGCTTTATGTAAATAATGTAGCCTATGCAATATGATCTAATCTCACAGCGTGCCAATATCGAATCATCTGCTCAAAGTTCTCATATTGAACGAAGGTGGAAGCTATTTCATATTCATGTACAGTATATCGATATCTGACCATGTTTGTCCAAAGATATTATGTTTTTAAACTTAATCAAGTGAAAGTAAAAAAGCAATGAATTGACATTAGCGACTGCAGCTGGAGTTGCTGTATTGACTATGCTTCTTTATATGATGTCCTTACAAAAACAATGGCCTTCAACAGGCAATATTAGAAATGGGGAATATTACACGTGTTGAAATAGGAAGTAAAGGATTTTTTCCTACACCGGTTGAGTACTTCCTGAGATTACAATTACAGACAAAGACACTACCGCTAACAAATATTGTTACTTTCTCTTCAAACATCCACTATATAACTACACAGGTACTGTGTTCAATCCTGAAATTGTATGTAGAGTTTTCAGCACAAGTTGTGAGAACCTATGAGATAAAAATTAAACATTTGGGTTAGTTATCCATTTTGCATATGATAAGAGATTTCAACAACTTTCTCTATTACAATCACTTAACAAAATAAAGAAAAAAAACTAGCAAATTACTCAAAAACTGTTCCAGAGGTTTTTAAATAAAACTTGTGCACTAACTGGTTATACTGAACCTGAAGCTTACAGTATATCACAGTTAATCCCACGAGAGTTTGCGAGTTGGGTTTATTAAGACTATTCCATGAATAAAAATGTAACGGATTATACAAATAATAATTACTTTCGTGCTTTATTATATAAAAACTAAACTAACAGCTGCGAGATCACGGCATACTATGAATTAACCATCCATGAATCGATTCGAGTTACCATGTCTGTCACCTGTGCTACCAATGGTGCATATAAGACATAGCTAACTTAATTCAGGTAAGCTAACAGCAGAACAGAATAAAAGCACACGAACTGGCTTGCACCGAATTGAAATCAATGCACATTTATATTATTTCAATTTCCAACAAAGTTATGTTGCATAAAATAATCTGTCTTCGTGCTGCTTAATGGCAGCATGTGACGTATTAACCACGGTATATTGATGCTTACGTGTCCAGTAACGAGCTAACGATTTTATCAGATAAAATCCCGTCCTCGTATTAATACCAAGCACTTTATAAGATAAACAATCGTGATTGGTCTGTATCCGAGGAATTGCTAAAGTTACTGGTCAATATCAACCACGTGCCTTATGAGTGGAATAGTCTTAAATATTTTCGTAGACTTTTATAAAGGATAGTTACATGCAAACACTATTTTCCAAGAACTCAGGTTTAAAATCTTGTCTCGTAAACAATTCGGCTTTGTATGAGACTGGCTGTATAGGTCTAGTATCCCAACACAGCCACTTCCTCAGTGTCGAAATGTGAAGCGAGAAAATAAAGTCTCCTCTTAGAATAAAAACACCAAATGTAGGCCTATAAGATATTTGTCTCTTTAAAAATTGGTATAGCAAAGGCTATTTAATTCATATGTCATTCATATGATTTGGATTAATGACAATAACATATAAGAATGAGTCTGAATTCAGTCAATCGTAGACGTTTCACTCAATCTTTATCGAAATTTCGTAATCGCATGTTATAAACACTATAAAGAAAAGACCTCGACAGCACGAATGAGGTACTTTTGTACTTACGTGCGAAAATATCTTTCGACAACAGAACTATGTAAAAAAAATAAGATCTCTTTGTTATAATGTTATAAACAAATTAATCAACAGAGTGGGCTAAAGAAAATCGAAGCCACTTGAAATATATGAGCGAAAAATGTTATACCGATAGTGCAAAAAAGTTTTCTGCTATTTTTCAGTCCTAACTCACGAACGAAAGAGAAAATAAAAATCGGGCTTCGAGGTGCTTTCAGACACCTTTCAATCCAATTTCAGATCTCTGCGTAGCGTAGGTTTGGCTCGATATTGCACACAGACAAACGAAAAACAGACAGACAGGCAAACGAAAAACAGACAGACAGACAAACGAAAAACAGACAGACAGACAAACGAAAAACAGACAGACAGACAGACAAACGAAAAACAGACAAACAGACAAACGAAAAACAGACAGACAGACAAACGAAAAACAGACAGAGAGACAAACGAAAAACAGACAGACAGACAAATACTTCCATCTTTTATATAGATAAACAAGTTTATCTTTCAGAATAGCCATCTCTGGTTATTTTGTATTAAATTCACTTTGCTGATAGCAATGGAAAACGAAGAGATTGTCCTAAATTTAAGATTTACTTTCAAGATAAGTACGTAATTCGACCTTTAGATACGAGGAACTCTAACTATTCAGACAACTGAATGAATGAATGAATCTTCAACCAAGTCCAATGACAAATTCTGTTATCATTTTTGCAATACAGTATAACCTCAATTTGCTAATCTGCTATTTTGTTTGATTTGCTCTTCTTCTCACTCCTCCACCCTATGCCCTTTCTTCAACTCTGAAAGGAGGCCAGGTTCCATGACGTCATAGTGTCACATTCAGGTCAAGCAGTTGACATACAAAATCCCGTGTTATCTGTAAGCGCCCCCTCTCAACTAGTGGCAACTGACAACATCTCGTTTTCTGCAGCACCTTCCCATGTAAATGTGATATGTAAAAAAAAATATAAAAAAATAGAGAGAGTCGTTTGAGTGTTTTACTTAGAGACTATAATAATTATAATAATAATAATAATAGCCATGAAGAATCCCATACGGGCAATGGCCTCTCACAGTGGAGGATAGCTCTAGAATAATCCCACAGATGAGCTAGTTCTGTGGGATTAGAGACTATAAAGTAGACTTTAATTTAGTATGACAAGTTTTACAAAACGTAAAGTTAATATTATTCCTATTTTTATTATAAAAAGAATAAGACGAGATATCTAATATGTATTTTTATAATAACAGTGTCGTTACTGATACGCGAAATTTTAGAAGGCCTATTTTTAAAGAACTGTTTTCATGTTTCGCATTTTAATAAATTTCATTTTTGCTACCTACAAAGAAGATATCGTAGGGATCGTATATTTTTATAACACCCATAAGAATTAAATTCTACACAAGTTCCCTCAGCTATACTTAGCTTTATAGATGCTTAAAATATTGCTGCTAAGCAATTGTATCCACGAAATTTGTGGTTACGATTGATTGTTGGCGTGAAGTTCGTCCCCTTCAGGATTAATACTGAGAAATATGTAGGAAAATATTATGTAAAATTTTAATTATTAGTATTTTCAATGTAAATTATTTAATTCCCTTAGTAGCACGTTCTTCTTTCATGCCGAGATGCTATAGGGCCTATATTTATGATCGATTATTGATTTGTTTGGTATGCGGTGTTCAACAGATTCTACATTTCATAGAATGTGATTGACACTTCTATTTGTAAATGGCTATTTCCTTCATTACAAACAGCCACATAGACAAAGCGATACAGACAATAGAATTGAGGTTAAAAAACATACTGAATTATCACAGATATAATGATCCAAGAAGAAAAAATAATAATGCATGCTGTAATTAATTATGATTCTCTTTTAACGCTAAAACTAAAATATATTTGCATTTCCAAGTAATGTTTTATAATTGTTTTGATTGTATTTCTCGCCGCTAAATAGAGTAGGCCTACTAATTTAGACCTAAATAAAGGGTTAGGAAATGAACACCGCAATGACAAATTTTATTTCATCAGAAAGTCAGGCTTATAAAGAAAATTCTCTGAAACCAGTTCCACCGGTTGATCGTTACATTGTAAAAATGCATTTGTCATTAAAACAAAATACAAGTGGTAAGATATTTTAGAACAGAAGTTATGTGAAGACCTTGCAAAAAATGACTAAGGTGTTTAGATAATGCTATGTTATTTATATTTCGCGACTTGTAAGAACGATATAATTAATTTTAAAAAGACATATACAGGATGTTAATGAATAACACCGAAGTATTTTACCTATGTATAGAGGGGACATAGACGAGCAACTTTTATTAGAAGATTTTTGCTCTATGGATTCAATTTTTTCTGTTACTGCATAAAATCTCCCAGGGAATGACGGCCACTGCTTCTAACATTTGAAAAAAAAAATTGCAAAACAAAGGAACTTCGTTGTTAACACTAGAGTAGTGATTAAATAAACTATTGCAGTGGCTACCAGTCATGTGATTAGTCTGTAAATTTTGCAGATTATGAAAACTCTAAACTATCAGGTTTTTATCGATCACTAAGAAGGCATGAAGTCAATTTAATGAAAATGTTAACCTTATTTGGATTCATTATTGACTTATGAGCACCAAATTGTAATGCCTTTAATGTCCTGTAGCATAGACATTTTCCGTTTGTGAGCAACAATCTCCTAATAAAAGTGGCTTGTCTATGTTCCCTCTATACACAGGTAAAATATGTCGGTGTTATTCATTAACACTTTGTATAAGAATTAAGCGAAAAAGGGAAATTTATAAAAATAATAATAGCTGTGGGGGGGGGGGAATCTTGAATTTTTAAAAATAATGATTTGCATGAGTCAAGTGGATTGGCAGTATAAATTACACCTGTACATTTTTTTCTGTACGGCAAAGTTTCTTTTTATGAGGAACTGATCCGCTTCTCCTAAGCACATCCGCTATAGCCTACTGACGATTTCTCAGCAAAGTTTGTTCACTTCCGGGTGTTTGAAATGCCACAGTAGACTGTCCTAATTGAAATGATCTGAAACCATAGAAATGTGGGACTGCAAATATAACTATTAGAAATTAAGCAACAACGGTAGTCCTTGTACCGGACTGTTTTAATCACTACACAGATATAAATTACGTGAATTTTAATTAAGCTGTCATTGTCAAGCAGTGGGAACTGTTTTTATGGTTCACAAGAATACTATTAATTAAAAATCTAAATTGGAGGCTGGTTGATACCATTCTTCAATTTAGTTCGCGAAATATGTTTTCTTTTATTTATATGCTCGGAGCAAGGTCGAACGAACTTCAAGTATACGCGTATCAGTGTTGAACTTCGATTTGGCACGCATGAATTCAGTGACATGGTGTATAAGTCTACATGTGTAGGAATTTTTTTAAATAATGCAGACCATCAGTAATAGTTCAATGAAATCAACGTAATAAAATCTATGCAATCAACAGAACATATAAACGAAACTATTTTTTTTAAATAATGCAGACCATCTGTAATAGTACAATGAAATCAACGTAATAAAATCTATACAATCAACACAACATATAAACGCAACTATAAATCCGTGGCACTATATCCCTGAAGAGACTAGATCTACCAGTCCACTGCTGCGTCATCTACCATAGTAATTTTTTTTTTAAATAATGCAGACCATCTGTAATAGTACAATGAAATCAATGTAATAAAATCTTTACAATCAACACAACATATAAATGAAACTAAAAATCCGTGGCACTACATACCTGAAAGGACTAGGTCTACCACCCCACTGATGCGTCATCTACCGTAGACACATGGCAAGTTGGGGGAATGTGGTCACCATGCCGACACCCATGATCGTTATTGGTGGTTTCCATGACCGGGGCTGCTACTTCTCTATCGAATAGCTCCTCAATTTGAATCACGAAGTTAATATGCACCCCGTTCCAGACCTCTCTACCTCAGAAAAATCCGAAAAGGTAGCGGGAATCAAACCCGGGCCGACGGGTCTGTAGTCAGCGACGTTAACCACAATATATACAATGATTTAAATAAATAAAAACCAAATAATTGACAACTAATGAAGCGGATTAAATTAAACTAATCAGCCTTGTGGACCAAATCAACCCAATCAATGAAAAAACCAGTCGTGAAAATCTTCAACTCAACAAACTCAGTAAAACCAATCAAATTAAACCATTGAATGGAGAAAATTACTCAAATAAATCAAATACAACGATCCATTCAAATTCCAAGCTCAAATCGAGCAACTAAAACTAGTGCAATTAATGTAGCAAATCAAAGCTATCAATCAAATAAGTAACTTTACCAATGCCCTTAATAAGTTTATAAAGCAATACGATTAAATGATTTAGCAAAGTCGAATCAATCAGCCGAATCCAACGAACTCAAGTCAACTGAATCGATTATCTCAATGAAATATCAACTCGCCAATATCAACTGAGTCTATCAACACAGTTAACTCAACACGCCATTCTAATCAATCAACAAAATAATCAATCGTCGAAAACAATTTCATTATATTTCATTTGTATATAATATATATTATATAATTAATTATGTATTATATAACATATAGATATATAATGTACATTATATAACATATATATATATAATGTACATTATATAACATATATATATAATGTACATTATATAACATATATATATAATGTACATTATATAACATATACATATATATAATATATTATATAACATATATAAAAAATATATATATATATGTAAACATAGATGAATATTAACATTTTCAAATGAGATATTATGTGTTTTTTCTTTTTAAGCAGGTTTTTTCAATATGACTTGCAGAGAGAACGCAATATAAACAGTAAGTGGTAAAGTTCACCTTTGTAATTATGAAAGACCAAGTTTTCAAAAAATGAAACTATAGACATTAAATTATATTTGTACAGCTTGCAGCAGATTTTGAACTCCTATGCCTGAAGTCTCTACAATCGCTCCATTTTCACATTTTATCCAATTAATCAAAAGCAAACTGCTCTGATTATAGTGCAACGTAATGGCACAAAACATTAATATGGAGAGCCAAATGTCGCAGAGAGGTGGGAAAAGAGAGACAGGTAGCAGATACTTGGAGATAGAGATGGGAAAATGAGGAAAGATAAAAAATAAATAAACAAACAAAACATTATAATAATAATAATAATAATAATAATAATTCTTTCTTTCTTTCTTTTTCGTAGTTTTACCTCTCCCTTTTAGGATTTAAGCGACCCAAGCCGCCCGGGCCTTACAGGGCCGCGACCTGTCGGGAGAGGAATTACCTTTGGATCACATACATACTTTTTTGACAAGACAAGGACATGGAGGGCCTCCCCGGATGAGTGATCAGCCCAATGCCGGGGCCACCTCCGAGACAACACGAACACATAGGACGATACACACCATTCACACACACACTCACTCAGAACAAGGCGAGGATGAGGATGAAGATGATAATGACGGCCAGATGATATCCGGGGACCACAAGGGCCTAAAGTTACCTGACATTTGTCTCATAGGTGAGGGAAAACCCCGGAAAAAACCTCACCTAGGTAACTTGTCCCGACCAGGAATCGAACCCGGGCCCGCTGCGTGAGAGGATTGGACGTATCCCCTGAGCCACAGATAATAATAATAATAATAATAATAATAATAATAATAATAATAATAATAAATCTTTATTTAATCTGACAGAGTTAAGGCCTTAGGGCCTTCTCTTACACTCAACCAGAGACAGAAAAGAAGAAACAAACAAATACACTAACATAGTTCTATAAGTAATACTAACACACTAGATACATACATATACAGTAGTGAATTTAGTCTATGTTACATGAAATAAATCTATTTTAGTAAAGTGTGTTATACTAGAGAAAAATAATAATAATAATAAGTAACTTATCTTATATCTACAATATACAAGACACAATAAAACGCAAATGATTTATACCTAATCAAAAAGATTATCGTTGTTGGAGAGATATTCGTTTAGACTATAATATACATTATAGTCCACAAGTTAACCGAAGAAAAGGTAGGAGAAGAATAAGACTAAGACTAAACCTAAACCTTCACTTATTTAGGTTTATTAAGTTCTTATTTGTTTGTAGTTTTAAAACCCCGTTATATTCTTACTGCACCATTTTCAAAATAAGCTGTGATTCAGGCTGAGAAAGTTATCTTTGATGGAGGACACGCTGTCTACCAGTTACTTAAGAATTTAGTTTTCTGTCACTAGGATTATGCAACAGAACAAAAACAACTCAATTAAAACGGATTTAAAGATGCAAGATAGAAGTTATCGAACTTACAACACAAACCAATAAAATCAATTAGAACAAACTGTGTTTCCACGCCATTGAGAATCCACATTTACATAAACAAGTAATACAAAAAACTGGGTCAAGTTGATTACATTTTATATCCAGTCCTAGAAGAAGTACTATGTTTATTTTCCTTTATACAGGGCGTGTGTAAAATTTATCATAAATTTAGGCCTATATATTGGTCTCGTTTGAAGTACGTACAAAGCGGATAAAGCTGATGTGAAAGTATTGTGTATTTTTTAACGGTACTCTACTGGCTTCCTTCATAGATATGATCAATAGTTGCAATAAAGGAATTATTATTATTATTAGTCTAGTGCCTTGTAGGTCAACTAGGCCTACTGGTTGAGTTTAGTCACCGTGAACGTTCATTTTGTAATGTAATATATAAAACCAAGAAGCCAGGAGTGATTTTTTAAAGGTACTCCAATGGCTTCCTGGTTGAATTATATTAGGCCTACATTACAAAATTAGACTAGACTAATAATAATAATAATAATAATAATAATAATAATAATAATAATAATTCCTTTATTGCAACCAATGGTTATATTATGATGAATGAAACAAATATGGAATGATATATGACAGGGGAAAGGGAGCACCCAGAGAAAACCTTCTCAGCCAAATTTATTCGCCACAAATTCCACATAGATAAACCGAGATTCTATTTAGGGTCCTCGCGATGGACTAATAGGAACCCTAAATTAATCCCCCTCAAGCGATTCAATACCTTTGTTACAATAATTAAGCAGCAGAAAATTCGATCACTGCTTTCCAAGGTAAAACCAAATGATCCGACCATGCGGTTCTTGAGATGCACAGGGAAAACCCGGGTATTTATACATCTACATTAACTTACTGTAAAAAAAATTAGAATAAATACAAATTTGAGAATATAATGCTCACGGGCTCTTAAGAATTCCAGGCTTTTTGGCCACTTTCTGGAAATAAACATATTTCCAGCACTCGTTCTAACATTTTAGCAGGGCCTTAATAAAATTTTGTTTGGGTTGTGTATCCTTCGGAGATGCGATCCGGTGTGGTAACGACATTCCCTTCATTTTTACAATGAATTTAAATGACTAGAAAATCATATATAATATATTATACTAAAAGGGAAAAACGTTTATTTCGGCAGAGGAAGTTAGTTTCACATAAGATTTTTGTACCTTATTCTGTAAAGTTCACATGCATTTTATTTATGTATTTATTTTTTATTTTTTGCGATTTATTTCCCGTTATCTCATTACAAAGTTAAAGTTAACTATTGTATCCTATAGGAAACATAATGCTCTTAAGGGTTAATTCCCACAATAGATATTAAACTAGAAGAAAAATGCCAACTTATGTACGTAAGACATGTATACACCGTAAAAGGACGGATCTGTCACTTAATTGAAGCGGAATGGGCCAATAAAGTCACTAAGAGGAATGGATTACTTTTTCTCGACGCATGAATTAATCTTTAAGTTCTATTCATTTGAATTTTATTGCAGTGTTATTGCAGTGCGGGATATGTTTGTTTACTATCTATGTAACTTCAGCTTGATTGAAGACAGTCATAAAGTGTATAAATAGATGGATAAATGACTCTTTACGAGCTATAAATTATTTATTGTTGCATTGTATTTTGTTATTGGATAGGCTGTCACACTCGATGGAATATAATCCATATTACATAGGTCTTAATGCTTTAAACATTTACTGAATTTCTCTTCCGTTTCATCTGTCACTAAAATGGCTGAATAAGATTGAAAATGACGTCACTGCGAAGATTTTCAGGTTCCAGTGGTCACATTGTGTAAAATACCTAATACTGCAATAATGAAACGTTTATGTTTCCGCAGAAAATTTCTTTCACGAATTGTTTAGTGCCATTTTACTCAATACAATTGAATGGCTGAGAACAATCTCCGTCCACGGTGAAAAAATAGCTGAAATCAGCTTTCGGTACTTTTCTGAGTTTCACACCATTATACTAAAATGGTCCATCACCATCGTTAACCATTTATGAATTACAAAGCTGCAATACAACGGCCTAACTGAAATTAGCATTTCTACTAAAGTTAAAGCGGTCCAATTATTCCATACAAATGACCAGTGAGGTAAGATGGCAAATTACATACTAGCTGATCTGAAAACAAAAGTGAAAATTGTAGGAAAAGGGTCATAAACAGTGATAACTGCGTAAAAAATGAGGAAAATGGAGATGGCCCGTTAGATTTTATGTGATAAATAATTAGATGAAAATAAAGTAACATTTAAATTAGGGATGGGTCGATACCAGATTTTCTCGATACTCGATACCGATACATGATTTTTTCCTCGATACTAGATACTTCGATACTCGATACCGTCAACATTTCCAGTTTCAATAAATAGGTACATTAAAAATTAAAAGTTGAGAGAACTGTGTAATACCAACTAAATTAAGTAGGCCTATGCATATTTAATGAGACAAAATTTAATATCATCAGTACCCTATAATTATTTTTAAACTCTACATTAAAACTAAAATTAGTTTTTGAAACAGTCCACTTACAAGTTTTTGTTCAAAAATTACTATATTTAGTAGACTACTAAAAGCAGAAAGAGATACCGGATTTCTTTAAATTGCAGAATTACCAAATATCGAAAAAGTACCGAGCGAGTTTTTTTAAGTATCGCTCGATGCCGATACCAAGCAAGTATCGAGAGTATCGAGGTATCGGAAGTATCGAGGATCCATCCCTAATTTAAATATAACTTTGCTTCTTGCGCAAGTTATGAGAAGAGTGAACAGTCTAATGGGGCATATTCTGAGACACAGCTAACCCATATATTCATAATGTATCCTAGATGATCTAGTAGTTAGTCTTGAATCCTATCAAAACGGCGTAACACAAACTTGGAAGAAACGTTTAAATTGCATGTAAAATTACAGAATGAGGCAAAAGGAATAAACCATGAGCTAATCACTGTATTAACTGTCTTTTTCAAATCGCCATGGGTTTATACATTGTTTGGAGCATTTAACTTAATGCCAAAATATATCTTCTCAGCTAAACAAATCGAGAAAGGGCCACCGATTTTCTACTTCTGACTACTTTATGTGCTTAACAGTAATATAAGTTAGTTTATCGTGTTTTTTTAAATATGCATTGTAATGTACGCTGATAATACTATTTTTATTCTTGTATATACAAAATTAAATGTTTAATTTAATATAAAATGTTGTGTTATTTTAATTTTTTTAAATTCATGTTTATACTCCTTTTAGCTGCGAGGCCATATCAAGAGTTCGAGATTTGTGTCTGTAAAGTAGGGTAGGCCATGGAACTATTGCTTGTCAATTGTTTTTATTATTGGTGTATTTTTTTAAGGAGTAAATTTCAATTATTAATTTAAATGGATATGATACAAGATGAAATTGTGAGGATGATTCATGGCATGTAAATTTCCTATTTGGCATTTGCCTTAACGACTTAGGATACCATGAAAAAACCTATGTCGAATTGGCCGGCCACGGGATTTGAACCTGGGACCTCCCGAATACGAGTCCAAGACGTTACCATCTCGGCCACCTAGCTCGGTTTGTGTTATTTTGTTACGTAACGTAAAGGACTATGAGGGTATAAGGTTGTAAATGTAAAAAATGTTAGTATTTATTCAGGTATTCCATGAAATCAGTAGGTTCCGAACCTTTATAGGGACTGAAGACTCAAGTTTATTGTGACAAGTACCCAGCATGATGTTACTGTGTAGTATGGACAGTCACTCCACAGCATAAGCAGTGCTCGCTTTAAGTGCATCTACTGCAGTCTACACGAAGATGAAAAACTAAACTCCGCGGCGCTACATCCCTGGAGGGACTTGGCCTACCACCCGACCGCTGCGTCATCTCCCGTAGGTAGATGGCAGGATTGGGGGGCATAGGATTGGGGGGCATGTGGTCAGCATGCCGACACCCACGGCCGTTAATGGTGGTTTTCTTGACCGGAGTCGCTACTTCTCTATCAAGTAGCTCCTCAATTTTGAATCACGAGGCTGAGTGCACCCCTACCAGACCTCCCAACCTCAGAAAAATACGAGGAGGTACCGGGAATCGAACCCGGGCCGACGGATCTGTAGTCAGGGACGCTAACCACAAGACCACGCCGGCGGACACACGAAGATGATATAAGGATAATTTATTTACATTCATAAACATCACTGGTCACCATTTATATGCGCAGAATATAAATAGGAGATAATTTATTTGAACATGCCTTCGTCATGAAAGCAATATGGAACGTGCTCACTTTTTATTTCTACCTGATTATACGTGATCGCACTCTTTGTCACTGCTTGTTGCCATCGCGTGATACACTCCCCCACCTCTTCCTATAGAATATGTTTAGTGAGCCTAACAGTTCCTTGTAGAAACATTCAAAATCTATTAATGCCAAGTGATACATTTTAAGCGGTGAATTCGAGAAAATCTAATTTGTCTGCAAAAATCGGTCAAATATCCCCTCTGAGTCGCAGGGCTTCATCCTAAACAGCACAAACGTGTACATAAGTGGACAGAGAACGTTAGAGGAAAGTTTTAAATTATCTCCAACCCAGCTTTCGCCTTTGCGAGCGAGGTAACCCCCCAAAAACCCAGGAATTTATATTGGCATATCACAAGATTCGAACCAATGATCACCTTTACCTCCATAGACGGTGAGGAAAAACATGCAAATGAATAATTAAATAGTAATCATGATGATAGCCCCCACCCGGACAAAGCTTGTAGATATGTGCCTGTACACAGGCGATAATGCTGCTGAGAGGAGATGAAGAGGCCAAACTGGAAACCCCTGATGGACTGTTTCCCCTCCCACTTGTGGAGTTCCTGGCAGACACAACACCGGCCCCTGAATGTCGCCCAATGTTTACATACATCGGCTACGAGGTCGAAGCCCGGATGATTGCCGAGCGACTCTGCTCCGATTCCATTTGCCTGCATAATAAATGATTTTGTTCATGGTTGGCAACAGTTATAA
Source organism: Ectobius pallidus (assembly GCA_964059195.1). Lineage (NCBI taxonomy): Eukaryota > Metazoa > Arthropoda > Insecta > Blattodea > Ectobiidae > Ectobius > Ectobius pallidus. The sequence continues at coordinate 83,923,526 of CAXKWD010000009.1, read as the reverse complement.
AATGTCTGTTTATCCCATTGCTTCCATTGTAAGAGTCTGGTATCTCCGACCTGATACAAGTTGTCTTACTGGTCCCAATCTTTCCAAAGCGGCAATTCCATCTCCTTCTAATGAAAGAGTTTTGGCAAAGTGTATGAAATAAAATGAGTTCTATAACTATATTACAAATTCCAATTACATAATGACAGGCCAGGATGGCTGCTTCCCACGAAATTGAGGGGTATTTTATATCGTCGTGGGAATAAAGCAGTTAACTGCAAATGTTGAAATTTTATAGAGGAAGAAGAAACTTATTTATTCGTCTTAGGTTAGAGTAATAAACCTTTAATGGTTAATGATAATAATTGATAAATTTATTATTTTAAAACTTTTTAATAGTTCAGAAAAAGACACAAAATACCTTAACAGATATCAATTCAATTAAATTTATTGCCATTAGACAGTTATACAACTGCAATGGACAAAGTCAATGGGCTATAATTACAATAATTACATAAAATTTACAGCATACTTTGTACAATCACATAACGTAGATTTTAATCTTCAAATTTACAAGAGGAATTGAACTTTTACGTAGTTCTTAAAGAGATAAACTTGTCACAATCATCAAGTCATAATAGACACGACAAGTAGTCTGCCAGAATTGAAAAACTGAAGAATAAACAATAAGAGGTCACATATTAAAAAAAAAATTAAGAGATTATTAATTCTACTGCACGAGAAAGGCTCTGCATACTTGTAGAAACTTGAAACAACCCCAAATTTTATTAATTTTACCACACGAATGGGTTTCTCCGATATCTTTTACAATCTTTTCTAGACAAATTGATTTGTCATTCATTTCCCATTCTTGCTATTGGCGGGAACTTCAATTTCCTGCACCACCATTTCTACAGCACAAGAGAAACTCAGTATATGTATAAAGAGAGATCTCCAACAAACCCCATTTCTTATTAATTTTACCACACAGGAAGGGTTTCTCCGGTAATGATGATACAGCATCCTTTTATCGACAATAGTGTTTTTATCCCACCAATTTCCTGTTTATGCTATCATAATGGAACCTTGAATTTCCTGCATCCAATGCCGGTAACTTAACCTACGTGCCTCTCTTCCCTTCTTTGTAGCCCAGGTGTGTCATTAGGTGAAACCCTCTAATATTTTATATACAGTATTTAACTTATTATTAGAAATTTGGAATTATAATCACATCTGCCAGCTGAATTTTATTATTTCAGTATTACCTGCATCTTATACTTCCTTTATATTGTTTAATATTGACTTGTGATTTAAATAATAACTAATAGCTACATTTGACGCGACTAGTTGCGTCTGCTGAAAGTAATCGATGTGTCCATCAATCTAAGATTAAAATGGTAATTTTTAACGATGGTACCTTTGCAATTTGTCGACCATCTTTAACAGCTGTTAGTGTTTGTAATATTTTTTTATTTACAGTCGTCAAAAAAGTAATGCAATACATATACTTTAAGTGCATTGGATTATCTCAGAAACTAAAAAAAGTCGCCTTGCCTTTCAACCTCATCCTAGATTCTCCAATGATGCACTCCTGAATCGAAATATACAGTGCTATTTATATTATTTCAGTCACTGTAAGTTGTCAATTAAGCAGTGAACGCAAACGTGTGGTGATAACTGAAACATTTGAGTCTGGGAGGAGAATAGGCTAAAAATGTTTAAATCCTCCGGAACGTCTCAGTAGACTATGTTGTATGGTTGTATCACCAAGAGTCAAATTAACGTGGTTTTGTATGCGTATGATATGTTACCAACGCATATTCGGTAGAATAAACTAAGAATATCACAAGTTGACAATTTCCAAAACTGGACCAAAAAAAAAACACTCAGTCGTATACTTGTTATATGTGTATGCTCACAACAAATCTGGCTGGATTGATTCAAATCATTAATCACGATATTACCTGAGTTCTATATACTGTAGTGCTAGTCATAAAACTATTGCGTGGATTTCCATGTTCCTTCGTAACTATCATAAACTATTATAATATATTTTTGGTATGCAAAGTTCTGTTCTGGTTATTAAGTAGTTTTTATATTAGACTATGTGTAGTCTCTGTGTTAGTATTAATAGTATTAGTAAATATTAATATTTAGTAGGCTATTACTAATGTATGAACAGTCAGTGAAACATCTTTTCCTGGTAGATATATAAGCATTCATGAACCACAGATTGTTCTCATCTTTTCCTGGATTGTCCCAGATTTGCAAACTAATTTGTTGTGACACTACACTTTCAGCACACTGACAGTTAGGGAGTGATCAAGCAAGATTTTATACATTTCGTAAATTATGTTCATTCCTGTTTATAATTGTTACTTGTAAGATAGTTTGTTAATATTAATTTTGTTAATTTGTTCTATTTAACACCCTAACATGCCTTCAAGGTAAAGTAGGGTCACATGTATTGGAGTATCAAAAAAAAATGTATGAATATTGTAATATGACAGAATACTGCAATTTGGTATTGTGCCTGTTATTTTCTCAAGGCAGTTAACTAAATAAAGAAATTTCACCCATGGAATGTAGTACATCACACAGTAATATAATATCCGTCAAAAGATAAATTTCTTTTTATCTAAAACAGCAAATGGACAGACTCCTAAAGAAAAACTATTCCAAAGATTGTGTTTAATAACTTTCAGTGTTTTCTGATAAATCATATATTTCTCAAGTACCAAAACTGTAAAAAGAAGACTGTTTCGGGGTGGGCGAAATCATAAATTAAAAACCCCTCAAGAGCACTGTTCTAAAGTAGTAAAACATGTTTAAATTCTTGAAATGAGAGACACCTGTAAGTAGGAACAGCTGGTCATTATCAAACATTTGCTTAATCGAAATAACACCCACCTCGTAGTTTCGGCTAAGAGGGATTCTACCGTATTAGTATTATATGAAGAAATAAACTTCACAGATCTTGCAATACTGTCTTAAGTAACGAATAACAAATATATTAGAGAAGTGAAAGAAACGGGTTAATGTCGATGTTTACATTCAAAATATTTTGAATGGCATCTTTATGGACCAGAACAAGTAAATGCACTTAATGGAGTATCTATTTAAATAAGGTCTAGCTTAATCCGGCTTAATATGGCATATGGTAAGTTACGTCGAGATTTCAGTTGACATTTTCAATCTAGGCCAAAAGAAATAACTTATGTGTGTAATTGCGAAATAATTACAATTGGCATCAAGAGTAGCTTATTTAGAATACAGTGGCATATAGCCTACATTAACACTCCTAAATATAGAACCCTTGAATTAGAACAAGGACTAGTGTAACATGTAAGGCCATTTTATATGTAAAATATTTTCCTTTCTCTTAAACTTTCCAGGAATAAATGTCACAGATTTAATTGTCACGCGCAGTGAGTGACGGAACATACGCGAATGTCAGACGATTAAAATCCCATTGTTCGCTGATGACCTAACCGTTTGTTAAGTAAGAGAAAGAATTTAAATAAAGAATAAATCACCTTGGAAGGATACAAAGTGTATCAGGTACCGGTACCAAGAAATTGTCAGAGAAAATGCACATCGATAAATTCAAGCATAACAGTTACAACTGTAACATTATGCACCGTACATCTTAAGACGAATCCGGGGAGGAGGCTGCAGGGGCTGCTGCTAATTGATTTTTTTGTGAACTATTTCAGACCAGTACTTACTTAAGGTAAAAAGTTTTATATTCAATTAATGGTTTAACCTTTATGTAATATGTGAAACCTACAAATTTATCAACATAACTAATACGCTAGTCAAGAAGAGTTTTGGTCCGCTGAGAAATCGGGAGGAATCACCTACAGGACCATAATAATAATAATAATAATAATAATAATAATAATAATAATAATAATAATAAAAATAATAATGATTAAATAATAATATTAATAAATTAATTGTAAATCGTGTTCTCGAACATATTTCGCAAGTCACAAATTAATTCGCAAAATTTCCTTTTGTGGCTGTTACCACGTGAAGCATGTAAGCATGTAAGGTAAGATTAATTCAGAAAGTTATAACAATAAGCATCTTAGGGAATTTCATACGAGGGTCATCACCGTAAGATAGAATGGAAGAAAATAATTTATTTTGCAAAATACTTTCACAAGCCTTCAATATAATCGTCATTCTTACTTATGACGGCTTCCCAACGTTTTGGCAATTCTTGTATTCCGAATAGGGCACCTTCATTGTTGAGCTGTCTGATTACTTAAGTCACCTCACTGGAAGTTTCATCAATTGCATCAAAACGTTTTCCACGAAGTGGTTCCTTCAATTTGGGAAACAAATCAAAGTCTGATGGGCTCAAATCAGAACTGTATGGTGTGTGGGGAAGTCTTTCCCATCCATAGACGTGGAAAACGCTTTGTTACAATTGATGAAGCTTCCAGTGAGGTGACCTGAGTAATCAGACAGCTCAACAATGAAGATGCCCTATCCGGAATACAAAATTTGCCAAAACGTTGGGAAGCTGCCATAAGTAAGAATGAAGATTATGTTGAAGGGCTGTGAAGGTATTTTGTAAAATAAATTATTTTCTTCAATTTTATCTTACAGTGTGCAGAACTTTTGAAATGACTCTCGTAAGTCAGTTAAAGATTGGGCCAAATATTAGACAATTAATATATATGTGTCGCAGTAAAATAGCATAGTCCAATTTTGACAAAAGTGTGAGCAAAAAACAAAAAATGGAACGTGGGACATCGGCTTACTACTGAACAGAACATACGTTCAATACACTTGAGTGTAATGTGTATTGAAGTGATAGTTAAAAGGCGCCATAGAGAACATCGGTGGCATATCTGGTCGCAGTGTAACAGCTTTTTGTTGCGAATAGAAATGAGCTGTGAGTGCATATGAAGCAATACCCTGAGCACAAGAACATACATACTATTGAGTAATATGAAAGGTTCAAGGTCTGCCTGGGTACATTTGCATCTCTTAATAATAATTGGATGTCGTAGAAGAGATGTGTTTCCGCATTGCTTATTAAACTCTGCTACGATAGGAAAGCTTTAGTGTCACCCTCAGGAATCTTTACAGGAATTCTTAATAATAGGACTTATGTTGGATCTAAGAACAACAGCATTCAAATTACAAATTTCAAATTTATTTTTCCGTGAATACAGCCTAAATTATTTTTTTTAAATATAATCTGTATCACTGTATATTTTTTAGTTATGACATATTTTTATGCTGCTTGTGAAGGAAAAAAATCGTATAAAATTTATATTTGGGTTAGATATCTTCTGGGGATGTGACATGAATGTTTACGGCGACTTTCTCCTTACTTTTAATGCAACTTTACAATAAGAAAATTTCATATTTGCGATTTTCGAAAATGGCGCAACGATTTTGTTTACATTTTGTGCACGAAATGCTTATAAAAGGAGCTAAAACTTTTATTTTGAACACTTTTTCGATAGAATTATCTGAAGGGTAGTTAAAAATGTTCTACATGAGCCACATAATATGCAAAATATATTTTATCTGATGTGTTGTGTATTTAAGTAACTAATTTCATACACAAACTTAGGTTTTAAGTCTTGCCTCGCGAATAATGTGACTTTGAATGAAGCTGAGGCAGTCGAATGAGCACTACTGCAATAAAGCGGTATACTGTACACTGGAATATTTATTTATTTAACTTGGCAGAGTTAAGGCCATAAGACCTTCTCTACCACTCAGTCAGGAGGAAAATACAATATTCACCAAAACGCAAAAGAAAAACTAAGTAATGCATGAAAAAAAAAATATATATATATATATCTTATATAAAACATACTTCTACCCTTAATATATTCTTTGAATATACTTTTAATTAATACTTTTAATGAATAGATATATATATATCTATTCATTAAAAGTATATTCAAAGAATATATTAAGGGTAGAAGAAGTATGCTTTATATAAGATTTTTATTCATGAAATTCCTCGTCTAGATATTTCGGTTATTTATCGATCATTAGCTTAAAAAATGACAATCCAATCAATATATGGTGAAAGTGGCATAAACTTCCTCTGCTTCAGTAATATTCTACAGATGTGTTGCCACTAGTAAAAAATCAACCCTCGTATTAAAAAATAATCCTGTAATTGTTTATAAATCAGTGAAGCAAAATGTTAGTTATTTCTAACTACCGTATTTTGGACGAAGCAGTAGTGTAGTCCGTATTTTCTGAACAGTATATTTAGTGGGAAGATAACAACGATAGTGACAATGACATTACTATGTACACATTGTAGCCTCACAATTTATTAACAATATTTTTAATATTTTCCAGAGCAACTGTACCTTTAAAGTCGGTCATCATAATTTTCAAAATCCTGTAAGCTATGGCGTTTAATAATATGATCATTGCTTCATATCTAGTCTTTTTTCGTTTCATCTTCTATCTTTTAGAGTTCATTTAACAAAAATTGTTGCAATCTTTCCTTACGTGACGAAAACCGGTAATGTTTTAATGTAATATTGCCAACGCCCTTACGAAGAATGGGCTCTTACCTAATAAATGAATAGGCCTAATAGATTTAACCAGTCTTTTTTTTTTTTTCTAAACAAATTTAAGGGGCACTCTCGCTTTTGATTTGATGAAATATTGCCAAACTTAGCTATATATTTAAAATGAAAGTGGAATCGCATACAATATGCATAAGGTTATATGACTTTAATAACTCTGACGTGGACTCAATTCATACATATCAATTCTACTTGTAAGCTGCAAATTAGTCAATGATATGGTCATAGGGTTTCTTGCTCCTATTGGTCAGAAATTTGGCAGTTATATGCGAGAACCAAAAAATTAATATTTACAGGGTGAAAAGTTTTCATTTGTTTGACATGTGAGATTTACACGAACATCGACATATAATATTTTAACACTTGAAATACAACTACAGAATAGCCAGAGACGAATTTACATGCACAGCAACATTAATGCAAATAAATGCAATTACAATCCAAAAGGAAAGGGATAGAACCAACTCTTGAAAACGATGCTAATGTTGAATCATCGGCAATTGTCATGGTTACCATTGTTGTGTTGTAGCGCTCAATTGTTTTTCAATTGCAGAGCTAATATCAGGCCCCACCTCTAAAAAAATCATGGGATAGATAACGAAATAACATTAAAAATAGCTAATTTTATGCAAATGATGTGCAGTCACTTTTGTTGTTTTGTTTGGCACAAATTTCTCCAGATTTAAAACTGTGGAAATTATTGATTTCATGTTGGCAGGTTGGCAGTTTGTAAGATATGCTTCTACTTATTGGGGATGTCGAAGAAGTTGCCAGCATTGTACGGGGTTGGTCGTATTTCTTGGAGTCAAGCTGGAAAGTAGTACAACCAGTTGCGTAGTGAACTAGCACTTAAATTTAAAGAATGACTTCTGTTCTGCGTTCTTGGCAATTGCATTGATTGTATCGTCTGCTCTCTCGTACTGACCTACCTTTCACTGTCACATTGCCTAAAAACAATTTTTATTGGTCTCCTATCACAACACAAAAAATTTATCTCCCAGACTTCTGGAATATCTAGCCAACTTTGCGAAATTACGTACAAGCATAACAAAAATTGCTTAACATTTCATTTTCGCAGTTATGAAATAACCTGTGGATTCTATATTTATGCAATTATTTAAAACTGTAAGGCTTTCATAATAAATTATTTAAAAAGGGAGCATTTAATAGTTATTTATGTATCAAGTACGCAAAGCAAGGCTTTAGCGGATGATCTAGTATTTCAGACCAGGCGTAGCAGACTAAATATATTTACTCCAATTGAAATTACACGTCATTTTTATAATATTTTCCGCAACAAAAGTAAAAGAAGCAATTTGTACAAGAGGCTCATCAACTAGTTCCTTTCAACTGGCAGTTGTAGTGTTGTAAGCTACGGCGCGGCAATAGGGACATGAAACGTTCGAGTCCCCTTCCAATTATTAGGTTCAACAATTTTATTACAGTAGTTGCATACCTTAAACATACTTTGATTATTCGCTTATGAAGCAAAGAAGGCATGTATTACAACTGATCAAGGAAGTCTATTCTATAATTCCATATAACATATTGGATTAATATAAGAATGATCAAACGTCAAGTGATGCATACATTATTTACAGTACCTTATTCTGTTAGTCTCTCTCTCTCTCTCTCTCTCTCTCTCTCTCTCTCTCGAATCCTGGGGCGAAGGGCCTCCAAGTGGAGGTTTCTGTTTACCTATGTGAATTTTAGTTACGCTTATTTTTCTGAGAGGGCAGAGGGACAGGTGGTAAGCTCGATCCTTAACCCCCCTCTGGAAACTAAGGTATTACTTGGACGTGAAAGGGCCGAGAAATTTTGTCAAGGCTTGGAGGACTCTGTTAGGCTACTACGAACAAAAACAAGTAAATGTATGCTTCTTTCACGGGTCACGATATTAATTTTATTGCGCGGATAAAGCAATTGCATTTATGGGTTTATAGGCGCAATAAAACTTGTGTAATAGCACAATGTGTCACTTTCAAAGAAATAAATTTTATAGTGAGAACTTATGGAACGTTAATGTTGATTAATTATTGTACAAACATACGATGACCCGATGAGAGTTATGAAATCGGTTTGCAGATATCTTATCAGGTCAGAATACTTGAACCGGAATTAATAGCTGTCATGTAGGATTCCAGACTCTTAGCGACTTATATCAACAGAACTTTTTAAATAACATTGATTTATACTGACGATATAATTGAAGTTATCTGAACAATATCCTCCGAAGCCTTAGTTAAATCTGATCTTATATAATACGGGCATAAGTAATTCTACGAATGAGGTTTAATTGCTCAGACTACAGAACAGAACATTTTTACTAAATGAAAGTTACACACCTACGTTGAAAGTTTTTTTCGCGTTCAGTACTAATTGCCATTTAATGTTGAGAACATAATCTACAAGTGGTAAATGAAGAACTCAAGTTTGACTTCTAAAGTAAAAGGGACACGAATATAGTGGAACTTAATTTTAATTATAACACTCTGCAGGTAAGTACACTGTTGTTGAAAGTAGAAAAGTATTTTATGTTTTAAGTTTCTTTTTAAATTTATTTTTAAATTAAGTTAAACTTACAAAACGAAACTCTCGTTTTCCTACAGGTTTTACTGATATCTTACGTAAGGAATGGGTAAAATTCTCAATACAAGGAAAAAATTAATACACACAATTTAAACAAATCCTTGTGCAGTTTTCTAGGAAAACTAAATTTGCTTGATGTAAAGTGCAATAAAAGAAAGATAAGGTTGTCACCATGCTTCTTGCCAGAATTTCGTTTTTGTATTTAGTTTTCGAGCTAGGCTGTACACAGACAAACGAAGAGAGTAACTGCTAAGTTTTATGGAACTAACATTTCAGGACTGTGAGGACTTCCAAATTCGGGGACTCCCAGGTTATTTTCCGTGTTCCGGGCTTAGAGGGGAGGTGGGTCATCGAACCTACTAGATGAAATTAAAGTGAAGCGGACATTTTATTATTTTCCTATTCATTTTATACTATTTTTCTGATCTTTGTTTATAATAAATATTTAACATTAATGTAATTAAGTACCTTCACATATTACATTCAAATAATTAGTTATCTCTCTATATATAAAAGGCTTTGTCCTGACTGACTGACTGAATGAATGACTGACTGAATGACAGGAATCAACGTACAGCCTAAACTATAACAGGTAGAGACTTGGAATTTTGACAGTACCTTCGCTTCATAATGTAGGTGCTCATTAAGAAAGGATTTTGAAAAATTCTGATTCTAAATGCCAAAAATTAAATGTTTTTGAAAATACTTAATCCCTTTTTACATAGAATTATCAAAACAAATTCACAGAACGTATTGTTACCAGTGGTATCAGGTGGGCTTGGATTAAATGAAATGGATGTTTGACAAATTAGAGAAGGTATCATTATAATTCATATTATCTATATTAATGAAAGAAATTCTCCTCGATGTCCAGCGAAATCTACTGAACGCAGAGATCTGAAATTTTAAACATAGGTGTGCTGAAGGGTCGGAAAATGCACCTCCAAGCCGGTATTTTAATTTTAGTTTTCGTTCGTGAGTTATGAGTGAAAAACTGGCAAAAACCGTGCATTTTTTGCGTTTTCAAAACATAACTTTTCAGTAATAAATTTCAATATCAAATCACTTACAGATGGCTTTGGCTATTTTTGTCATCATACCTCATACCTTGGAAATAAAAGCAACGCGAACGCTTGATTTTGTTAGTCCATCCTAGACGATTCATTTGTTTAGAGTGTCAAGGCCCATAGACATATGACATTTTCAACCTACACGGAAGAAGGATAATCAACCCTAAATATGGTCAAACATTGTTCGATTTGGACGAAACTCACTATGCAGGGGTTTTCTGGGCCAAGGAACTCGAATCTGAGGTAGCTTTTACCAGGCGACGCTACGTAATCGTGGTATGTAGTCCACGTGATTTAGGTGTTAATAAATATAATGATTTAACTATTATGATCTTAATTTTAAATTTTTGAAATAATTATCGTGGGTGAAGCCGCGGGCACATGCTATCTTATAATAATAAAAGGACGTGTTTGTCTGTCTGTCCGCGATGACCATCGAAATCTACTGAACGCAGAGATCTGAAATTTTAAAGATAGATGGACTGAAAGGTGGGCAAATGCACTTCGAAGCCGAATTTTTAATTTTAGCTTTCGTTCGCGAGTTATGAGTGAAAAACTGGCAGAAAACGTGATTTTAGCGCTATCGAAGCATCAGATTTCAGTAATACATTTCAATGTCAAATCAATTGCAGTTGGCTTTGGCTATTTTTGTCATACCGTGGAAATAAAAGCATCGCGATCGCTTGAATGTTGTAAGCCCATGCTGGTCGATTCATTTGTTTAGAGTGTCAAGGCCCACAGACATATGACATTTTCAACCTACACGGAAGAAGGATAATCAACCCTAAATATGGTCAAACATCGTTCGATTTGAACGAAACTCGCTATACAGGGGTTTTCTGGGCCAAGGAACTCGAATCTGAGATCGCTTTTACCAGGCGACGCTATCTAATCGTGTTATGTAATTCACGTGATTTAGGTGTTAATAAATATGATTTAACTATTATGCTCTTAATTTTTTATTCTTTATTCTTGAAATAATTATCGCGGGCGAAGCCGCGAGCACATGCTAGTAATATATATTAAATCATTTATTGACATCTAATAAATAAAGTTCCTACATTTAAGGAAATATTTTACTTTTCTATTTCAAAAGAAAAATACACTTTACTTTACTTATAGCTTAATACTTTAAATATAAATGTATTATATTAATATAAATTTCGTCTCTCTGGATTAATGTTATGTATTTTATATGTGTATATATTATATTCTATTCATTATATATTTTATATGTATATATTATATTATATACATTATATATTACATATAACAACATATTACTTCCGGAAACTTTTCTCAAACAAGCGGCATTATTTTTTTATGTATTTTTTAAAAATCCTTATCTATATTAATAAATCAGTAATAAACCACACAATTAATTTAACTAACCAACCAATCCCTCCTATCGACACATTAAACAACAAGCTTAAAATCATTTTACTCTTCCATTCTGGTTTTCGCTTCTCTCGTTTTAGTTCTGTAATATTTTTATATATTTCAGTGAAAGAAATAACGTTAAAATGTTACGACACAAATATTCTATAGAGTACTGAGAAGACAGTAAGCCAGAAAAGGCGGTTCTGGGGGGGAAAAAAAGTGAAATGAGAAGTTGTGGGTTCAGCAATCCCCAGTCCTAGGATTGAAACTGTAACTTCAAAATCGAATTTAGGTCAGAACACAATACTTCCTGTACCTGTAGTACATATGATACGAGAATAAAAGTAGTAACGAAGTGAAAGAAAAACCAGGCATACACTGAAGTATTATGCATTGAGTACTGCAATGAAGTAATTTTTTTCTCTTGATTGTTTTCTTGAACCGTATTATTCTGGACAGTCTTAGAATTAAAGTTATTCCATGAATTATTACTTCGGATTTATTTGAGGGAGTTGTGGATGTTAATAATGCAGCTGTTGCTTCTTATTAACTCGCTATATTGATATGATGGCCTCAAAATAGCACCGGAAACAACTCTGGCCAGAGTCTCTTCCCTTGCTGTACTCAATCCTCTCACGCAGCGGGCCCCTGGTCGGGACAAGTTACCTAGGTGAGGTTTTTTCCGGGGTTTTCCCTCACCTTTGAGACAAATGTCGGGTAACTTTAGGCCCTTGTGGTCCCCGGATATCATCTGGCCGTCATTATCATCTTCATCCCCATCCTCGCCTTGTTCTGAGTGAGTGTGTGTGTGAATGGTGTGTATCGTCCTATGTGTTCGTGTTGTCTCGGAGGTGGCCCCGGCATTGGGCTGATCACTCATCCGGGGAGGCCCTCCATGTCCTTGTCTGGTCAAAAAAGTATGTATGTGATCCAAAGATCACTCAAAGATCACTCTCCCGACAGGTCGCGGCCCTGTAAGGCCCGGGCGGCTTGGGTCGCTTAAATCCTAAAAAAGGGAGAGGTAAAACTACGAGAAAGAAAGAAAGAAAAGAGTGCTGGAGAAATAGAATTACAGGTTCACTTGAAGTTTTATTGACAATACCACAATACATGTGTATACAAATATGGTTTCGAATGCCACCCGAAGAAGCAAAGCTTGTGCTCGATATGTATCGTAATTTACGATTTTGAGAAAAATTCTACACTGAATCAATTTATTACACCGTAAATAGAAACATTAACGCTCTGTCTGTAATGTTTACATCGCCTGACCTGTCAACTTGTTGACCTTCTACGATAACCTGTTACAGTCTACTCAGGCTACACAAATATCATTTTAACATAATATTACTTGCTGGGGATTATAGAGACACCTCTTAATGTGGGTGTGGAACTGAGCGGTCATGGACGTGGGATTAAGAATTTTAATGCACATTAAGTGTGGTACCTACTGAACACCTAACCGTTCATAATAATCATGCTGAAATATTCGTCGTTGATTAGGCACTTCAGTTTTGAAATAAATTGCAATTAAGAGCTCTTACTCTTTTGCATAAAGTATTTAAAGGGATGAACATAGGCGAAGCTAGAGAATTTCATAAGAAGCGTATTGCCACACTAATGATATGAAATTACAACAAATCACACAGCTTTCACATATGTTAATTTTTAACTCCTAAAATAAAAAAGATTTTCAGTAAACAATAGTAGCATTACCTCTATAGTGAACATGTACATTAGTTTCAATTATTTCTGTCTGCCATGCATTTTTAAGTTTAATCTTTACTTCACTAAACGGATCTCTGTTTTTGTATTTAACGTGAGTTATCTTTAACTTGTGTTATTTTTAAAAGAGAAGATGGAATAAATTGTACTTAATTATCTTTAAGGGAGTTTCTCAGAATATTTATCTGTTAAATTCTATCCTGACATAAGAAAACAACAACCGCTCTAGGTACAGGATTAATAGTATAGTCTACCATGCAAGGAGCCTACAAAGACATTTATCAAGACGCGGGTATTTTTATGAAACTCGCTTAATCTCGTTTCATAATTTTATCATTATTCCTTTGCCGTACACATCACAAATCTGGCGATAAATTTCAATTGGTTTGTGATTTTTCGCCAACAAAAACCTTATCACAGCGATGAAGAAGTGGCTCGCTACACAACGCTTTGTCACTGACGCTGAACTGCATGCCGGTGTAAACCAGTGGTTGAAATCGCAAGTGGCGGATTTCTATATAGAGGGTATCGAAAATCTTGTGCCACGGTATGTTAAATGCCTTAATCTGAATGGCGATTATGTAGAAAAATAGCCTAAGAGTCTACCTTCAAAATATATGTAATAAACTTTGTTTTTTCACTTTGTTTATTTTTTATTTCAAAACGCCTGTTACTTTCTGGACAGCCCTCGTACTTATTAGCCTATTGCAGACGTGTTTCACATCAGTCCTCCCCCACTGTTACTGAATTTTGATTTTTCATTAACACTGCACCTTCTCTGTGCTACACTTATGTGAACATATAAAAAGAAAGGGCTTCATGTTGAATATGCGCCGTACAGCTGATAAAGAATATGCAGACGGGAGCATAAACCCATCATGGGTGATACATGCACGACCGACTCCCCAGCGCTAAACCATAATCAATTGGTGTAAACGTAGTTCCTCGATTGGGGTCATCCGCGACAAGAGGGAACATCTACAGCTGGAAGTTTTCCAGCTTCTTTTAATGTAGAAGATTAATGAAGTTACATTTCCCGGATATTAACATTTCTAAGCGACTCCATCGATTCTGGACATGATACTCAGTGAATTCTAGAAAGTAACCAACTTGTAGATCAAAGGCACATAAAGTGGTTGCTCATTTTCTTAATGGAACTGCTACAGATTAAAGTACCGGAAGATGTACTCTGACTACAAACACAAAGTTTCCAACTATTCCTGTAGCGCAGGATTGATAAATTGAAGTGAAAATACAAAGAAGCCGTTCCCTTACCCCCGTTTCATTTGTCCATCTTTAATTTATCATGCAGCATAAAAATCTTATATGGAATGGGCCTACAAGTTTTCTACCACCCCAAGACATGGACAATAGATTTTCTCAATTATTCGGACGCAAAGAATGCCCGCATTGTGCGAGTAAAGCATTCAGTTTATGTCAACCGCAAGCAGAACCAAGAGGTAATACAAAGTGAATTTTATGGATACGACGGTTAATAAATTTTGGATTTCACTAAATTATCGAACATGAATCTAAGATTTTTTAAAGATTTTTATGATAACACTCTATCAATTACTTAGACATCTGTTTGTAAGTTTTTTTCCTATAAATTATCTGGGGGTTTATAGGCATTACATTTTCTTGAAAACACCATAAAATAATGTAACTTTTTACAGTGAAGGAATAAATATACTATTACAAAGAGAATTTTCCACCTGACCACAAATAATTTTAACCAAAAGTTCAATGTATGCAATATTTACTTAGCCCTTTATTCTACAGTAGTGTAATATTAATTAAATACTTACACATATAGCACTCATGTGTACATTTTCATACATACTATTACATTTTCTACAATAATGTTAAGGAGCTGATAAAACTGACTTACAAATGTTTATCTCTTGTCCTTAAATATATGGTAGCATATATTATGCTATTCATATAGTATACATTTGTACCTTAACTAGTAGCTTGCTGAATGCATTCAATTTAAAATATAAAACCATTAAAATTATATTGTCTTGTATGCTGTATAAACTTAAAAAATTTAAAAAATGTGTTGTCAAACTATTGTCCTGAAGATTAAAATTAAGTAAAATTGCCGAATTATTCAGCAAATAGTCATTGATATAAAATTAGTGTTATATACACTGGGGCTATGCAATTGTATTTTAGTTGTAAAACAATTGTAAATTGCAGTAATTGCAAAACAATTTGTCTGTTCCTAGTTGTGGAATAAAGGGCTAAGTAAATATTGCATACATTGAACTTTTGGTTAAAATTATTTGTGGTCAGGTGGAAAATTCTCTTTGTAATAAACATTTACCACAAACGGAAAAAGAATGAAATTTATCAATACTAAATATACTATGTTAATTAAGTGAAATGGTTGACATTTAAACACATCAGACTTCACTAGTATTATTGCTTCACTGTAGGAAAGTTCCAATATCTTATGGCGTTTTAAAATTTATTGACTGAAGAAATGTAAGTAAAAGTGAAGTCTAAAGTGTTTAAATGTCAACCGTCTCAATTAACATATTACATATTTTACTATTTGGTAATATGTAGAAAAACAAAATTAGACAATTTGATTCTTATTTAAGATTTTTTTAGAAACTAATATTTATATTCGTATTACATATTTTTATTTTAAATTCTTTCTTTCTTTCTTTATCGTAGTGTTACCTCTCCCTTTTGGGATTTAAGCGACCCAAGCCGCCCGGGCCTTACAGGCCGCCACCTGTCGGGAGAGGGATTATCTTTGGATCACATACATACTTTTTTGACCAGACAAGGACATGGAGGGCCTCCCGGATGAGTGATCAGCCCAATGCCGGAGCCAACTCCGAGACAACACGAACACATAGGACGAGACACACCATTCACACACACACTCACTCAGAACAAGGCGAGGATGGGGATGAAGATGATAATGACGGCAAGATGATATCCGGGGACCACAAGGGGCCTAAAGTTACCTGACATTTGTCGCATAGGTGAGGGAAAACACCGGAAAAAACCTCACCTAGGTAACTTGTCCAGACCAGGAATCGAACCCGGGCCCGCTGCGTGAGAGGAACGAACGAATCCCCTGAGCCACAGCGGTGGACTTATTTTAAATTCACAACTTTTAAATAAATAATTTATATTTGAAGCATAATAACTAGGGTTCGGATGTTTATGACATGTCATATTTTTATCCTGACCTCCATTCTCGTCGTAAACACAAATTAAACATGAATTGCATATTTGTTGTCGTAATCGGTCCGTTTTTATTTTGCATATAAAGTCATATTTTGGTCATTTTCATAGTCTTGGTCATATTTCGATCATATTCGCAATTTAACGTCATATTTCAGTTATAAATTCGGTAAAAGAGCACAGTTATGCAGTATGTAGGCCTACACTAAATTGTCGACTCAATTTTTTTTCCGAAAAAGAGTCACGAATATTTTGGTTTTACTTTAACTGAAAAGTGAAGGGACAATAACAAGTAATAGCACAATTACCTCTTCCTCCTTGTTGTTAACCACTTCCAATAGACATGTTTCTAAAAGATTTTCAATTCACAGTTACAGAGGTAACTGGAAACATTAACAGATTAGAACTTCTTCACAAATAAACCGTAAAATTGTTAAATAGTGATTATCTAAAAAAGTTAATGTGATATAATAATTTAGCGTCATAAAAGTTTTAAATTGGAACATTTATTTTTACATAGTAGGCTACGTTCTTTTATAAAGGGATATTTATGATTTTTTTTGTCATATTTTGTCATCTTCAGGTCATATTTAGTTATTTTTAAGGTCATATTTACAGTCATATTTTCCGCTTTTTTAGGTCATAAACATCCGAACCCTAATAATAACTTAACTATTTTCAAAGTTATAAAAAGCTTTAGTTTTACCGTTTACGCTTGCATTGCAAATCTCAAAGTTGTTTATATATATATATATATAAATTTACCCTTGTTTGTACTCGTTCGAACATCGAGGTAATATCACGAGTCAGGTTCTGGGTGTATACCAAAGCCATGTACCTACTGATATCGATATGTTTTCTATTGTTCATGTGTTATGTCTTTCTGTTGATTTCAACTGATATTCAATTTTATTGACTGTATATAGAATGAAATAGTGGCGACGAATCATGATAAGTAAATATAAAATTCGACAATTTGCCTTTACGACTGGGAAAACCAGAAAAAAAAGTCAAATTTGTCGGCCACGGGGTTTGTCTGAATGTGAAAGCGGTTTTAGCCTTCTTTGGCTCTGTCATTACTTCATTGCGTCTCAACAATGAGTTTCTTAAATTATGATAACTATTTAGGATGAATCGACGATGCGAAAAAACTGGGCACTGATGTAAAAAAGAGTAAAAAGTACGGTGAATGTTAACATTTGTCTATCAATAGATATTACGAAATAAACAAGTATGGGAGTTTAATTTTCTTACTTAAGAATATTAGTATATAGTAATTTCATATAATAAAGTTTAACTTACATCAATTTTAAATTCCCATAATTTTAGTTACTGTCGCATACTGGCTGCACATTTATTTACATGTTTCACTTTTTGATATTACATAAAATATTGGTTCTAGTAATAAGCTAACAATTTCTTCCACAAAATCAGACTATATTTAGTCTCAACAACACTACTTCTTTTGTGAGACAGAGATGAATGAACGCCCGCTATTGTGATGCGACAATCTAATATATTTTAGCTGGTGTTTCCATGTGTATGGCATTCAATTGGGAAATTAAATGGTCTTCCTCGTTTGCCATAGCAAACTGGTTAGAAGAGCATCTCTGAAATATATTAATAATGATCGTAAAGTCGAGAAGGATGATGAAAAAGAGAAAGAAGAAATGATTTTGAAAATAAAGTTAATACAATTAAGAACAAAACGTGAATGAAGTAAGAACAAAATCGTGGGTGAAGTAAGAACATAAAATTGATTGACGGTAGAACAGAAACGTGGGTGAAGTTAGAAAAGTGTAAATGAGGGAATTGATGGGTAATGTAGTATAGCATGAAATATTTCGAGATTGATTGAGCGAATGACCTTAAGAAAGCCTGTAGTTGCTTTTCAAATATGCCCTTCGGATTAAATAATTACTTAGGGCACATGAACATGAATTAGCAGATGTCTCTATTTTTGTTTGTTTTTAATAAATTGAAATTTAATATAGAAGCCCGGAATTCTCTGACGGGCCCTCCAAACTAGTATATTCTATGTCAGAATCACATGCGACAGAACGTCTATGTTTAGGATAGGGAGACCTATATGTATGTATCCACTGATTTATTAGTTAATGGTTGCTGGCTTCTTTATCATGCCTCATAAAATTAGTTTCATAGGCCATAAACATGAACCCACAAAATTATCTATCCTAAGAAAATTAGTAAACATTAATATACTAGTATTTGTCCCATTATGTCACTCCCGATTTTACATTGGATGACTTCATTGCGAAAATTCCCCATCCGGGTGTTTCGTAGCCAACTTGGCGGATCTTTATCAATGAGATTTACCTAGATTCATCTCACGCCCTAACACCCAGTGGTCCATTAAGAATCTTAACGCTTCTCCGTGGAAACTATCCAATATCATCAATCAATACGACTGCGCCATCAGGTCTGATCGAGAATGCTAATGTTAGATCATCAATCAAGCTTAAATCTAGCTGAGTACAGATGGCAAAGCCCTAACAATTCCAGCACTACACCTATTGTATTTTACATTCTTTTTTTCTGTGATCCGTGAACAAAATCAATTGATTTGATTATGTCCGTCGACGTCGGTGAGAGTGCAAATTTGCTATCATCAATCAAGCATGATCGCATGGTTATATCCGCTCTATTCCCCATGCCGTCTGCAATAATTCGCGTGCTTCACTGTGATCTACACGAGAGGTCAATCCAAGGGCTGTGGCCATCACCTTCGAGCTGAGCCTGTATTTTTTATCATTAATCAAACGAGGATCTAGCAGAAAAGGGAAGGATTCTATGCTTCACAATGTATGCATCTCACTCAATGTACTATCCGCGCATGTTTGGAAGAGCATTGAAAATACGGGTTCAAGGGTGAGAGGACAGAATTGTCTTCTGAATGGTAATCATCAGGGATAGATTTTCTATGAAGGCCAAAAAGTGGTGCAGGGAAGTTTTCCGATACTTCTGGTTTCTTCTAGCGTTCTTCTTTAATTAAAGTTGGCATTAAATCTCCTTATCAGTTGTGTTTCACAACAGCCCTGGGTGAACCAATCTCTTATTGGTTTGAATACAAGCTCGACCCCATGCATTAGCATCAGTTAGAACTAAACATCTATCATTAACAAGAAGCAGGTTACATTTGTGAAAGTAATACCGATTTTCACAAACTTTCTTTCATTTATAAATCACAATATATTTTTCCACAATTCATGCAAAACGCGTCCTAATTCTTTTAGTCTAAGAAGAAGTCAAAATAGTGTCCAACTTCGTAACCTTAACCATGCATTTCTTCCGCTTATACAGAATATTGTTATTATTACCGATGGCTGTAGTATACTAGTCGTTCGAAACGATACGGCGTACGAGTTGATGATGCGCAGTGGACAGCTGCTGTATCTTGTCCCCCCGTAAACCTTACCCTCTCTCCCTTCCCGTCATCCCTTACGCGTTGGTTCTGCGCAGTCCATGTGTCATGTCATTCTGAACTACTAGTAGCGAACTCTTGCTTATCATGCGGTGGGTCTCACGTTCGATCGATATGAGATTTCTTTCTCTGTATCTTTTTTTTTTTCTTTCCTTTTTAATTCACAGTCACTAGCTTTTAATGGTTGACTTATTTACGCTAAATTCTTCTGTCCGTTATTTTTTTCCCAGGTACGGCGTGTACTTATAATCTCAATTGATCGTTCGCTTGTGAACCTGCCCGATCATGCACAGTGCTTTCTTTCTAGGAGAAAATACTACAGGTGCGCCTTTAGAAAATACAGGTCCGCCGTTCTTTTTACCCAAGATGACACAAATGTACAGACAGACAGGTGTTGTGAGTTGAAGTTTGTAGGGAAGAAACCCATAAGATTGAAAATTCGTATTACACACTTTCGGTCTCCGTAAATCACGAGCATCTTGAATTAATCAGTGAGTTTTGTCACATCCTAAGATCAACATTCTTGCCCTTGAGAAGCGAGCGAAGCTATAGAATGACTCATGGCATTGGGCATTCCTCTTGTTTGACAATATTATGTGTAAGCTGATTTGCATTTGGACATTACTCCGAGAGTGTGACGCAATGCTTAGTTAAGAAGGTCAGTGTTTTACGCATCATTTGCTCGTATTATTTCATGCGATTTCATGCAAAACAATGAAAAATTTTACATCGACATACTATAATGTAAAGTTATTAAAAATTTGTGGTTCCTCTTATGAAACTTTGATAACTATTGTAATGTGCATTAATGGCGTTGCTAAGTGAAAAAAAGAAAGAAATTATGTAAGGACATATTAAAAATTATTGGCTATTAGACTATATACAAGTATGAGAGTGAGTCATGGGAGAGTATGTGTTGTCAAAATTGCACAGATGTGTATAGCACTGCCAGTGCTAAACAATTTTAATAGGCTAATTTTTAAAAGTTGGTTAGGGGTTGAGCTTTAAAAAGTAGCTGCTACACAGAAATAAACTGTGTGTTACCGTATATGTTTGATTAAGCCTAATAGGTAGGGATGATACATTTTCGCAAACGCGATAAATGCCAAATGTTCTCAAATTATGTCAAAATAAATAATATTTTGGTTTTGAAGCATGTGAAGTCTATTAATGTGCTTTTTCAATTCGCGATAAAACGCGAAATTAGTATAAAATGCGAAATTCCATTGTAAGGGTCATTTATGTAAAAAATGAAACAAATCAATTTTATGAAGCTGTTAATCCAACAATTGCTGGTCAGATGAGTACCATAATTCCTAAGACAGTGTTCGATATAAAGAGAAGAATTCCAAATTCCATACTAAGTTTCTTATGTGGTTATGATTAATTTCACAAACATTTGATAACCAGTATCACCATTTGATAATAAACTTATATTTGATAATAAATTGTCAGTCGAATAGTACAAATCTTATTTAATATAAAATTACTGTACTTTAAACTGTAAAACAAAGAATATATGATCCATTAGGCCTATGCCAAATTGTAAGACCGATTTGTGTACATCACAACAAATACTATAAAATAATTCCTCGTCATTGCCTCTGTCCACGTCAGAACTGTTACTACAACCATCTAAATTTATCAAACCTCTTTCAATAATGTCGTCCCTGCCCATCTCCTTTGTGAAGGCCTCTTCCTGGAGTCTCTCAGAGTGTGCCACACATTTTCTCCAATCTTCGATTGTAACACTGTCCAATAACCATAACATTGCTAGACTTGGCAATAACTGACATTCGTACAGTACAACATAGAACATGGGTAAGGTTCAGGTACACGGAACATAAACAGTTAGGAAAAGAGTGAAATGGGAACCGTCTACACAACCAGAAATCCGCCTGGAAAATCAATTTAATCGTCACTTACGCTTAAACTGCGGGAGATAATATAATTTCCATTAATCCTACTGCGTCAGCTTTCAAATTAACGATATCTGAAGTAATTTCCGGCCGTCTTGGCGAAGCTATTCAGTATTCCAGATGTGGAAGGTGATAATAGCCTTCGGAATAATCAATTAGGCGGATGTAAAAGAATGTAAATGCTACTTAGGAAATTCATACGTTCTTTGTAGGTGTTGAACTCTGCTCACGTGGTTCAATTAATTAATATTCTCAGGAGTTGCTTGATGTTGATCACAGTGAAAATACGAAGCGGCGTAGTTCTTTACAGTATAATTATGTAGTCATTACAATCGCCATAGGCAATCATGTGGTCTCTCATATGGAACACGAGTTAAATTATCTGCCTTTTCTATGCTCGAAAACACCTTCTGTTGAACATGAAATTTAAATCCGAAGGTTTTGAGTTCTTTCAGACGATATTCCTTGACGTTTTATTAATTGTCATGCAACGTTTAATATCAATAATTTATTCCTCCTTCCTGATTTAGATCGATTTATGCACAGAGGTAAGGAGTAGCCTTATTTATTTCAAGCAGCATATTTTACCATGAGCTCAAAATTGCGTTTCTCTTCGATTTCACCTTCTGTGTAGGTTTATCATCTTTAAATTTTTAGCTATTCTATTTAAGGCATTTCAAAAGGTAAAAAAGAGGTATAGTAGCATTTATTCGGTTTTATATATACTGCTTTCATGGTTTTATGCATACAGCCCGAGGTTTTCATAAAACTTCAATCAATGTCTTTCTTCTTTCCTTCACCACTTAACAGTTTCGAATATAATATGCAAATGATTATGTCGTCTAATCAGACAAAGTCGTGAAGCATATTCGTGGCTACAGCAAAGAAATGAGACACGAACTGAACCACTGTAGCGGATGGAATACTTTTATCTCTTGCGCAAACCTCTCGTATTTCGATAAGTTTAAAACCGTTTTAATGTTTGAAAGTCTTGACTGTAATTCCCAGTTCACGTTTAACCTTTAGGTCCTCTCTGCCGGTCACTGCCATACCGTTTTACTTCTTAACATTCAGCGTAACGGTATTCTGGAAGGTAAGCATATGGCCCAAAAGACAATGACTCCGGTCGTGGAGAAAAACACACATGTAACAAGCTCATATAAGGTTATGTCCTTTTTGCATCCTCCAGCTACATGAACTGTATAGAGTAACATCTTTAGTAGCCTTGGTTCAGACCTTGAAATTTATAGCCTTGCTGTAACAGCAGAAGAAGCAAAACCAGGAGCATCGGCATTACAGGTGCTTTAATTTTCTAGCCTCTCTTTCTTTTGGTAGGCGTTTTTATATACATTTCATTATTTTTAAAATGCTAAAAATGTGCATACTAAAAGCAATGTTATCCCATTAGTTTTGCATTCATTACTTTTATAAATAATGCAATAATTATTTAAATACTAGCAAAAGAACCCGCTCTCGACATGGATGCTTGTAATGTCTAAGCAGATTGTACAGGTATGTGTCAATTACCAGAACCTATTTTCGTAACTAAATAGAACAAAATCTTATATACTTTTTACTAAGTATACTTGCTCATTACGCCGGTGAGTGATGACGACGTCTGAAAATAAAGTTTAACTATTTTTATGTTATTTTGAACCATAAATATTGTTCAACAGAACTCTCTTCGTCTATATCAAGTTCCATGAGGTCCTTAAGGGTAAAGAAATAGGGTCTACCACACTATAGTCGATTATTAAGGATATCATCAGATGCACATTCCAAAACCACAGTCTGAGAGATGTCTAGAAAGGAAATCAAACCGCGGGAATGCTAAAGAGTTTTATGAATTGAGAAGTGTTCTACAAAGATTCTCAGAAAGCAAGCGCTACGCGGACACATATGTGGAATGTCTAAATGCACACATGTCGATTAAGTTCCCCCACCCCCATCCAGCAGTAGTGTGTAACTTCCTTTACGCATTTCGCAGCTCTGAGTTTTTTTTTTCTTCCATATCAATGCAAAATATATCTTCCTATTCTTATCTGGTAAGGGATGACCGAAGTGTTGAGAGTGTTGTATAGGCTTACTTAATTGAAACGTAAACAGATTTTGAAGTTTAATACGTCAATTAGTTTCTGGGCTATTAATTAATCATTTTAATTAATTTTTTAATCAAAATTGAAATATATTTCCGCCAACAGATATTAAAACACAAACCTGAAATTTTATGTGCGATTGTCTGATTTACAAATTTACTGATGGATTTTTAGATATTGCTTATACTTTTTGCTTTAAAATATTTCATCCAGAAAAATTAAAAGTTAAAAAAAACTATGTATTATAATACTCTTTTTTTTTAAACCTAAGTCCTATATGAAAATCTGATTAGACATTTTATTACACACATTGTAAAGAACATTGTTAAATTTTTCATGTAACTCTATAAATGCCATCGACTTGGACCGGGAACGAATCCCAAACCCCTGGCACAGAAAGTCAACACGATACTGTATGCGCCAACCAGGTCGATTGGTACTTGTTTAGATATGAAATGTTTCATTATTTAACATAATACATAAAATGTGAGGCCTAGCATTTTCATCTTGAGTCAAATACAACAAGTTTAGCCTGGTATTTTATTTATGCTTAACCTTCCCTCGGAGTCTGGCACTAAAAGGGTTAACATCTATTACTCATCTCAAAATGAGAATTACAAGAAAATTATTGGTTACAGTTTTATTTTCAATATAGATTTCAGTCTCTCTCTCTCTCTCTCTCTCTCTCTCTCTCTCTCTCTATCGCTATCGCTATCTCTATCTCTACCTCTATCTCTCTCCCCATCTCTATCTCTCTCCATCTCTATCTCTCTCCATCTCTATCTCTCTCCATCTCTATATCTATATATCTCTCTCTCTCTCTCTCTATTTCTCTTGTAGAGACCTGTATGTATGTATGAGGTACGGGAGAAGATCACGAAGTTTTCGTTGGATATTTCGCAAGCAATTTGCATGAGATCGGCGTTTGGAAACCACAAAGGAACCTAAACACTTTATTATTCCTTGCGTGCTAACAGCAACTGTAGTTCGGAGCAATCTATGCAAAAGAGCAACAAGATAATTAAGTCCAGCAGTTTTGAGCAATAGTCAATATTCGAACCACGGTCAGTCTATCAGGGCGGTCTGTACAGAGAAAACGCTACAGGCCAGACAAGAACTTGCAAAAATTACGTCATCTAATTTGACTATCACTTCCTCTCTCTCTTTCTCCTTACAGCCAATATCCGATCGGACAGGTTTTTATTGAGCAGATTTATTTGAGTGGCCTTCGCGAGAAGACCAGACCAGTCTGTCTGGCCCAGGTCTTCCTATTTATTTACACTCATAATGTTTCACAAACAAACAGGTGGTGGAGATGTACGGTATCTGATAAAGCCAGTAATTGAACGTATTACTTGATATCCATCCTCGGCCAGGGGACCTGGCCCTAACGGTGGGTCATCAACAAGACCATTCAGACCACCTGGTGATCAGGGGCCCAATTAGGGTTTCACGGGCATGAAGTATCAAACTTGAATTTCAGTTTATTTCCTTTAATACGTTTATTTAGTTTCATAAAATTGCCATTAAGCTTTCGGTGAAATTCATAGGTGAAATTCATTATTTCTTTTATCAGCAATCAATTGTTCTGTAACCTTGTAATATCGCAGGTTCTTTATTGACTATCTCTACAATTGCATACTACTTTCAGAATTAATTGAACTATTACAGTTATGGGTAATTATCGTTACAAAATGGCAGCCACGTTTCGATCACTGAAATGCCGTTTCCGTGATAATTTCCACAAATGGCAGTAATTTTGACTGCTTCTTTTTTTCGGTCTATTTGTAAAAATCACATGAACGACACCATCTATAATTAATATTTGGAATATCTGCACTACAAGTATTAAAAAAAAAATACTTTTTAGATTTTCTTTTTCACAAAAATTTATATATTAAAAAATCTACTGAAGTTAAATGAATGATTGAACATAATGTTGTTCATATGCTATTAACAAATACACTAAAATAATCACTCAGAAATATTGATATTTTTGGAAGTTATCAAGGAAACGGCATTTCAGTTCATGAAACGTGGCTTGCATATTGTAACGATAATTAACCGTAACTTTCTTAGGCCTACTTTGATTAATTTTGAAAGTATGCAATTGTAGAAGTAGTCAATAAAGAGTATGTCAGATTGCAATTTTGTAGAGCAATTCATTGCAGAGGGAAAAATAATGAAATTCACCTATTTCTCACCTATGAATTTCACCCAAAGCTGTATGTCCCCCCTTAATAGGCCTAATACAGATGTTGAAGAATGTAGGCTACATTACTGATAAGGTGCTCCCTCGGTATAATGTTAATCCCCGAAGACAGTAGAACGTTCCAGGCCACACAGAAACTAGGTTAGACTGTGCGTTGACTAATGCATGTTGGAAGGTCACAGGTATTGCAGAATCCGATTATTCGAGTAGTGTACTAAAGTTTCGCTCTGCAGCGGTTGAAGTAAAGAAGTAGAAACCTTAGCCACGGCTATCTGATGAAGAAATCTGTTCAGGATCCATGCCCGAAATGTAACTTCCATCTTATTCTGGAATGTCCATGGTTATTGCATCTAAGATGTGTGTTAAGTATCAGAGGAGACTTACATAATAGCCTATATTTAAAAATGTTAAAGGATGTGTTAAGGTTATCTCACTTTTGGAATTATCATAGTTAAAATTATATATTTAATTCATAGTTTGTTAATAGTTTCAAAATTACTTATATTTAATGTGTTGTCCTTTATAAAAATTCAAGTTCTGATAGGCTCTATGTATTTAAGATACTTCAACTTCCTGTACCACTTACTTAATATTAATGTATTAATTATTGTGGTCGCTGTTGACTCTGGTTGTTAAAAACCTACCTTAAACAAATAAATTTTAAAAAGTAGATCGTGTTTGTATGAGACTCATAAAAACTCAATGCTACACACTTATACAGCTCAGACCATGTGCAGTATGATCATTGTACGTTGTTTACCAGCAAGTATGTCGTAATGTTCTGAAACAGAAGCCAGATCATTTCATGACTCCACATTTGTTTTCCACCGGGCTATACCATTGACGCCCACCCCAAATCTCACTCTTACTCTTCGGGTCCTGGGACTTTCCTCATTCTTTATCAATCCAGTTGAATTTACAATAGATTTAAAGATGATTTGTTGGTTTTATGATTAGTTAACAGTGGTAATATACTGCTATTAACGCCTGTGATCGACGCTGGTGAAAAGCGTTAGTAGTAGTAGTGTGCCGGAGTTTCTTTCCGCAGGAGATTTCTTGCATACCTGTAAATCTACAACATGGGGAAATCACATTTATGTACACATGAATGCCATCGACCTGGGCCGGGATCGAACCAGTGATCTTGGGCACAGAAAGCTTAGGCTGGAAAATTTAAAATAGACCATGAAAACACTGGAATTATATTACTTTACTTTATCACGTTAAACCATAGCGCTCAACCCCATATTTTTCTTATGAAAATTGACCGAAACGCTTTTCGCAATCAAGGTGGAAAGTTTCTATAAAAAATTCAGTAGGTTAGTACCACTATAGGCCTTTCACATTCGCCAGAGGTTTCAAGGCCAAACGTAGCACGCCTATGATACCCCCACCTACCGTGCTCATATGACATCATACCCCTCCAATGCCAGTCACATGCCAAGCCAGTAGGGAGTTCCCCCTTGGTGTCGTATGAGTGTGTGCGACAGCGCAGCTCCTCTGCGCAAAGGGGAATACTGTTGACTGCTATCAGTGGGGGCATATTAGACGTGAGAAGTTGTGGTCTTGAAACCTCTGGCGAACGTGAAAGCACTATAGTTTGCAACGGGTTACAGTAGAACTTTAATTATCCGAATTCCAACTATCCGGATCACTTTGAGGCCATAATATTCAAGTGGTTTTTGCAGCAGCGAGCATTGGAAAACCCCCTTCCAGGGCAGATTATTTGCAAAAAATAACAACTTTTGGCCAACAAAACAGATGTAAAAATCACTGTTTTTAGTCGTGAAATTAATATTACGGTATATACAAATTTAGTTTTTTTAAGGGGAAATTTCCTTATTCATGATTTATTCAATTATTCGGATATTTTACCATTCGGATCGGGTCCGGTCCCAATTAATTCTGATAATTAAAGTTCTACTGCATATGCACCCATGCTTAAAATCATCTTAGAATATATATATATTTATTTATTTATTAGAATATATATTATATATTTTAAAGCGTTACCTCGTTAAAGAAGCAAAAAGTATGTGTACCGCTATTGGTAACTATGAGGATATTCATGGCTAGAAGATCCAGATTGCTAGGATCTAGATTCTAGTCTATATTCTCATTTAATCGATAACCAGAATTTTACTGTGTTGCAGTAGATTCACGAGCCACCTAAGTTCTTCACAGCTCAACATTACTCCTGTTATTCCATCGTCACAAGTAGTGGTGCCAACATTACATCCTAGGGCTAAAAATCCTGTTAGATAATATGCAGTGATGAAGTTGATGCTATATGTAGGTTACACAACTCAATGGCAATAGACAATTTCTAAGCAAGCTAAAGGAATATTATCTAATTTTTTGGGACCCGGAGGTTTCTTCCCGCGCTTACATGAGCCCACCATTAATCCCTATTCTGTGCAAACTCTGTCCAACCATCCCTCGCAAATCCTATTTCCCTTAAATCCATCCATATATTGTACTACCACAGCGTTTCTCAACCTTTTTTAACCCGAGGACCTCTAAAATGTCTAAAAGAATTTACGGACCCCTAATTTTACTTCCATTTTTAAAAGAAGGTCTATATGCTTGATATTTGGGGTATTAATTATAGGTCATTATAACGAAACATGTGAAAAAAATGTACTTCTTTACTTTCCACTTGCTTCGTGATATTTTTTAATTATGCCGGCGGACCATCTGCACCATCTTGTGGTCCGCGGACCATAGGTTGAGAAACGCTGTTCTACCACATACGTCATGGTATTGCAAGCGGTCTCTTCCCTTCGGGTCTCCTAGTCAATATTCTTTAGATCTGTCTTTCCTCCCCCACATGTCCAGCCCAGTTCATCCTCCCTGATTTAATTACTTTATATTATATTCGGTGAAGAGTAGGCCTCAAGTTATGAAGCTCGTCATTGTGCAGTTTTCTCCAGTCCCCGTTTTCATCTCTCTTAGGTCCAATTATTTTCCCGTTTTCGAACACTCAGATTATGTTCTTCCCGAACAGTACGGGACCATGCCTCACATCCATATCATAATATGCAGATATATACCATATATCCTCAGATTAACCTTACCCATTAGCGTGTGTCGTCCGTTTCATTACGTATATCGGTACCTTCAGTTTTGGTTAAGTTTCACATCTTCGTCATACCCACTCTGCATGGCGGTTGAATCACAACTGAATTACCATCTCCTCTATTTGCAGACCCGTACATCACAATGATGGGAAATGATGTGTCATCATAATTATGCATATTAGCCTATGGAATTCATGAATGATATTTAAACAGAATCGTTAGAGCCGTTTTCCAGAAAATCGACAAAAACTACATTCTCTTCATGTAAATTGATTGTAAAAATTAAGAGAATGAATTTGTAAAAACAAAGAGAATGTCCTTACTAAGTTTTGAATCGCATAACCGAAGGATGCACAACCCAAATAAATTCTTATGTAATCCCTCACGTAACTTTCTTTACCCCAAGCATGGGCAATACACCTTTCTCACTTCACATTCTGATAAAGAATAAGATGCCGTATTGCAAAGAGTGCGTATTCAGTTGTTTCAACCTGATGCAAAGCTTCATTGTTCACCAGGCAAGACTGAGTTTCAACAAACAGTGGGTGTCTTATAGCCTAATAACTACACTTCACAGACTGTTTTAGAAAAAAAAAAAAATTCAAATAAAAGTTTCAGTTCATAGCATAGGCCTAAACATTTCATGTTCAAAATTTAAACAAAATCGATTAGAGTCGTTTTCGAGAAAAAAAATTACAAGTAAAGTGGCAAAATCCGGTAAAACATCTCAGACACTAAACAAAAAGTTCTTTTTTGTTGGGCTGTGCAATTGAGTTATCAGATGAACATAGCCTATCTTTTAATCTTGAAAAATTGCATATTGTCCTTGGCTTCCTTGTGGGTATCATGACGTAAATCACTTTACATATCACGCTGAGATAACGTAAGTGGTAACACTGCTTATCACATATATATTCATGTACCTGTTTTATAATCATGACAACTCACACTGAATTTCTAGTTTTGAGTAAAATTCAGCTAAAAAAATTACTGAAAACTAGGGACCGTATTTTTTGGTAACAGTGATAAGCGCGAAATGTTACAAAGCAACTTCTTCAGCTGCATTGACAGTTGTCACCTTGAAAAAACACATTCTTATTGCTTGTAAGAGTTATACTGTGTATGATAAATAAGTCACTAAATATCCTAAACAGCTATTTTCATTAATAAAGCGTGGGATTACTCTTTAATTTTGACCTTTAACAAATGCCTACTTTAACCAAAATAAATGCATGAACTTCCAGACTCTTATTTATGACTAATGAATGAGTTTTCGGGAGGCTGGTGACTTAACTAAGTTCTGACGGGCTGAGCAGAGTTGCCACTGCTGCAGTTCCATCTAGTGCAGTTGTAATACACGTTGTGTCGAACGCGAGGTTTTGGCAAAGGCATGGGCCTAGTGGATTAAATTGGTAATGCAATATGGAAAGTGTGACGATATTTGAAGCTTTATATAGTTAGTGAACATCTTAAGAAGATAGAAGGATTTTACTTGTATAAAGATGTTTGGTATTGATTAATGAAGTGTGGAATAATTTCATAAAATTAGAATAAACTGACAGCTCTACAAATTTTATTAAAATTTTGTACACAATGTAGGCCTACTTGTTTAGTTTACTTTAACTCTTTTATTTGAAAAAAAGAGGCGTGTTTTTAAAGGAAGTACCGATATATTTTTTAAAAATTAACAGAACATTATTTTACAAATACTTTACTATCGTTCATTACCTTACACCTTACACTACTTCTCCACATAGTCACCGCCGTTATTCACACACATGTAACGAGAAACCAGTTTTTGTATGCCTTTGTCGAAGAATGATGCCGCCTGTGATGAAAGACGAGTCTACACTTCTTGTTTCACATCATCATTGTCGTTGAAATGTTTTCCGCCAAGGAATTCTCCAGATGCAGAAACAGGTTTCCTTCCATAGCTTGCACCAAATCATCCGTGATCACGACTCATCGTTCACATTTTCACGACCTTCTTTAACCGTCTAACCCACTTCCTCACTATTCCATCATTGTTTTCCCAAAGCCTCATACAATTTTCGCTGGCGTAACATTTCTCGCATTAAAAAAACGAATCACTGATCTGACTTCACAGTCGGCGGGTCTTTCGATTGTTTTCAACATTCCTAAACGCTCTAACAATAGTAAAACACAAAGTGACGATCGCTCCGCGTCTGGCTTCCTATAATGAATGGATTAAGTGACCGCGCATGCTCAAAATCGCGACTGCAACGCTGCAGCAGCAAAATATTTGGCGAAAGCCACATTACAAGGCGCATTTTAAGCTCTGCCCACTCGATATTCACATTTTGATTCTCAGCGATGCAGGGTACCAACTATCCTTGTATATTGTCGCCGACACTCCCGACCGAACCAAATATTAAAAATGTGAGTGTGCCTCTTGTACCAAACATTAGAACTGCGAGAGTGCCCCTTGTATCAAATATTAAAAATTCGAGAGTGCCCCTTGTACCAAATATTAAAAATGCGAGAGTAAGTGTCTCGTACCCACAGGTTTGCCTTGTACCCAACGGTTTGTCAGTCTGTTCATCCTCGAAGAATTCGCTAGATTGTGGTATAAAAGGAACTGCTTCACTGAGGGTGGGCTGGGCGGGATATATCTCATGCGAAAAGTGCACCTTATATTTGTTTTTTCCCAAATATTTAATCGGTTCTTACTTAAAAAAAAAAAAAAAAAAAAAAAAAAAAAAAAAAAAAAAAAAAAAAAAAAACGCCTCGTATTCTTTCGCAACAGATTTCTGAAGGGTAGTTATAAGCCAGTAGCCGTTCGCACAACCTGAGGGTTGTGTAGCGAAAAATTTACCCTTTCATGAGACTGAGACAGCTGAATACGGCTTCTTAATCTGTATCAGAATGTGAAGTGAGAAAGTTGTATTGACCTCGCTTAGGGTGGAGAAAGTTGTGTGAGTTTATTACATATATATTTTTTTTTAAACCAATGAGAATGGTGGGAGATAAAGAGAGAATAGAGGAGACAGAAGTGTGGCGAGTTATCATTACGTTTATGACTCAAGCTCCGCTGAGAGTCGAACTCAGTTCCGTGGTCACCGTAAGACTTGGTGTCGACTTTATAATAATGGCAAAATACGACTTATAAAATATTATTATTACTATAGGCCTACTTCTATTATTCATGGAATGTAATATACAAGAAAAATATTGCCCGTATTTGGTAAAATATTGCAGGCTTGCATCAAGTAGGCCTAGATATGACTAATAGTGACAGGGCCTGGCTGGCTACACTAAGTAAGTGGCGTTAAGTTTGCAGAAGACCATAAAAGGTCTAAGTGAACTAGGTTAATTGCAAAATCAAAGCCATTGTCTCACTCACGGTCAGTGTGAGTTCTATGCATATGGTTAATCTTACAATAATACAAGCAAATGTTATACAAAAGTTTTGTCTTTTCGATAAAATAAATAGATTTGCTACAAAACAAGAGCAAAAATGCTTGCTAAACGTACACGATAAAAATTAAATTTTTTATTCTTGAATTATATTTCTTATTACAGGTGTGGTAATAAAATGCATACAACTATGCTCAAAGAAAGAATAGTGTACACTAGACCTGTTCATCTGGCACCCTTGGAAGTTGTTATTGTGGCCCGCAGAACGAGAAAGAAGAAAACTATATGAGTTGACAGTTACTGATGAATAGAGCCCGGATTTTAGGCTTATATAAAATATATTTTAGCCTTTTATTTTCGTGGAATAGCCCTTTTTAGGTTTTACAAACGATTTTAGCCGTTTTAATAAAACATATAATGAACACTAATATCAACACCGAAAATTGTACTATAATTTTGACACAGTTATTCTAGTTTTTACAAAATAAACAAGTAAATATTCCTTATATCGGCACTCGAAAAATAGCATAGACAATTGAGATATAATATATATACATTTATTTATTTATTAAATCTCCAAGTACAAGTGCCCTATTTTACCTATGTATGCTAGGGCTATAGTTTCAGAATAAGTATGTTATAATTATGACATGCAGAAAATTATTCAATACACCACTTAATTCACTTCCGATTTACAAAAAATAGACTCGAGCATCACAAATTTGTTCCTTTAATATACTTCTCTGTCGTTGATCACAACTTTTATTTTCAAATTGAAACGATAATGGATTATTTGCAGAATTCAAAGTATTGCAGACGGCTCAAGTTTCATTTCCTGCGACGGCGAGGCGGCACGTTTTCGAGTTACAAAAGACAAGCGACAAAGCGACATGTACATTGTTAATTTCAGTGAGTAGTATAAATTTATTTTTATTATGTATATTCTTAAAATGCACTAATTCACATATTTTATTTTCCTTTGCATTAAGTGGAATATCTGTTCAAAAATAGTGTTTTTCTGCAAAAATCCTCTTTAGCCCGTAGTTTTTCAGAAAAATTCCTCCTTAGCCTCTTTGAGGCCATTTAGTTCGATATAGCCCCTCTTAGTTTCTATAAGATTAATATATTCGGAAGCAAGGGGCATGAAACGGAGAAAATGATAAAATGTTCTAATTAGGAAGCTGGGAAAAAAAATAGGTTAAAACCTTCAAATTCGGGCCCTACTGATGAATACTGAGGACGTTGATGACACAAGACAGGATTTCCATACAAATACATATTTTATATAAGCTGGAGTTGAAGGTAATTTCTGATTAGTGATTACAGTAAGTGTTTTATATCTGAGATCATAGGCGTACCGAGGGGGGGGGGGTTTGGGGGTTTGAACCCCCCCCCCCATTGATTAAAAAAAGGAAAATTGTATAATTTTTTAAGTCTGCCCATAAATTACTTAATACAAGTATAAAGCGTGGGAAGCTTAAAACTCGTTATTTTGTGTCTTCATTTTCTAAATTTTCCGGGGGAGGACCCCCGGACCCCCCTTTCCCAGACCCCGCGGATGTTATAACCCCCCCCCCATATGGTCGGCCTGGTTACGCCTATGTCTGAGATGTTATGATTTGTAATCACTATTACACTAGGTACCTCAAACAAACACTTCTCAAGTTGTTCAGTAGTGTTTAGTACTTTGTTCTTCTTAGAATTCTGATTCTTTTGTGCTTTTGGTACAAACTAGATTTACTGTATTTTTGTCCTTAAGTGGATGCAAGAACTTTCATCTGGTAAAGGAACCGGATACTTTCCAATATAAATAAAATCAGTTAAGCTGCTTTTGTTTAATCAGTGATAATTGCAGTTATGATATGCAGAAAATAAGTTATTTTTTTATTCGCTTTTCGAGTTAAGCTTCAGATCGATTCATTAAGCAGGGATTACGGAAGAACAAAGGTCTGGTTTGATAAGCATATGTGAAGGAATATGTGGGTAGAGTTATTTGTCAAAGCTAACTGTATTGCTATTTCCAAAGCCGTATATGAACACTGTAAAACAATATGTCATGAGAACTGATTTTCATTTGATAAATTCTTTCTAATATATTACCATAAAATAGGCACTTAATTGGGCATTACTCCGGTGCCGGTAAATCGATTTGGTCCAATATCAGTAGGCTTCTTCCCATGGACATTATAAATGCATATGCAAAGTTTCATGAAAATCCGATAAAGCGTATTTGAGCTATCGCGCGTACAGACACACGCTCAGACATTTTCCCGTCCACCACACAATCTCAGAAAGTACATTCTGGCACTTAATAATTAGTCCGACTATTCAATAGATTTAGATTTCCTTAGTCAAGTAAATTTCTATCTCTATATATATATATAAGAGGTTTTGTCCTGACTGACTCACTAACTTGATGAATAAGTGACTGACTGACTGAGAATCTACGTAAAGCCTAAACTATAATAGGTAGAGACTTGGAACTTTGACGGTACCTTCGTTTCATAATATAAGAGTACACTAAGAAAGGATTTTGCAAAATTTTTATTTCAAATTCCAAAAATCACACAGGATCATAGGCGTAACCAGGCCAACCAAATGGGGGGGGGGTTATAACATCCGCGGGGTCTGGGGGGTCGGGGGTCCTCCCCCGGAAAATTTTAAAAATTAAGATGCAAAATAACGAGTTTTAAGCTTCCGAGGGTCCTCCCCCGGAAAATTTTAAAAATTAAGACGCAAAATAACGAGTTTTAAGCTTCCGGGGTCCCCCCCCCCGGAAAATTTTAAAAATTAAGACGCAAAATAACGAGTTTTAAGCTTCCCACGCTTTATACTTGTATTAAGTAATTTATGGGCAGACTTTAAAAAAATATACAATTTTCCTTTTTTTAATCAAACCCCCAAAACCCCCCCTCGGTACGCCTATGCACAGGATTATCTAATCCACATCACACCTATGAACAGTTCTCATGACAACAGTGTACCGTTGGCAGGTTTTACAGGTAGCTTTGGAAGTGCTTGATACGGGACTTGACTTTAGAGAAGCTATCAATAGAATTCGTTGGTGTAAATAAATATTGAGTAATGAAATCCACGAAAATAATGCACAATGCGCTGCAGTCATATAACTTTCTCTGCCCTGGACATAAAGAATACCATTTTCCCACTTCACATTTTGATGTAAAATAATATGTATTGTGAGGACAGCTTAATCCAGCTGCCTCAGCCCGAGTGTGTGTCAACAAATAAGTTATGTCATATCAGAAATCGGTAAAACTTTCTATCCAATGATACGTTATTCATAGCTGTCCGAGCTTCGTATTTTTAGTTGAGAAATATGGATGTTTATCATAGGCCCTAAGCTTGTAAAAGGGGACAAAATAGAATGGAACATTTTAGTCCTATGCGCGCACCTTGTGTCCCAGGTTTGGGGGGAGGAAAGTATGAAAGTGGTAATGAATTTATTTTTGATTTCACCCCCGAAATGGTTGTATGGTAACATGAGAGTGAGAAATAAAATATTCCG
The DNA here is from genome assembly GCA_964059195.1 of Ectobius pallidus. NCBI lineage: Eukaryota > Metazoa > Arthropoda > Insecta > Blattodea > Ectobiidae > Ectobius > Ectobius pallidus. Next base: position 83,887,339 of record CAXKWD010000009.1, on the reverse strand, counting down.
TAAAGACAATACAGTTTTATGTTACCGGAAATTCTGTTTCTTCTTATTTGAACCCCTACCAAGCTTGGTGTGTAGAATCAATGGGGTGCAAAATTCTACATCCTCTATGAGCCACAAAAAACTGTATCAAGAGTATTCTGAGGGAATAGTTTGAGTGTGATAAGTCGTTCTTCCTCATTTCAAATTCTACGTACCTAGGTACCTATTTAAGGACCGAGATTGAAAATCGCAAGTCCTTCATAAGATAATTTCTAATTACAAAAATACAAAACCCGAGCGATGTTGAGCACCTTGAGATGATTGTAGTATTGCTTTAGCAATAGAATTAGGTCAGTGTAATGTGTATGTTATGTCAAAGAATTCCTGCAGCGAATTTTTGTGGTTTATATTCTGGAGCTAATTTATTGTTAGAAATTTATAAAAGTGATACAATTACCCAAGTACAGTGTAATAATGCTCACCTTATAAAACTACGAAGTACTCAAATAAATAATAATATGTGAGGTAAGTTTACAATTAAAACAAAATTACAATTAAGAAAAAGTTGTAAACAGTTACGAGGCCTATAAGCGGCTTTGTCCTGATTGACAGATAATACACGTAGAGCCTAAACTATAATAGGTGGAGACTTGGAATTCTGACAGTACCTTCGCTTCATATTGTAAGTACACACAAAGAAAGGATTTTGCAAAATGTTGATTTTTAATTCAAAAAATCAAATGTTTTCGAGGAGACGAAATTCCTTTCGTAAAAAACATACGAGCAATTCGATTGTTGTGGAAAACATTAGCAAGACAGAATTCAATTGTGAAATCAAATCGTTATGACTAGGGGGCGGATTTCTATGACATGTCATATTTTTTCCCATTGCATTATTTCAGGTTTCCGACTAATTTAAACCAGATTCCAAGCATCCTGGTGAAAATGGAACAGCTTTTATTGTGCATATAACTGCACATTTAGGAATTTTTCAACTATTGTAGCATATTTAGTATGAATATGCATATTTAGGTCATATTTTTGGCATATTTGTGTGCATATTAAATAAATGTTTAGGTTTCATATCATATTTTGTAAATTTTGCATTATAATGACACTTTTTGAGAATTTACAGATATTTTAAATAATTATCAGTATATTTTAATAAAATGTATTGTAATGAAACTTTAAAAATATATACACAATGTGTAAGTGGTAAAGTCATATTTTACATTTTATTGGTCATATTTTAATTTTTTTAAGTCATAAATGCATGCATATATCCTATTTTTTTGGTCATAGAAACCCGCTCCCTAGTTATGACCTTGCTCGGTTGTTATCTTGATTCCTTTGTTCCTTCGCGATATATCGATTATTATTTCACCATCGGCTATCTCTCTCACAGTTACATAAACAGCGATGTGTTATGTTTGTTTTACTGGTTTGAATTATTCATTACATGCTTAATTATTTTAGTTAGCTATTTTCCACACAGTTCAGTGTTTTACAGTTATTTTACAAAGTTTACAGAATTCTTACAGCCAACATTTTTATACAGTATAACTTATACAGTAGAAAAGAATTAATGGATTATGTACTGATTCGAAAATTAGTATTAATATTAGACAAACAAACAAAGGAAAGAAAGAACGAAAAGGATCTACCTACAATACAATACATATAATGGGTATAATATTTAATATAATGTATCTGTATCTGTTTTCCTATATCCCCTATGTTGGGGCGAAGGGCCTCCAAGTGGAGATTTCTGTTACCTATGTGAATTTTGTTAACGCTTATTTTTCAAGAGAGGGCAGAAGGACAGGTGGTAAGCCCATCGCCTCTTAACGCCCCTCCAAGAAGGGCCGAGAAATTTTGTCCAGAGGCTCTAATTTAGGCTTTGAGTTCTTTTACGTGCCGTAAATCTACGACACGGGCCCCCCAGGTTAAAGTCCGTGCCCAGGTTTTTTACGTCCTGAAAAATCCATCGACCGCGGCCGGGTTTGATCCCGCGACTTTCGGATCTAGACCACCGCGGCTGAATATATTGTATAACTGTGTATAATATATAACTTTAGTCATTAGTAGAAAACAAAAAAAAAAATAGAATTTTGGACATAGGAAGAAACTGCACAAGTATAATGACTAGTGTACAATATAGAACTCTGAAAAAAAAATGGTAGGGATAATAATACTGAGATCATAGGCGTACCGAGGGGGGGTTTTGGGGGTTTGAACCCCCCCCCCCATTGATTAAAAAAAGGAAAATTGTATGATTTGTTTAAGTCTGCCCATAAATTACTTAATACAAGTATAAAGCGTGGGAAGCTTAAAACTCGTTATTTTGCGTCTTAATTTTTAAAATTTTCAGGGGAGCACCCCCGGAAGCTTAAAACTCGTTATTTTGCATCTTAATTTTTAAAATTTTCCGGGGGAGGACCCCCGGACTCCCCTCTCCCTGGGGGAATTCCATACCCCCCAGACGTTATAACCCCCCCCATATGGTCGGCCTGGTTACGCCTATGACTGAGATAACTCTTGTTATGCATTAAAATAAACTGTCATACAATTAACGTGTTGGTTTATTTAGTCGTGGGACTTTTCTAGAAATTGACGTAAGTCATAGAAACAATTACTTAGTAATAATCTTTTGAAGAAATTTTTAAACGAGACAACGGAGGTGTGATATGTTATGTCAAGAGGGAGAGACTTTTGAGCATAAGTAATGAGGAGATGACTCAAATAGTTGCGTCTTGTGCTTAATTAGAGGTGTTTTATCTTTGTTCCTAATGCCATAATGGGTTTTAAAAATAGCTTTTGTTGCTGAAGGCAAAAAGTGCACATTCAAGGATGATTAAGCAAAGTAAAGGAGGGATGCTATTGGCTTTAAAAAATGGTGTCCATGAACATAGGCGTACCGAGGGGGGGGGGGGTTGGGGGTTTGAACCCCCCCCCCTTGATTAAAAAAAGGAAAATTGTATAATTTTTTAAAGTCTGCCCATAAATTACTTAATACAAGTATAAAGCGTGGGAAGCTTAAAACTCGTTATTTTGCATCTCCAGACCCCATGGATGTTATAACCCCCCCCCCCATATGGTCGGCCTGGTTACGCCTATGTCCATGAATCGAGAGGTTTCGCGTTGAAGACAATTCAAATTAATGTATACGTTTTTAGAGAATAAAATTTATTCTCATTTAATGTTCTTTTGTATAAACTACTAACCTGCACCAACCCATGCAATAATACTGTATTTAATTTGGGAATAAACATAACTATAGCAACATGTTATGAGTGTTCTTCGATTGGAATATGTTGACTGTTCTGAGAAGTTACGCAAATTCTGATAAATATTGAGATAGGTTATTAGCCTAAGGTGAGTTAGCCTGTTTAAATGAGAATCAATTACTATGCCAAGAAATTTGGAATTTTGTATTTCTTGAATGGAAATAATAGAATCCTCTTTCTTGTGCCTGGACTTAAAAAAGTGTGCGTGGAACGCCATGCGACAGAAGTGAAACTTGTTTTAATTTTTGGATTTTTCAATTTTGGATTATTGTTTTTTTTAATTGTGGATTTTGGACTTTTTAATATGGGGTTTTTGGACATTTTTAATTTTGGATTTTTAATTTTTTAATTTTCGATTTTTTATTTTGGATTTTTTTGTTATTAAATTTTGGATTTTTTATTTTTTTATTTTTAAATTTTGGATATTTGGATTTTTTAATTTCGGATTTTTTATTTTTTAAATTTTGAATTTTTGGACTTTTGCATTTTGGATCTTTGAATTTTTTAATTTTGGAATTTTTGATCTTTTAATTTTGGATATTTGAATTTATTTTTTTTTAATTTTGGATTTTCGATTTTTTATTTTTGGATTTTTTAAAATTTGGATAAGCCTAATCATTGAGTTGATTGTTGTCTGTGCAGTCCGTTCCGTCACCCCTCACTAATTTCGTGACGATTTTGAGCGTTACATTAATTTCGTGACGATTTTTGAGCGTTACACAAGCTCTCGATTTACCCCTACCAAAAATTATGAATTTTGTTTCTTGGTGCTAATACGTAATTAATTCCGTACACGCCAGTTATAAAATTCTGTCATAACATTCGAAGTTGATAGTTGTAATGATTCTAGAGTTTCACTTCCTAGAATCAAAGTGCAGTCATTGGATGGGCTTCGGACAAATGATGTGGTAAATCGTTGTTATATAAGTTGAATAGTAAGGAACCAAGGATTGAACCTTATTATTTATTTTAGGTTCTGATAAATATTCAGTTCTTGCTTTATTAATATGAATTACTTGAGACCCATCTTGTAAGTATTCCCTTAATAATTACAATGATATATCTCCAGGTCCGGATTCTCACAAAAGAAATTCACGAGCAACGAAATTACGAGTGAATTTGTTGATAAAATCAGGATCTCTCGCTATATTACCTATGATAGAATATTAATAGACCGCCTGCGTGGTCTCGTGGTTAGCTTCGCTGGCTACGGATCCCCGGTACTTTCTCGGATTTTTCTGGGCTAGGGAGGTCTGGAACGGGGTGCACACAGCCTCATGATACAAACCTACGAGCAACTTGAAAGAAAAGTAGCGGCTCTGGTCACGGAAACCGCCATTAACGGCCGTGTGTGTCGGCATGCTGACCACATGCCCCAATCCTGCCATCTGCCTATGGTAGATGGTGCAGAGTCAGATAGTAGGCCTAGTCCCTTACACGATGTAGCGCCACGGAGTTCAGTTTTAGTTCTAGAACATTAATAAGGTATACATAGCATGAATTATCTTCACACGCTTTATTCCATCGAAACTGTTTAATATTCACTGAACAATTTTTCAAAATTACTAACATATTTGTTTTAGTAGAATTGCTCATCTGTGGGAATATGCACTCCAATGACGACAGGACGACTGTTTGTATTTTAGGCCTGGAGAGTTGCTACAGCACGATCTACTGTGATTAACTCATTATACAAAAATGAAGGCATAATCACAATATGAGAAACTGTAGGCTACTGATAAATTATCATCTGTTTCAAAATGTTAGATGAACGTCCAGTCAGTGGCGTGCTGACCCTTAGTTCATTTTACATTATTGTATTTAATTTTGAACCCATAGACCATTAAATTCCTTGATTCAGGGTGTTTGTCTAAGCCCACTCTGCAATCCCTCTGTTTAAACTCCGTGGCGCTATATCCCTGAAGGGACTAGGCAAATAATTCATCGTTCAGAATCTTACTTCGATAATAATACTAGTACAGGACTTTGAACCCTGAAAGTTTTGCAGCATTCGGTGAAAATGAATGGCGTACACCTTTCGTAAGTCATGGCAGATGACTATCTTCAAGGGAAAGGAATAAATTGTTGGAAAGTCATACTGGATATCCAAAAACACCGAAAGCCTTAGGATTTTTCTGGAAGTGTTTACAAAATACCCCATGTCTGATTTTTATACCTAATATATGGCACTGAAGTCCAAATAACGAGTTTTAAAGCAACATATTTATAAGGGAATATTTCAAGAACAAAGATAAGCTGTTTGTAGAGTAGCACTTATAAAGTACTAGCTTAAAAGACCCGGCGTCGCCCGGGTTTTGTATTTTGTAATTGAAAATTAGCTTATGAAGGATTTTCAATTTTAAATTCTAGGTCCTTATATAGGCATTTATAATTTGAAATAGGATGAACGACTTATTACACTCAAACTATTCCCTCAGAAAACGCTTGATATAGTTTTTTATGGCTCATAGAGGATCTAGAATGTTGCATCCCATCGCTTGTACAGTGCACAGCAAGCCTGGTAGAGGTTTAAATAAGAAGAAACAGAAATTCCTGTAACATAAAATTGTAATATCGAGGCGGGAAATTTCCCACTCTTATGTTACCATAAAGCATTATCACTTTCATACTTTTCTCTCCAAAAACCTGCGATATAATATAATAATATACACATTACCATACCTCGTTTTGTTTTCTCTATGTCCAGGGTAGAGAAAGTTATGTGATTCCATTATTTTAGTGGATTTCATTCTGTAATATTTATTTATAACATGAATTATTTTGATAACTTCTCTTATTTGTCAAAAGTGCATTTCAATTGTTTTTTCCAAGCCCACCTGATACCATTTGGCAACAATATATTCTGTGATTTGGAATTGATAATTCTATGTAAAAAGGGATTAAGTATTTTCAAAAACATTTAATTTTTGGCATTTAGAATCAGAATTTTTCAAAATCCTTTCTTAGTGAGCACCTACATTATGAAACGAAGGTACTGTCAAAATTCCAAGTCTCTACCTGTTATAGTTTAGGCTGTACGTTGATTCCTGTCATTCAGTCAATCAGTCAGTCAGTCATTCATTCAGTCAGTCAGGACAAAGCCTTTTATATATATATATATATAGATTACGTCACGGTTTTTATTATTTATTACCATAGAAACAGAATTTTTAAAAATCAGTAACTTTCTAAAATTATTTAAATATTTTAAATGATAAATACCGTAATACTAACATAACCAAAGTAATTAACAGTAAATATTTACCAATCTAGTACTTCCTGAATGTCACAGACTTAGTTGTTCGAGGATATTTTCGATTTGTTTAAATACAATTTTAAATTTAGAAGAATTTACTGGTTTCCATAGAAACATATGTTTTTATGTTGCAGATTCACGACCGAAGACGAAGCCTTCATCAAAACCAGTACCGAAACAGCGTCCCGTCGAAGGTCATGGACCCTGAAGATTTCCGCAGTTGGGTCCATGGCGATGAAGAAGAAAGTGACGCTGTAGTAGGGAAGCCCATATAAACTTCAATTCTGGTGAGTTGCATCAGTTCCTCTTTTATAACTGAACTATAGCATGTGTCCGCAACTTCGCACGCGATTATTTACTCCATTGCTAAATGTCTTATTTAAATCAATTATTAAAGAGAAAAATAATTACGGGGCGGATTCCTATGTCCTAAAAAATAGGATATATGCATGCATTTATGACCTAAAAAACGTTAAAATATGACCAATAAAATTTAAAATATGACTTTACCACTTACACTTGTGTATATATTTTTAAGTTTCATTACAATACATTTTATTAAAATATAGTGTTAATTATTTAAAATATCTGTAAATTCTCAAAAAGTATCATTATAATGCAAAATTTACAAAATATGACATGAAACTTCAAAATATCTTTAATATGCACAAAAATATGCCAAAAATATGACCTAAATATGCAATTATAGCCTATGCACAATAAAAGCCGTTCCATTTTCACCAGGATACTTGGAATCGGATTTAAATTAGTCGGAAACCTGAAATAATGCAAAGAGGAAAAATATGACATGTCATAGAAATCCGCCCCTAATAATTACATTATATTTACTAACACTGACACATAGGTTTTACATAACTGCAGGTTATTCTTACTTATATTGTTTTACGTAATAAATATAAATAATTAAACGAACAAAACAAACCTGCTGCCAGATGGGCATACAGTCTCAAAACGTACTCTTACCAAAAAATTTTACATAAACAATTAAAACGATTAAAGTAAACAGCTAAACACCCGGCTTCAAGGTGCGTTTTACGATTAAGTACGCCGCCCGGGGGAAAGGACCTCAGATTCGAGTCCCCCACCCCCAATAAAGAGCATTGTGAGTTTTGTCCAAATAATTCAATGTTTGCCCATTTAGGCATTCATTCATGATCCCTTTCTGTCCACCTACGTAAAAAGTCAGAGTCGTAAACAAATGAATCGAGAGAGTAAACAAGCAAGGCCACCATCAATAAATTTCATAATTCAATATTGTCTTGTTAATAGGAGACGTGGGATGTACATGGAAACACAAGCTCAAATATTATATTAGATTAGACCACTGGTGGTCCGCCAAGATGGTTGCAGATGGTCCGCAGACATAATTAAAAAATACCATAAAGCAAGTGGAAAGTAAAGAAGTAAAATTTTTTCGCATATTTCGTGCCCAAATATTAAGAATATAGGACTTCTTTTAAAAATGGGATGTAAAATTAGGGGTCCGTAAAGTTTTTTTTAGACATTATAGAGGTCCTCAGGTTCAAAAAGGTTGAGAAACGCTGTATTAGATGATTCAGATGAGATACTCATTGCTCTATGGTGACAAGTATGGTGTGTTCTTTCTCCAGTGAACTATTCAGATATAAACTGATTTTAGGGTAGTAAATATTAGTAGTTTGTCAGCTTGCACTCAACGTAAGCCTTTCTGCTATAAATAATATTGTTCTGTATATGCTCTGTATTCTACTATAGCCCTTAAGTTTTATAGTTTTATATTAGCTGGATAACAGATAGGCCTAGTAGTTAATTTCAAGTTTACACTCATTGTATCTCTTACTGCTAGAAAGTAAGATTTGTTTTGTATGTTATATTACATTATATATTAACTATAGCCCTAACATGCTATGTAGCAAAATAGGGTTAAAAATAAAGGGAGATTCATAATTTCACTTTTTTTATCACAGTTACACTAAGTAGAATGCCAGTACTGAAACAGCGTCATGGCGAAGGTCATGGGCCCTGAAGATTTACGAAAATGGGTCCATGGCGACGCTGTAGTAGGGAAGCCCTGTATAAAACTAACTACTGGTGAGTTGCATCGCTCTGGACTCTAGATCCTTTTTGTTCCTCTTGTCTAAATGAACAGTTCATATGAGAGATTCATGGTCTTACGCTGAAGAGTATGGTGTCGTGATCTTTCTCCAGCGAACTATTCAGATTGTGAACTTTTCTATGTATTTGGCCCCTGAAGGGGGAAGGCGGGTTGGGACTACCCTAAGCACTTCAGCCTTGTGGCTCATTGTGCCAACCTCCGGAATGGAATGATTTGCAAGCCCAACGGTCCCTCGACAACAGACCCCACCGCGAGCCCCCACGGAACTCCCCTACATCCAACAGATACCTCTACCATGCCACGTGTGCCGCTGCCTCGGTACCTCTTATAGAGCCCCCAGGTTGGCAGCACACCAGCCAGCAACTTCAGGACCACAAGCCACGGGGAGGACGGGAGAGGCCCACAGCAAGTGCTGGGGGCGAGGGTATACCGGAAACCGGGAAAGGAAACGGGATGATTATGAGGGGGAGTTTGAAGATGAAATGGAGAGTGTCGGTGGAATGAGAGGGGGAAACGGGAGGATCCCCGAGAAAAACCCCCAAAGGTCACGGCTTCGTCCACCACGAATGACACGCCCGCCAGGCCGAACTTTTCTAACTTTATTTTTTTACTATCATGTGCCCGCGGCTTCGCCCGCGATAATTATTTCAAAAATTAAAAATTAAGAGCACAATAGTTAAATCATTATATTTATTAACATCTAAATCACGTGAACATATTGTGCCGTTTTTGGCTGCTGGTCATCCTGCCATACAATATGACAGTATTTACAACCAAGACTGTGGAAAAGTGCATATTTATAGTATTTATACAGATTGATCACGATTTACCAAAGAAAATGAAGTACAAGTTGGGTGTGCTTATGTTGTATATTGTGAAGACAGTGAAGTTTTCTTTAAACTTTTTAAACTATCTCCCGCCTGTTCTGTGTTCCAAGCTGAATTATTTGCTATAAAAGAAGCAGTGCAGTGGTGTACTGAACATAAATGTTGTGCGCAAATATTCAGTGACTCTCAAGCTGCTCTTCAATCTATCTTTGATAAATTTAATTTGAATCCTAACTTCATTAAAATTAGAAACAATATTATAAACCACACAAAATATCTGTGTTTGTTGCTGGATACGGGGACAACAGGGAAGTGCTGGTAACGAATGTGCGGATACATTAGCTAAATTAGTAGCATCTTCCGGTCTACGTTATTCATATTCCAAGAGCCCCATATCTTACGTTAAAAACAAAATGTTACATTACATCTTTAATTTTTGGAATGACATTTGGATAAAAAGTACAAATGGCGCCTTGACTAAAGAACTTTTCTTCCCTACAGTGCACTTTCGGCTAAATGTTAAAATATTTACACCAAACTTTATTTTAACACAATTTATGACAGGCCATGGACAATTTGGGAGTTATTTTTTTACGATTTCACATTATTACAGATAGTGGTTATAATTGTAAGTGTCAGGAATCCATACTAACTGTAAAACATGATTGTCCTATGTTCAAAACAAAAAGACTCCAGCTAAATTTGCTTTTTGAAGATTATGAGGAAATTTCCATGTGTCAAAAAATTTTCACGAAGCAATGTTATTATGATCATTTCATGCAGTATCTAACATATATTCACAACCAAATGTAATTCATATTCTATATTTTACTGTATTTATTGCTGTGTAAGCTATAACCCTAACATGCCTTTTCTGGCAAAATAGGGTTCATAAAGACTTGGAGAAACAATAAATAAATAAAAAAATCACGTGAACTACATACTACGATTAGGTAGCGTCGTCTGGTAAAAGCGACCTCAGATTCGAGTTCCTTCAGTGGTGATATTAAAACAGTTTAGCAACCGGTTCCCTTCAGGGTATTTGATGTTGATTCAAAATAGCCCATTTGCTATTTTGTTATTTTTGTCTTTTCATACTCATACTAAACTTACCCAGCTTCCTTAAAACATAACCTTACACAACAAAAGAAGACCACAGTCCATTTTATAATCTAACATCGAAAGAAAAGGGAGCCAGTGTCGAGACGATCGGCCGTGCGCAAGTAAGAGAGTCTGCCAACTTAACCGCACGCCCGCTACCTATGGTGGTAGTCCACCGCTAGCGAACATAAATGGCGTGTTATGGTTCTAGCAAATTCATATATGTATTATCACTGTTGTGGATTGGCGTGAATCTGATCTTGGAAAAAGGCAATCACTCATTGTGAAGCTACCGGTTCGGAGAACCTACAAGATATTTAACAACCGGTTCTTGCGAACCGGTGCGTACCGGCTGAATATCACCACTGAGTTCCTTGGCCCAGAAAACACCTGTATAGTAAGTTTCGTCGAAACTGAACAATGTTTGACCCTTTTAGGCCTATATTGATTATCCCTTTTCCATGTAGGTTGAAAATTTCATACAGCTACGGACCTTGACATTATAAACAAATGAATCGACCAGTGTGAGCTTACAACATTCAAGCGATCGCGATGCTTTCATTTCAAAGGTATGACGAAAATAGCCAAAGACAACTGTAATTGATTTGACAATGAAATGTATTACTTAAAACCGATGTTTCGAAAACGCAAAAAAATGCAAGTTTTCTGCCCGTTTTTTACACATAACTCACGAACGACAGCGAAAATTAAAATTCCGGCTTCGAGGTGCATTTCCGACCCTTCAGTCCACCTATATTTAAAAATTCAGATCTCTGCGTTCAGTAGATTTCGCCGGGCATCGCGGAGAGACAGACAGACAATTCCTTTTATTAATATACTCGTAGATAGATAGATAGATAGATGTTGCAGTTACCTGAAAAAGAATACATGGATGCCAGTACCGTAACAGCGCAGCGGCGATGGTCATGGGCCCTGAAGATTTCCGAAGATGGGTCTATGGCGGGAGAAAGCTACGCTGCAATAAGGAAGCCCTGCATAAAATTTATTACTGATGAGTTGTATCGCTCTGGAGTCCCTCCCCCCACTCGCTTATAACTGAACATTTCAGATAAGAAATTCATGCCCTACGCTGGAGTATGGTGTCGTGATCGTTCTACAGCGAACTATTCAGATTGTGACTGGGATTAATTTTATTTTTATTAAATTATATTGCAGAACCACTTGCCGAAGACATTTCAACATTATCAGTACCGAAACGGCGTCTCGGCGAAGGTCATGGGCCCCGAAGATTTACGGAGTTGGGTCCATGGCGGCGAAGGTCATGGGCCCCGAAGATTTACGGAGTTGGGTCCATGGCGGCGAGGGTCATGGGCCCTGAAGATTTACGGAGGTGGGTCCATGGCGAGAAAGTCAAAGCGACGCTGGAGTAGGGAAGCTCCGTATAAATTCAACACCGGTGAGTTGCATCGCTCTGGAGTCTTTATGTTCGTCTTTTATAACTGAATAGTTCAGCTGAGAGATTCAAGGCCTTATTCTTAAGAGTATGGTGTCGTGAGATCTTTCTCCACTGAACTAATCAGTTTGTGAACTGGGTTTAATTTCATTTTTATTAAATTATATTGCAGATCCACTTCCCGAAGATATTTCAACATTATCAGTACCGAAACGGCGTCTCGGCGAAGGTCATGGGCCCCGAAGATTTACGGAGTTGGGTCCATGGCGGCGAAGGTCATGGGCCCTGAAGATTTACGGAGGTGGGTCCATGGCGGCGAAGGTCATGGGCCCTGAAGATTTACGGAGGTGGGTCCATGGCGAGAAAGTCAAACGACGCTGGAGTAGGGAAGCTCCGTATAAATTCAACACCGGTGAGTTGCATCGCTCTGGAGTCTTTACGTTCGCCTTCTATAACTGAATAGTTCAGCTGAGAGATTCAAGGCCTTATTCTTAAGAGTAGCCTATGGTGTCGTGAGATCTTTCTTCACTGAACTATTCAGTTTGTGAACTGGTTTTAATTTCATTTTTATTAAATTATATTGCAGATCCACTTGCAACGAAGACATGTCAACATTATCAGTACCGAAACGGCGTCTCGGCGAAGGTCATGGGCCCCGAAGATTTACGGAGTTGGGTCCATGGCGGCGAAGGTCATGGGCCCCGAAGATTTACGGAGTTGGGTCCATGGCGGCGAAGGTCATGGGCCCCGAAGATTTACGGAGTTGGGTCCATGGCGGCGAGGGTCATGGGCCCTGAAGATTTACGGAGGTGGGTCCATGGCGAGAAAGTCAAAAGATGCTGGAGTAGGGAAGCTCCGTATAAATTCAACACCGGTGAGTTGCATCGCTCTGGAGTCTTTACGTTCGTCTTTTATAACTGAATAGTTCAGCTGAGAGATTCAAGGCCTTATTCTTAAGAGTATAGTGTCGTGAGATCTTTCTTCACTGAACTATTCAGTTTGTGAACTGGTTTTAATTTCATTTTTATCAAATTATATTGCAGATCCACTTGCAACGAAGATATGTCAACATTATCAGTACCGAAACGGCGTCTCGGCGAAAGTCATGGGCCCCGAAGATTTACGGAGTTGGGTCCATGGCGACGAGGGTCATGGGCCCTGAAGATTTACGGTGGTGGGTCCATGGCGAGAAAGTCAAAAGATGCTGGAGTAGGGAAGCTCCTTATAGATTCAACACCGGTGAGTTGCACCGCTCTGGAGTCTTTATGTTCGTCTTTTATAACTAAATAGTTCAGCTGAGTGATTCAAGGCCTTATTCTTAAGAATATGGTGTCGTGTAATCTTTCTCCACTGAACTATTCAGTTTGTGAACTGGGTTTAATTTCATTTTTATTAAATTATATTGCAGATCCACTTGCAACGAAGACATATCAACATTATCAGTACCGAAACGGCGTCTCGGCGAATGTCATGGGCCCTGAAGATTTACGGAGTTGGGTCCATGGCGGCGAGGGTCATGGGCCCCGAAGATTTACGGAGGTGGGTCCATGGCGAGAAAGTCAAAAGATGCTGGAGTAGGGAAGCTCCGTAAAAATTCAACACCGGTGAGTTGCATCGCTCAGGAGTCTTTATGTCCCTCTTTCATAGCTGAAAATAGTTTACATGAGAGATTCACTACTTTATGCTAATCCTTTTTCAGCGAATTATTCAAATTGTTTTTTTCGTTTTTAAGTATTTTGCAGTTCTTCACGCAGGCTTCGTTAAAGCGAGGAAGCTATTGAATAAGCTTGCTACCTTGTTTCGAAGAATGCGATGGTCTGATAGAAAAAGAAAACCCAAGGCGTTATAAAGCGTTTGGTGCCTAAGTACGAAAGAAGACTTCACACAACATTATTCCAACTGATGACTTCACCGTCCACCGATGCTTATACTGACAGTTTTCAAAATACCTCAAGTCAAGATATGATGAGGTGATTACATAGACACGCAACATTTTTACATTTTAATTCTATGACAGTGATATAATTTGAAGATTTTCAACAATATTTTAACTTAGTGGAGAGTATAATGTACTATTTTAGGAAAGTTATCTTACTTTTCAACACTTTGTACCTGAGGCTATAAAATAACATGTAATATTGTAATGGAAATAAATTTTAGGTCTACTATGTAAGGGTACCTTATAAAATATATATTGTTTAAACTACATAATCCTCAACGAATATGACATATTAAAATAATTCATATACTATAAGCTGAAAGTCTAGCTTACTGTAATTAGCTCAGTCCAACTTCACTATATTCATGTGTTTTAGTCCGATATATTTTCAAATTTGCACTGCCCTTCATTGCTGATTGGTCAGTAGCATTTGTAACACAAATGGTATTTCGTTCAGAACAGAAACTACACCGCTAATATTAATATTGGATTGGAGGCAATAATCATAAACAGCGGTATTTCGCTATCCGAATGTTGAAAGATTTATGTTTCATTTACAAAACTGCATATGCAACTATATGCACCACCTCAAATCTTTAACTACACACCATAGTAATACCAATAGTAAAATATCTTCTTCCTCTTCTTCAGGTCATAGTAATACCAATATTACAAACAATATTCTCACCAATAGTAAAATAGTTTCTTCTTCCTCTTCTTCACAGATGTATCACAAAGTACCCAAAACCTTTCTACCCAACAGTAAAATATCTTCTTCCTCTTCTTCTCAGATGCATCAAAAAGTACCAAAAACATTCTCACCAATACTAAAATAGCTTCTTTTTCCTCTTCTTCAGAGATGTATCACAAACTACTATGTCGACGAAGGAACTAACGATGATTTCGATAATGAACTTATTATCATTGTTATTATTATTAGTAGGGATGGGTCCTCGATACTTTCGATACCTCGATACTCTCGATACTTGCATGGTATCGGCATCGAACGATACTTCAGAAAACTCGCTCGATACTTTTTCGATACTTTTCTGCAATTAAGTGAGAATGCTAGTATTTTTTTAACAAAAACTTGTAAGTGGACTGTTTAAAAAACTAATTTTAGTTTTAATGTAGAGTTTAAAAATAATTATAGGCTACTGATGATATTAAATTTTGTGTCATTAAATATGCAGACTTGATTAATTTAGTTGGTATTAAGCAGTTCTCTCTAATTTTAATTTTTAATGTACCTATTTATTGAAACCGCTTTTATTGAAGGTATCGAGTATCGAAGTATCGAGTATCGAAGTATCGAGTATCGAGGAAAAAGTCATGTATCGGTATCGAGTATAGAGTATCGAGAAAATCTGATATCGACCCATCCCTAATTATTAGGTTTTGGCCTATTATTAGTTATTATTAATTTCACTAGCTGTTATGGCTGTATTGAAAGCTATTACTGGAATTTTGATTGCGAGAAGTGGTAACAGTGATAATGTTTCTGAACAGGGAGTATGATCTTGAAGTAAAATGTCTACATAATGCTTAAAACATAGACTTCTCATGTACAGCATAGGTCTTTAAAATATTAACTGTCACACCTAAACGTAGAAGGAAATGCTGCACCTCTCCCAAGAACTTGTCGCTTATTACCAGTTCGCCTCACGTAGCGAACTCCTTGCTACATGGAACTTGTGCTTTAATAAAATACCTGTTTTAGGCGCCAAAAGTCTGCGTGCATGTACTGCAGTGCCCATTCAACTTTACTTCATTCTCAATCATTGCATCATGCACAGTATTCATGATCTTGGAAAATCCTTAAAATTTACATTTCTTACAATTTATTTAAAAAAAAAGTAACTTTCTTACCTAAAATATTATGCAGATTTTTCTGGGTCCGTCGATAGCATAATTTATCTAGGTTTTTATTTAATTCTGTCAATAAATTGGATGTTTTAATATTCCAACACTCTCTTACCAAGCATTATCGATAAGTTAGCAGGGCTGTGGTAGCTCCTGTATATTAGGGATGGGATATCGAAACCAAAATATCGATATTCGATAATATCGATAACGATCGTCACTGTTATATTTTATCGTTGCTCCAATATAAACACTAGATTCTCTCGTACAGGCCTAGGTACTTAATGCTTCGTTAGTATCGTGGCTGTTATATTTTATTGTTTGACGTTGTTATACATTTTTTTAATGTCCTGGCAAAAATAAATCTATATCTATATCTATATCTATATCTATCGTTGCTCCAATACGAACACTAGTATCTCTCATGTCCAAATGCTTCGCTATTATCGTCGCTATTATCTTTTATCTTTGTTCTATCATGTACGCGGCCATATAGATATAGCCTAAAGTCATTTCAGAATATGCTAACTCATTAGTATCTACTATCAATTTACTGAATTAATTTTTTTTTCTCTCTCTCTTGAATTATTTTTGCCAAATGGATCAAGTTTTCGCTAATTATCACCGGCAGCAATTCCTCATACGTGCTTCACTTTATACGTAGTAGTAATGCTTGTGAAACACAATAACCTAAGTAAGCAGTCTTTGCTGAGATGTTGGTGATGGGGGAATACCCGTACGTTCTCAGAACAGAAGAATAAATTCTGCTTAACATAATGAGAATATGAAGCCTTCTGCTATCGTGTCTCATGTAACGAAAGATAAGAGCCAGAAATAGCAATGCAAAGTCTAAGCAAGCACGTCCAGGACTATCACACACTCATTGTTGTTCTCAAAAAAATGCTGCGTCGTCCCCACTCTGCACTTTTCTCATGCAGTTTTGCAAACGTCTCATTGTTTCAGGACATCCAAGTCTCGGGTTCCTTCTTCAGAATATGTTCTATTACGTAATAACTTAGCCACCTGGAAGACATTTCACTCATAGACGCAAATTATGGATTCTCCAGTAACCTGCTAAACACAATTGGAAAGGTGGGGGGAGAATAACCACATTACATTGAAGAAAATTTTGTTTTTAGCGATTTTCTAAAAATCGGATCTAATGATTTTGTTTGTAAGTTACTAGGAGCTAAAACGTTTATATGACACACTTTCTTCCAAAGAAAATATTTCTAAGGTTAAGTATACTATAAATCACCAGTAGTTTCTGCAACCTGAGGCTTTTAATTTCGCGTGGTGGAAAATTCTGTACACCTTTGCATGACGCTGAGATAACTGATTTCGCAATAAAGCCCCTTTTGTGAAGTAAAGTTGTATTGTACATACATAGGATAGAGAAAGTTATGTGAGTGTATTACATAAGATTTTTTATTTATTGTAAACACATAGGCCTATATATATTATTTTATACAATAGGCCTATATATTGAATAAGAAATATCACAAAATGAGCTGGCCCAGCAAAATATTTTGGAAAGATAATCCGCGTAATTGGTATGCACGGCAACCCCCAGATAAGTGAAACATGCCATAAAAAGAACATAAATCAACACGAAAATGTTTTCGAACAAATTTCATTTACAATAGGGACCCTACACATAGGCCTATTAATAAACAAACTTTTTCTGCACACACAAGTTGCTTCACTTAAAAAAGTAAACTTTTTTGTGTGTGTTAAAACAATTTATTATTGTATCAAAAAGAGGACAAAACGAAAGAATACCGGGGATAAACCACAAAGTGGATAATCCGCACGCGGATTATCGAGAATTTACAGTACTACGGCACTGTTATAGTTTTTTACTATGTAAGACCGTTATACCGAACACAGGCACGGGCAAAATTAGTATGAGCCTGTTAAGATTTTATAATGGTCGAACATCGTACGAAGTTTTATGTAATTGTGAATCGTAAATTTTAAAAGGAAAATAATTTCAGTTCGCTGGTGCTTAGAATAGTAATAAAAAAAAGTTTTTGGTAATTTTGTACTTGGCGGCATTCAGGCTCTTTTGGTTGGCAACATTTTTTTAATCACTATTAGAAACAGTTGCATACACCAGAAACAAACATCTGCGTGTACTGAATTGTGATTTATTTGTAAAGAAACTTGTATCTCAGTTGACGTTAAAAATACGAAATACAAATAATAAACTAATATTTAAAAATCCTTCGCTATGATAGGCCTGAGTTACAGACTTTGAATGAATGGAGAGAAATGAAGTTCGTAAGTAATGTTTTGAGCTAAACTAAATATTGTGTTTGTTTACGTCTGTGCTTTATCAGAAACATAACTGCCGGTATCTACGTTATGAACCACATTTTTATTGCAAAAATAGTTATTTAAGTTATTTTGAATATTGTAAATTATTAATAGGTGCACGATAATGGTAATACTAGGAAAAATAGTATTTGTGATCGTTAAAATGAAGGAAATTGATAATTATTATTTTTTACAAAAGGGAAGTAAACGACTTTGACATATGGGAATATCCTCTATAATCTCTATAAACGTACTAACTTATTTTAGGTAGATTTCGACGAAAAATCTACCTATTGCAATGGATACCACTTTATGATTTTCGACAAATTCTTTCATATCTTTACGTTTCATGCTCCCCTAAGTACGAAACCACCGCCCGTTCAAAAAAAATTTTTGTGATATTTATATATAGGCTATATATATATATATATATATATATATATATATATATATATATATCTTTACACGATAGCGGCCGTAATTTTGAAGATATTTGAACCAAATTTTAATATGTTATTTCTAGGCCCAATAGTTCGGACAAGTTCGTTAATGAGCAAAATTGGCCCAAGGGGGTGGTCAGGGGAGGGGGTTGAAATTTTTAAAAATGTATATCTCGGCCCCTATGAAATATAGAGGGAAACTTTGTTTGAATAAATTAGAGTACTCCCTATGGAGTTCACAGTGACACCAACGATTCGGGGGTTCGAGTGAGGATGGGGGTGGGGATGAAAATTCGAAACTTTTGAAACCACGTCTTGTGGAGTATCGTTGAAAAGCTCTTGATGAGTACTCTACAAATCAATAAATAGTTTCTTGATAGCTCTCATATGACGCGAGATTTTAATGTTTGAAAATAATAACACTTGAAAGAATTATTATCTATATTAATAAAAGGAAGTGTCTGTCCCCCGTCTGTCTGTCCTCCGTCTGTCTGTCCTCCGTCTGTCTGTCCTCCGTCTGTCTGTCCGCGATGCCCAGCGAAATCTACTCAACACAGAGATCTGAAATTTTATAAGTAGGCGGACTAAAGGGTCGGAATGTGCACCTCGAAGCCGGAATTTTAATTTTCGCCTCCATTCGTGAGTTATGAGTGAAAAACTGGCAGAAAACGTGCATTTTTTTGCGTTTTAGAAGCATCAGTTTCAGTAATAAATTTCAATATCAAATCACTTACAGATGGCTTTGGCTATTTTTGTCAACATACCTCATAGCCTACCTTGAAAATAAAAGCAACGCGATCGCTTGATTTTGTTAGTCCATCCTAGACGATTCATTTGTTTAGAGTGTCAAGGCCCACAGACATATGACATTTTCAACCTACACGGAAGAAAGGTAATCAACCCTAAATATGGTCAAACATTGTTCGATTTGAACGAAACTCACTATACAGGGGTTTTCTGGGCCAAGGAACTCGAATCTGAGGTCGCTTTTACCAGGGGACGCTACCTAAACGTGGAATGCACTCCACGTGATTTAGGTGTTAATAATTAATTATAATTTGAAATAATTATCGCGGGGGAAGCCGCGGGCACATGCGGGCACATGCTGTTTGTCTGTCTGTCCACGATGCCCATCGAAATCTACTGAACGCAAAGATCTGAAAATTTAAAGATAGATGGACTGAAAGGTGGGCGAATGCACCTCGAAGCCGAATTTTTAATTTTAGCTTTCGTTCGCGAGTTATGAGTGAAAAACTGGCAGAAAACGTGATTTTAGCGCTGTCGAAGCATCAGATTTCAGTAATACATTTCAATGTCAAATCAATTGCAGTTGGCTTTGGCTATTTTTGTCATACCGTGGAAATAAAAGCATCGCGATCGCTAGATTGTTGTAAGCCCACGCTGGTCGATTCATTTATTTAGAATGTCAAGGCCCGTAGACATATGAAATTTTCAACCTACACGGAAGAGGGATAGGCCTAAATATGGTCAAACACTGTTAGATTTGGACGAAACTCACTGTACAGGGGTATTCTGGGCCAAGGAAATCGAATCTGAGGTCGCTTTTACCAGGCGACGCTATCTAATCGTGGTATGCAGTCCACGTGATTTAGGTGTTAATAAATATAATGATTTAACTATTATGCTCTTAATTTTTAATTTTTGAAATAATTATCGCGGGCGAAGCCGCGGGCACATGCTAGTAATATCATAATTTTGTCTTGTTTAGCGGCTTTGCTAATTTTATTCATTGCTGATCTTGCGCACGGCCTCCCAGAATATTATATCCTATTATTGTTGTCAAAACAATTGATTGTAGGCTCTTCCTCTTTACTGCAGGTTTGCCATGCCAAGGCTAAAGAAGAAGAGTGCTATGCAGCGACAATAAATTAAACCAAAAGCACTTCGAAATCTACCTCCGCCTGTAGGCCTGCCTAAAGGGATTTTTTTACCTTAACAGGCTCAGCCCGTAAAATGGATTTTTATATACCGGTAAAGGAAGAGTTCTTTTAAACAATATTTACGATTCAAAATAACGTACATGATTTAACGAGCTGCAATCTCAATATTAGAGCATATAATCACTTCTATGAACGATATTTCCTGTCTTTAACAATCAAGGAGATGAGTGCTTACTCGTTAATAATTGAAACTGTTGCATTTCCTCTTGAAGATTACAAAATTACTGCTATATCCATTCATAACTTCTTTTCATTGTAAAGTTAGGCTATTTTAATAATAATACGCAATCTTGTAAATGACCTCAACCTTCCGCATCCCACATAGTTTAAATTGTGCAAATACATAATCAACACTGAAGAATCATCACTTTTCTATGAATAATCGTCCATGTTTCCTAAACAACGCGAATTAAAATGCTTCGCTTTGTAGAATTATGCAACTTTTATTTCACAGTCTCTAAAATACCGGATACACGGTATATCCTATTTGCTGACTGCTATAATTAACAGCCAACTGAGGAAATTTGTATTTAATAAATGGTTCAATATATGTTGCACAACTTCCTTACATATAGGCTAGGCTATTAGCTAAGATTTTGTTAATATTTTGTAAGTAGCCGTTATTAAGTGCCAGAATAGTACTTTCTGAGATTGTGATTGTGGGGTGGACGGGAAAATATCTGTCCGTCCGTCTGTCTGTCCGTGAGTCTGTACGCGCGATAACTCAAATACGGTTTATCGGATTTTCATGAAACTTGGTATACGCATTTATAACGTCCATGGGAAGAAGCCTATTGATATTGGACCGTCTACCACAGTCGTATGAACATGCCAAAATCAATTTGAGCGAGGTGGTACCTAGGGTAATAAGGAAGATGTCCTGGGTTCAAATCAAACCTCGTGGCCACCCAAATTTACCAGTAGGCTCTTTGAAGTAACTCATTAGTGCAGAATTTGCTTCTATTGTTCAATTTAATTGCATTTTTTGCCTCTGAGATTGAGGAAACCATGCAAACCCCAAGTTATTATTGTTATTATTATTATTATTATTCGTATTATTAGTATTATTATTATTATTATTATTATTATTATTATTTCACGGTAAAAACATTGAATATAAAGATCGATCCTGATGCTTTCCGTTCTATTGTTTATAGATACTTATTAGTTTTCTATCCGTAGGGCGCGGGATCAAGCCCGGCCGCGGTCGATGGATTTTTCAGGACGTAAAAATCCTGTGCACGGAGTCCTCCGGGAGGGACTTTAAGCTGGAGGTCCCGTGTCGTAGATTTACGGCACGTAAAAGAACTCCAAGCCTAAATTAGAGCCTCTGAACAAAATTTCTCGGCCCTTTCCCGTCCAAGAAATACTTAGTTTCCAGAGGGGGGTTGCGAGGCGATGGGTTTACCACCTGTCCCTCTACCCTCTTTCGGAAAATAAGCTTATCAAAATTAGTATAGGTAATGAAACCTCCATTGGAGGCCCCTTCGCCCCCACCTGGGGATCATAGGGTACCAGATACAGATATTTTGAACTATTTATTTACATCAGTTTACCTGATTTTATTTCATGTCTCAATAACTGTGGTAAAGAAACCTGTTTAATTAAAAAAATGTTCATTTTAACTGTTTCTACAAATTTACTGTGCAAAATTGTCGCGTATCTTCTAACATAAGCGAAGAAAAATATAAAATTAACCCGAATAAACCACCCCCGAATAAATGTTGTATAAAAACTAATAAAGATGTTTTAACACCAAAGTAAGAAGTTTCAAAATTTACATGTTATAAAAATTGTCACAGCAATTCTTTCATATTCTCTTTTTAAGTTGTAACGAAAACTAGTTCGAAAATGTTATGAACAGAAATCAAATTCTGTGGGCGGGGAGGGGGGTTTGTGATTTATTTCTAAACTGCCTAATGTCTATATTTGTGCCTAAAGGCAGCGTAATAAATATAGAACTGAAAACATTTCTGAAACAGTATGTCAAGCTAGCCGATATCCCACATCTATTTTTCTTGTTGAAGAAGTTGTAAGAAGTAGCATTTCTATACAATTATTTCTGGCTGTGCACACGAGAATCAGCTGTTCACCCGAAAAGAAAATAGATCGCTACTATAATTGACAGATATATACACTGGCCTCCACGTCTGGTGGATCTTTTATAAAATTCACCTGAATGTTTATGTCTTCAGTAATAATGGTTGCATATGGTCTTGTTGGCTCTGATTTTTCATATTACTTTCTTGGTAAATGGTCACATGATCTCAGCAATGGAAGCGACTAGAATCAGCTGTTCAAAGGAAGTTGCCATGTTTCTACGTCATGCGGGTGTCGCGAGAAGAGACTGGTGCTCATTGGTTGTTTCATATTTCCAGAAATACGATTAGAAACGATCCAATTCCGCTGTATCCAATAGAAGTAGAAGAAAAATACTGGAAGAAATTGTAAGCAATGGGAACCTTTCTGTCAGCGACTCCCGATAGGTGGCAGCAGGGTCAAAAGAGGTCCAAGCATGTCGTCTGCTGTCCATTGAACATAATGGACCAGACTATTTAAACATCAATCAGAATGCCAGAAAACATGTTGTGGCGATCCTCTGTGTAAAACAGAGGTGTACACATATGCTTTACGAAATATATGGTTATAAAATATAAGGAAGATTAAGGTCTATGATTTCCTTCAAATCTCCTCGCTCAACACTTTCAAATCCTCAGAATTGACTCACTATCTTAATCATTTTTACAAAGAATAAAACTTAACAAGAAGTAGTATTCTCATTATCTACCGTACAACAGAAGGCCATGTTTCAAATATCTTCATCAAATGGACAAGATTCACTTATGTTCTGTTGCTTTAAACATAAAGTTCGCCCAGCAGCAAACTCAACCATTTATTCTCTTTCAAACTATGATACAAAATTACTTCTATGGACAGTATTTGATAAATACAACTTACTTAATTTATCAACTTCATAACAAAAATTCACATATTTCTGTTTCACATTTTTTATAATTTGTATAATAAAATTATTAATATTTTGATTAAATTCGTAAGTTTTTTCATTGCAAACATTAAAACAAATCGTAAAATTGAAACAATTTCAAAACTGAATTATTCTTAGAGACATTGGTTGTTCTTGTAAATTGAAGATTTAAAAAAATATATATATATATTTTAAAGAAGACGTCAAAGCATATTTTTCCTTTCTATACTGGCAATTGGCACTGGCTATTTTTTCCCTCTAAATACAAAAAATAAAAAATAAAAAGATAAATAAATCGACTACACTGTTATTATATACAACTCACTTTTATAATGCACATTAATGATATTAAAACACTGTATTAGAACTGGAATTACCGATGCACGTAGATATTTTAACTCGAATCGAAGAGAACATAGTATTTTGAATTATTAGCATATGAGAACCCAGTACAATGAATAACAATTCCCTGCGAGCCATAATTCTGAAACTTATGCAATATAATTCTAAAACAAAAAGTATGAACCTATATTATGGATGGGCGTTGACGTTAAAAATATTACGCATTTAGGCCTATAGTAATAATCACAAGAAAATAATTTCCTTATTATCTTATTTTGACATTCCAGCTTCTTTCAAATTAGTTGACTTCATGAATAGAACATTCTATTACTAATATGATACACTATTCAAATACTTTTATTTTTATTTGTTTTACACACAAAAACTTAATGACAGCTACAATTCTGGAGCATGTCTTATTCGTAAGCCTTTAAAGGATATTATTTAGAAGCAATTCTTTTAACAAATCAATACTTTTTCTGGCGATCTCACACTCTCCTAGGCAGAATATAGGTATCTGATTTCTGGAATATAACTTAAACGTTATTAATCGCCAGTTTTTATAGGAAAGCCAACATTATTCACATCTATTGATACGCATAAGTATATGGCAGAACGAGATGGCAGGACCTCCTCAGACCCTGCTGCACTCTGGTGGACAAATTTTTAACTGCACGCAAAAGGTTCCCATGGCACTCATGGAAGTCACAGGATCAAATTTGATGGTATGTTGAAATATGGGCCAAAAATTGGCTCGTGGTAGGTACATCGGCTGGATAGTTTTATTAATAAATACAAAAATATTATTTTGTTACCTAATAAAAAATATACTGTTCGTGTCATTTTAAGAAGACCTCGTCCCAAACCAATCGTCTGTCTACAAAAGAATATAGAGAATTGTTCCCTAATCCGAAAATCTGCACTCACACCGACAAAGAACTGCAGACAGGTGTGAATATGCCTAACTACTTTTCTATTCATTGGCTGACAGGTCGAAGAGGATTAGAGTGGCAGCAGGTAGAGGTAGTTCTTGGAAATATAGTCTTTAAGAAATGGCACCCGCAGTACTCTTATTATTTTTTACTTTTTGGAAGATCATAACCTATTGATCATACAATAATATTACAATAATAGCGGGTGTTGGTAAGCAATATTTTTTTTTTTAAAGGGGAATGCGAAATAACGGGCCTTCGAATTCATTAAGGGGGTTTACATTTAATTCATTTCACTTTCTTCGCGTTGAAAGATGAGTTGTGATGAATCAACTGTGAGATGACATAAGGTACGAATTCGCGCGCTCAAAGCTGATGCTGAACTAAGGTCAGTGACCATGGAGCATTCAGAGTCACTTCAATGTATACTACTGTACACAATGACTATACAGTTTAGATTCTGAAGATGCCCTATCTTTCATAAAGCAGCGAATAACGTAGGCGATCACCACGTATGTCAGATGATGTCCAGACAGGCACTTATTAATTAAACTAGCATTCACTGCATTCCTTATTAAATCATATTTTTAATTAATTTATATAATTAGGGTATTCGGTAGACCAGCCATCATAACACTTCCACGTTGATAGTCTATTAAGAACTTGACAGACGTCCGCTTTCTTAACGACAAATCGTAATACATTAAGCATAAAAAAAAACACTGTGGTTCAATTTTCAACGTACAGCTGTTGGTCCCGACTGGTCTAATAAAAGTTTCAGTGATCCTAAAACCAACAATACTGCATTTTCCCCATCCCCCAAGGGCCTAGCTAGCCACCACCTTACACGATCATTCGTGAATTGGCTCATAGTCGTATACTTTACATGTGATATAATAGACAGAGCCTAGGGATTTAATTAATAGGAAAATGAGGAAGTATATTTCATTCTGAGGGTCCCTCTGAGTGTGTTTGTTTGTTTCTTTTGGGGGGGGGGGCAACATTTAGAAGTATTCTCCTCGTCTCAATACACTTGTTCTACCGTCTAGCATAGAGTGTCCATTCGTCCAACTTTGCCCGGGGCAGCTCCCTTTTTGAAAAAAAAAAAGTTCGCGAGCATCGTAAGAACTGTATGCAATACTAGTGGAGAGATCCTGCAGTTTTAAAAGGATTAGGCCATAAGAATCCATTCAAATCTGCTTCATCGGTACAGGAAGACTTCGTCAATGCGCTAAACTTCAACCAACTCACATTATGGACAACCGTTCATCCTACAGTTTTTTCTGCAAACAACTTAACTCGTTGGAAATTTTTTTTAAAATGTAACTACCTATATCCAAATGATCTTGTGATCTTCGGCAAAATCATATTTCGCCTAAAAAAAAAAGCTCCATCATTTACTGTCATACAATTAAATGGAATCTTAACATTTCCCTCCAAAATAAAAATAAATCAGAATTTACGTTAATTTACACGCAGTAGCTTTCCGTGAAAGACGTAGATACAGACATGGAAGATGTAGAATCTCAAAATCTCCATCTTTCCCTCTTATAGAAAATGATTAAATATAAAGAGTCTCGTTCAATAGAGGAGCAACTCCTGTGATTTTACTTATAAATATACAGTATTTGAAAAAATAGTATTGTAGAATGTACAGTACTGATTTCCAGTATACACAGTCAACACATGTTCCATAAAGGTATCTTTACATGGCAGGCTTATTTCTCTGGAAAAAATATATGTATATATTTCTTATACAGTATTAGGCCTACATTTTAGGGTATGTTATGACTAGGGCCCGGATTTGAAGGTTTTAGCCTACTTTTCCCCAGCTTCCTAATTACAACATTTAACGTATTCTTCCGTTTCATACCCCTAGCTTCCGAATATATGAATCTTATAGAACCTAAAAAGGGCTAAATCTGACTGAAAGGCCTAAAAGGAGCTAATGAGGACTTTTGCTGAAAAACTAGGGGTTAAAGAGGACTTTTGCAGAGAAACACGATTTTTAAATAGATTTTCCAATTAATGCAAAGGAAAATAAATATGTGAATTTCTGCATTTTAAGAAAAGCCAAATAAAAATAAATAAATTTTTACAACGCACTGAAATTATTAACAACGTATATGTTACTTTGTCGCTTCTCTTTGTAACTCGAAAATGTGCCGCCTCGCCGTCGCAGGAAATGAAACTTGAGCCGTCTTCAATACTTTGAAATTAGCAAGTAATCCATTGTAATGTAATATCAGATAATCTAAAATAAACTAACCTCATAAAAAAAGTACAATATACTTGTCAAAATATTAATATTTTGTGTTATGTACGCTAATCAAAATATAAAAAAAAAATCATTCATAGGCTGAGTGTTTCGAAAACAGGGTGCTTAGAAAAATATTTGGGCCTAAAAGAGATGAAAATGGGGACTAGAGAAAACTGCATAACGATGAGCTACATAACCTGTACTCTTCACCGGATATAGGAAGGGCAATTAAATCACGGAGGATGAAATGGGCTGGACATGTTGATCGCATTGAGGAGTAATCACATATCTCAAAAGTATTGAATGGGAGACCCGAAGGGAAAGAACCACTTGGAAGATAACTGGTGGGAGGACAATATTAGGATAGATTTAAGGGAAGCAGGATTTGCGAGGGATGGTTGGATGGAGTTAGCACAGAATAGGGTTGAATGGCAGGCTCAGGTAAGCGCAGCAATGAACCTTCGGGTTCCATAAAATTGATAATAATCCTTTAGCTTGCTGAGGAATTGTCTATTGCCATTGATTAAGTAATTAAAATATTATATAATTAAAATGTTTAAAACTTGCCTTTCTACGAGAGTCTTTCTTAGACGGAAATCTGAACTCTTCATGATAACATAACCATCAATGATCATGAAATGTATAATTAACTTGAAAATTAAGCCTTAATTTCACACAAATTCTCGATCTGATCTTCAATTTCTACAGAATTAGATGTTCACTCCTCCATCATGAATGAACGGGAGACTCTCAACACAGCCTATTTTGAGAGATGCTCTGGCCCATCAAATGGCATCCACTGGTGAGACGCATCAATTCCTGGCATGAAATGGTCCAGTACAAGAAAATACCATACCAAGGTCGTGGTTAGATGTTACTGGAAATAATTCGAGGTTATCTCATGTCCCCCTGCCAACTTCATAGACTTTTAGTTTTCACGATGGATGATTCTGCGGAACTCATGAATTGGACCCGTCATCACAAACTCAAGTTTCATATTTATTTTCTGGATTCCACATTGTAAGCTTAGTTGTAATGAGACCATCCACATTGCATGTGTCTCTAAAGAAACTAAATAAGAATCCCCTTCAGTCGATCAGTTGAAAATCTTAAGAGTTCACATTTATACACAAAAAAAGTTTGTTTCTATCCGCCATTCACTAAAATCGTTAAAGAATTTTCTTCCCCAGACAATACGATAACAGACACTTTTGCCATACACAGATGTACAGACACTTGTTATGCCACACTTTGACTAATGTTGTAGGCTATCGTGATCTTAGACCGATATTCATAGTCGCAATAAGTACTGCTTACATCCAAATCGAACGTAAATCTAGCCTGTATTTGAAATTTTGGCACAAACAAGTCATAATTAATTATACTGACGTAAGTTACTTTATAAAGCGTAACTTGACAAAGTCTACCTTCTTGCTATTCACAGTCACTAAAGTACTATTTATTTGTTGACATAAGTTTTAGCCAAATACATGGGAAGCTATTTTGAGGATTTTTCCGAGGAAGTAATAGAAATCGTACCCTAGAACATTTAATTGGTATGATGAATCCTGTTTAATTTCTACAGTGGAAATAATAAAACAGGTTTCGTTTAAACGAAAACTTAGTATTGGAAATACTGCTTCCAAGAGTGGAATCGGTTCTTGTTAAACTGAACGGCTGAACCTTCACCTTTCTTCTTTCTCTTTGATCTAACGACCGATAGAGAACGTTTTGATGGATAGCCGATAGATTCCATCAATTAAATTAAAAACGCTCTAATAAAAGCTCAATGCCATCGGATGGATCCATTGATGAATTTAGAAACTCGCCTAATCTATGTTTTGACCATAACGCGCACCATTTTTGCGAGCTCTCATGGCTTCGATTAAAAGAAAGTCGTAGACTTTACTTTCTTTCCTTTCTTACTCTAATCTTGAGTCATTCCTAATCTAGTTATGCCCTCACTATCTGCTTTCTGACTACAGTTTTGTAACCAGGTCCCAGCAAAATTTGCTGTTATTCATACCACGTCATACGGCATCTGTAGATTGAGCCACTTTACAAAATCTGCGGTCCTCTGCTGGAATTCATTAAATGATGAAATCACGGACAATCGGATCCTCGGTGGTTTAAGTTTGTGGTAAATAATCAGTTCCTGGACAAATATGTTTGCAGGCTTCTATGAATTTTCCCCTTATTTTAATGCTCGCCATTATGTAACATAACCATTTGTTTCAATTTTCTCAAGGCATAATCGAGTTCAAGGTGTTGGACCTCGCAGACAATGGACAATCCCAAGACTGTTACTCTAACATTTCTGTGGAGCGTTAGATTATATCTTCAGCTTGTTCTTTTCAAACTGCTATATATCATCATAAAAGAGGCAAGTTCAAAGCAATCACATGTTTTACAGTTTTAAAAGTTCAAGTTCTCTTAAAATCCCAGTTCAAGAAAGTAATTCTATTCGACTTATAAGTCAATGGAGGTTTCTAACACTGAATTATGAGAAGTTCATGGGTTTTTTTTTTCTTCCTGTTAGGAAGCAGCTAACTTAGCCCTGTTATTAATGTGAATACAAGTGTGCGAACTTGACCCGGACGACGCTAAATCCGACAAAACAAATGTCAACTAGGGTCAATGCAAGACAAAACATTGCATTAGTGGCATATTTCAAGCTGTTGCAATGTGACTAATGTTATGTTTCGTTCTAAATCGATATGTAATTTATTTAATTTTAAATACAGTTCTACATAGTCGTACAGCCGGTTGCAAAAAGGATGGACTAACTCTTGTATAGATAAAATTCTACGGAGCGGTTCACAAGTGTAAACGAACTTACAGTAAAAATTTATCTTCCTGACACTAGGGAAACGCGGGTGAGGGGAAGGCTATTTGGAGGTGGGAGATGAATTCAGAGAGACAATTCACCTTCTCCTCCCGCCAATTATATCAGCCGTACCTTCAAATGACAAAAGACTCGTTCTTGCTACTGCGCAGGGATAGGCAGAACGAAATTCACTGTACAGTCATTGTTTGTTCATTGTTAGTCGACCATCTATAATGTATTAAACTTCATGATATGAGGCATGTCTGACACAGAACTTCTTTGCCTTCTGTAGCGAATTTCGTGAGTTCGCTTCCCGTTTATAAAAATTATTTATAATTATAAACAATCCTATGCTGTCTTTTACGAATATTATCGGTTGTAATAGGCCTCTAAATGTATGACTTCCTGAAAAACAGCTGAAAGAGATAAAGAAATTTCTTCTTAAATTTCAATTTTATGACATCAAAATAACTGCGATTCTATATCTGCAAGTAGAATTAGAAAAAAATTACCGAATACGGAAGCCTGTGTATCTGCATTCTTAAGCAGAATGGTCAATAAAAATGGCCGTATATGTGTAGAAAGATCCTAACTTTAGAAAGATCTTACTGTACTGCAAAAGGAAGGAATACGCCACTACCTATTAATAAAGGTGAAATGATCCCTGTATGGAGTCCCGTAGGGTTTCCCGAAGGTTGAGGCTCCCAGGTTGAAACATCAGCACAGTATGGTTGTCAGCCATACGCACCGACCGTTTTTTACCCCCAGGAATACTCCTCCACTAGCTTAACTATTATTCAGGTACACGGAGCATTCATACTGATATTTGCCAACATTAACTGGGGAAAAGAAACTAAAATTGAAGTATGAATAAATCCAGCTCTGCTGTGTTACATAACTCAGTCAATAAATACTGAGGAATCTGGCCCAAACAGAAGGTTTATGTCAACATTAATGTTTAATTCCGGGAAACTGACTCACAAACTTTAATTTATAGCCAAGGTATGTTCTATTTGAACAAAATATGTAAGACTTTTTGAGTTTGTAGTTTTTGCGGTTTCACTAACAAAACACGGCTCTGTTTTTGGCACGAGTTGATATCTTACTTCTGATTACTTAGTTAATCAAAAGAGCTTTATTAATCATTTATTTATTTCAACCAAGTAAAATAAAAAAAAACATTGTCACATACTGAGTTTTACTTGAGTTCTAGTTTCTAGACCTCGTTCCATCAGTTGAGAATCCTATTAGATTGATTAGGTCTGAGAACGGCACAACAATAGACTATGCACTTTTGCATCCCTTACCCCTATGGGGTGTCCTGCTACTTAGGCCTGTGACAGTCTCCTGGCATGCGAAAATTTCGTCAAGTAGGCTTATTTTTACACGTTTGTAAATTTACATATAAGAGCCTTTTACATTTATGTACATATAAATGCAAGGATCGAACCCGCTACCTTGGACACAAAAATCCAGCACAACAATTATTGCCCACTGAACAGAAGTAGCTCTTTGTAGTCACTCCATCTCTCATTGTACATAGCATTACTTAATTTTCTTGTAAGTTACTTATAACTGCTATAACTTAATTTCACAAACTTAAAGTTTCATTATAAGTCAATTTGACATTTTCCTTGCTTTGCTTGTAACATTTTTTTCTTATAAACAGAAATATAGGAGATAAATGATGTATTCACAGCTACTATTAGAGTTTTATATCACATTCAACCTGATAGCAATCTTCATATAATTTCCCATTGATCACGGTTGTTAGGGTATGGCTTCAACAACAGATAAGCTACTTAGTACTTTTGTAAAGTGAGCACCTCTGCACAGACAGAGGTCAGATATAATAAACGTAGACAGAGGTCAGATATAACAAACGTAAACTAATAGATGTGTTATTTTCACACCCGTATCAATGCGAAGGCGCCTGGTAGCCGACCAGAAGACGCTTATCTTGGTGTGCGTTCAAGGGCGCATGGCAACCGGAGTCGAGACCCAATTTTTTCTGTCGTTAATGATTTAGAACAGGACTGTCAAATTTAATGTAAGCAGAAAGAAGTGTGGGCAGTGTCTCCTACACTGAAATTGTTCCTCATCGATGTTATTTTTAATAAGCAAGTCTCCATTTATTCCTCTGATAAATCCAACTCTTGACAAATCAGTAGGCCTACCACTTCCTTAACTGGACAAAAGTCATCATTCTTCCTCAAACTTACTCTAAGCGCCATAAAAAATAATTAGGCTACTTATAAATTACACGAGTCCACTGCTGTGGCTCAGAGGATGCGTTCACTCCTCTCACGTAGCGGGCCCGGGTTCGATTCCTGGTCGGGGCAAGTTACCTAGGTGAGGTTTTTTCCGGGGTTTTCCCTCACCTGTGAGACAAATGTCAGGTAACTTTAGGCCCTTGTGGTCCCCGGATATCATCTGGCCGTCATTATCATCTTCATCCCCATCCTCGCCTTGTTCTGAGTGAGTGTGTGTGTAAATGGTGTGTATCGTCCTATGAGTTCGTGTTGTCTCGGAGGTGGCCCCGGCATTGGGCTGATCACTCATCCGGGGAGGCCCTCCATGTCCTTGTCTGGTCAAAAAAGTATGTATGTGATCCAAAGATAATCCCTCTCCCGACAGGTCGCGGCCCTGTAAGGCCCGGGCGGCTTGGGTCGCTTAAATCCTAAAAAAAGGAAGAGGTAAAACTACGACAAAGAAAGAGAAAGAATAAATTACACGAAAAACGAGCTTAATAATTAATAATTATGACTTCTTATTTCTCTTGGTTTTACTTATACAACATGGACAAGGACATTGGAGGGCCTCCCAGAATTAGTGATCAGCTAAAGCCGGGACCACTTCTAAGAAAACACGAACTCTAAGGACTAGACACACACACGCCTTCCGAACAAGGCGCGAACACACGATATCTGGGGACGAGGGCCTAAAATGAAACTATGTTGAAATTCTGAAGCTTCCAGATTTTTGTAGCACGCACTACGCTGTTTTCTTCCGAAGGGCAAGTTCGTTTTGCAAAACAAGATTTGCATGAAATATTTTTCAAAATCATGTTTTGTTATAACTTTACCTCATTAAAATCTCCATTCAGTAAGTGTTCGCAGAGACAATAATAAATTAATAAACATTTATTATTGGACAAGGACACTTGAGGGCCTCCCTGGATGATATACACACACACACACACATATAATATATATAGCTAGTAATTTGAATTCAGGATATCAGAATATGAACATTATAGCCATCAAAAAAATCCCAATAGAAATTAAAAAAAAAAAAAAATTTCCCGAGTTAAGAGTTGATAATGTCCAGAAATATAAGATTTATAAACCTGAGTACGACAAATTAAATTCAACAGTCATGAGATTATTTTTAATGCTTAAGTTTTAACACGTGTTTAGTTCTGTGGATAATATCAGTCGGCCGGGTAATTAATTATTGATGTGTATCTGTTTCTGATGTTAATTTGAATCGTTACTAATTATTTTATGATCATGATATGGATTTGCTCCAATATCCTTTGTGACTGGAGAAACCATGAAGAAACTAGATTAAAATTGTTTTTTCTTTCTTTCTTTCCTTCTTTCTTTCTTTCTTTCTTTCTTTCTTTCTTTCGCAAATACCGCTAAACCTACCTTAAGCACTGTTGCAGAGAAAATGCTAAAAATAGTATTAATTTTGTTATAAGACAGTTATTTCAAAACTCATGTAAAATCTTTACAGCGAAAAAGGGAAAATAATCGTGATGATGCAAGGAGTTAATAAAAACTCTACTTTGACATTACTAAAATTTCCCTCTAACACAAAAAAATGTAAATGTATTCACCCACGATTGGGATAAAAATTAAGCTTCTTCAGCAGTTTAACTGATAAAAAATCCGTTATGTAGGCTACTTACCAGACAAATCTTCATAAAATAATTAACCTACGCCTAATTTCTTCTTCAGAATCCTTTCTGATCATCGCAATTTGTAAAAGATATAGAAATGTTCAATACCTGAAAAAAGAAAATAAATCGTGTAAGTGAAATCTTTATACAATGGTATATTACATTAAAGTACTAATATCTTATCCAAGCTATAAAAAAACACTATCAGCTGGGATATCTTAAATAGATCCAATGGTTGTAATTTATGCTAGGCTTTTTCAACCGGTTTGTAGAGAAGAAATGAAAACAGCGTTTATCTTAATTACAATTTTCCACTTGCTGCTCTTTCCTACATAGCCAGAAGCAAGCGTGCACCTTCGAGCATACAAATAGCATTGTCCTGAACCAAGGAACAAACAAAAATGTTAACACTTATCTGAACTGACTGATGTGAGGAATGAAACATTGCATCGCTTTGGGTTTCTCTTCGGAAAGAGCATACTGTTACTCCCCTCTTCAATATCCAACATTTTCTATCTACCTAATACTGTACAGAATGAGATGTCGCAGTACAAAGATGTTATTCCAATATAAAAAGTAAAGTGTTCCCTATACAGGCCATGGAGACCCTAAGGATCAGGAGGATGAGGCTCCCAGATTTTTAGACATGGTGCAGATGGTCCTCAGACATAATTAAAAAATATCATATGACCTATATTTAATACCCCAAAGACATTTTAGAGGTCCTCGGGGTCAAAAAGGTTGAGAAAAGCTGCTCTAAGACATGGCAACTTAAACAAGAAATTGTTACCTAAGTTATAACACTTATTACTATTTATAAGAAAAGTTAAATAACACATGGAACAGTGGAAATATTAGGCCTACATCTACAAGTGCAGTATTTTATTATTAAATAAAATAATTAAATATTTGAGAAAATAGAGCTTAAATAACTTGAATAGAACTTTAGGTTTTGATTTCGGGTAGGTCCGGACCTCCTCCTTCCCTATGACTTTGCCCTGAAGGTAAAGAAAGTCATGTGAGTGTGCAACAAATTTCGGGTTGATCAGCCATGCTTCCGCTTTCACTCGATACGGCTGATGGAGCATGTAGGTCACTCTTGCAGACAAGGCCACCGGCGGGAAGATGCGCGACCATGGCCTTCCTCAACCCGCTGCCAGCTACAAGCCAATTTTATTCGTTTGTCTCTCAATATATCATTACCATCAACATTCTTGGAAACGCAGAAGAGGAGAGAAAAGAGATTTTTTGTTCCAAATTTTGCAAACGAACCTCGGACGTCGTACGTGCTGAATATCACAAATATAGCTTTGGGCTCTTTAAATTATGTAAATGCGAGGCCGCGTAATACTCTTTTTTCCCCCGCTATATTCATCCTGAGGGGTTATCAGTCCATGTACAGATTGTCTATAAAAGTTATGTAGGATTCTCGCTTGGCTTTCCATACCCTAAGCATGATAGAGGGTTTCCTTCTTTACATTCCGGCATAAAGTAAGGAGGTATCAGTGAAAAATACACATTCTGTTCTTTCTCAAGCGCGCACGAGTTATTCGTAAATAAGGACCGACAGTCGAGTTATTCGTAAATAAGGACCGACGGTCGAGTTATTCGTAAATAAGGACCGACAGTCGAGTTATTCGTAAATAAGGACCGACGGTCGAGTTATTCCTAAATAAGGACCGACAGTCGAGTTATTCCTAAATAAGGACCGACAGTCGAGTTGTTCCTAAATAAGGACCGACAGTCGAGTTATTCCTAAATAAGGACCGACAGTCGAGTTATTCCTAAATAAGGACCGACAGTCGAGTTATTCGTAAATAAGGACCGACAGTCGAGTTATTCGTAAATAAGGACTGATATTTGAATTTATATTTGAGGACCGTTTTGACAAAACTCAGCATGTGCCAAAATATAAATTGTTCAGGAGAAGGTTTCTTTAGTTTTTATTAACATATAGAAGATAGAAACCTTGCATGTTGAGGCTTCAAAATATGTTGACTTTTCTTATGTGTTTTTTTCCCACCATCTTAAAGATCTCATTTCGAAGCACCTAAAACCATTAAAAAGGAATTTGGCAAAAAATGGAGATGTTGAGTTTTGTCAAAAAGGGCCTCAATTAATTCCAGAGGATTTGGTAAGTGATTTGAAGATGATAAGCTTTAGTGATGGGAGTTCTCGAGTAAGAAAAATCGGCATCATTCGCTTCTTGAAAGTTCTCGGGACATTAAGATTCGTAGAAAAAGTATTCGAATAATCATTCGAATGATTAAATACTACGTCGAGAAGCAGAAGCGAGGACGAGTTCTCAGCATTCGTATCACTTCGGTCAACTTCGTTAACGCTGTAAACTTTTGCAGGCAAGAAAGGCATCATGCTTTACTCTGTAAACGCTAGTAGTACAATGAGATTGACGCAATATCTGACAGTGCTGCGTGACACTAACTCCTATTGGTTTGTGGTTCATTATAAAGATGAACCACACCCATTGCGGGAACCAATATCAGTATATCTTGTATCATCATGAAATTGCCGAGTTGATGTACAGAATATAATGATTTTAAGAATCAAGTAATCTGTTCTCCAGTTTTTCCATGCTTTCGGTGTTTCTAGCTGCCCCAAAAGCATGGAAAAACTGGCTGGATAGCCGACACGTCATTCACATATACGGCAGTATAGTCATCCTCTTATTAACACTGATGTTTACTCGCTTCCCGATGAGCTAGAAACTTTAAATTTGGCAAACTTATGGCTTTTAGTCTACACCTGAGTTCCAAAAAGGCCAATTTTTTAAATGTTTCCTCTCCAAAGCAAACTCTCACATTTTTCGAATTTTTTGACCTCGTATTTGTACGGTTCAGATGTTTCGACAAAATAAAGGAATAGGCTTATTGTTGACATGAGGAATTTGTTATAAATTCGTTCTGTCAATATTCTAGTTAGCACACTTATTCGTTCACATATGCTCATCAAAATTTGTCAAGAAACCATAGTCTTAAACCTAATAGTTTCTGAAATATGGGCTATTAACTTGTGCACTTTGTTTCATAGGTTTAACTGATGTTTGAAAAAGTGCATGGATGCTTGAAGCTGTGTTTTACGTTCTTGGGTCATTTTTATTATTTGATCGTTCATCACGAAAATGAAAGTATTTTTTAAAAAGTTTAGTACCTTGAAGGTGTGTGCCACCCCTCCAAGGGGCTGATAATATACATGATTGCGAACTTTGCGAGCTACTAAAATGGGTAAACAGGTTTTGTCCCTTGTGTATAGTAACATACGAAATGTTTAATTCAATCAAGTGGAAATATACGAGTAGTTAGGGTGAGAATGGAATGTGGCGACACCCCATCAATTCATTCAAGTGGAACAGACGTTGATTGGTTAATAGCAAGTGCTCCACCCTTCTATTGGCTGGCACAATACAGGAAGCATCTCCTCCAGCAGTATACCATTTTTATTGTGTTCAGATGAGGAGCAAGTGAACCGGAAAAGAAAATTCATTCCTGATCAGGAGGGGACCATCCCGGCCTGTTGCTATGCGCTTATACTCAGAGCGAATGCATTCATTGCAAACTTGCGCAATTCGAACCCACGACAAAGTAAAAGCAACCGTCGTAATACAACATCCAGAAAAATATAGTTTATTCATTTTCTATGGTGTTCCATAACTTTGTAGGCCTTCGTTTCAAGGGAATCAACATCTGAAAATTCTAGGTTGTATAATTTAAACCATTCAATTGAAATTTCTGTCACAGGTTTTGTCTTTTACAAAACGATTTAATTTTTTACATTATTGATTTGTCTTCTGCTATTACCAGTATTAATACGAGACTTTTCATATACGCTGATGACTTAACCGTTCATGCAATTGGGCAATGTACCCATTTTAACTATGTACAAATGAGCTCTGTCACTGAAATTGTGTTTAACAGATTTGGATTTGGATTTGGATTTGGATTTGGATTCTGCGCTACACTTCAATGTGTTGCGGGACTAAATATACGTAAGGGAAGAAGAGTTGATCAAAAAGGGAATAAAGATAAATACTAATTACGTTTATTACGGAAAATCCAGACAGCGGAATGACATCAAAAGTTACTTTCTTGTAGAGAAGTAAAAGAGCTCTTGTTTAATATAAGTTATTACACCGTACCGATGATTAATATTAAGGACGCAAGGTAAAATTAATCAATTATAAGGGGTTAAATATAAAACCACCTAGGCAAAACTTATATCAACTCTGCAGAATAAGATTCCGATTAGGATGGGATACCCAATTAAACTTAGACAATGAATTATAAGAATGATTAAGGCTTAAAACATATAGAGTAGGACCTCCTGTTGAGAGGGAGACTATATGGCACCAGGCAAAAATCAGGGAGAAGGTCACATATTGCAACGATATTTTAGCGTTTACCAAACTGAAGTCAATTTAAATAAAATCAGGTAAACTGATATAACAAATTGCCAGAATGATTTTTTTAAATCAGTGATAATTGCAATTATGATAGGCTCATACAGAAAAGAAGTTATTTTTGTAATTTTTTGTAAACTCCAAAAACAAAATGCGCTGGCAATAATATTAATGATGTAATAGGCCTACGATTCGCTGGCATGTTTGTTTCAAGTTTAAATCAGCCGTATACGTTATGAATGAATAAACAGCCAATCTGAAATCTGTCAGGAATTACATTAGGTGTATTGCTGCACATGAACGAATAAGAAAAATACATTAAAATATAATGTAGATATCGGTAGTCATACATATCGATAGAATGCACATTGAATATGGAATGGCTAGTTGTGTTTTAATTCTTTTATTTACCGTACATTATTATTTACACTGACATCGTTATGAAGAAATGAATCAATCAAGGCGGGCTAACAATATCAATAAACGATTGACAATCTGTTACGTTATGTTTAATATATTGTGGGTCATGCAATAATACTGTAGCGTCTTATATCCACTACAAAATTAGTATTGATATACTCGTTATTTCGGTACAGGTCAACCGATTTGGTCAAATATCAATAGGCTTCTTCCCATGGACGTTATAAACGCGTATACCAAGTTTCATGAAAATCCGCTAAAGCGTATTTGAGTTATCGCAGGTACAGACACACGGATGGACGGACTGGCGGACGGACGGACTGGCGGACGGACAGACAGACATTTTCCCGTTCCACACACACAATATCATAAAGTACCATACTGGCACTTAATAAACATTCAATGAAGAACCGACAAGCCAGAGCCCGGGTAACTATGACCAATAAAATTAAGGGCCATAGAATAAATTAACTCCCAAGACTGAGACTAGAATTAGGAAAATACCCCTATCCATTGATAAAGGGGAGTTGGCTGGGGACGATTTCAAACTATTGCGACAGAGGGGAGTACACTTCGAGATTTCATGATATTACGACAGCGCAACAAAGAGTAGGCCTATAGCATAATATTGTGACATCCATAATAATGGGGAGTGTTAAGCTTAGAAATTTATAAAGCCAAGTTAAAGTGTTTGTAACTTAAATACGAAAAGCGTAGACGAAATAAGCCTACGATTATTATTCAGCTAGCACATAAATAAAACTTACGCATTGCGAGGGAACGAAGTCGAAAGTAGTTGGCCATAATGTGTGAAATTTGGTCAAATATCAGTGGGCTTCTTCCCATGGATGTTATAAACGCGTATACCAAGTTTCATGAAAATCCGGTAAAGCGTATTTGAGTTATCGCGCGTACAGACACACGGACGGACGGACAGACATTTTCCCGTTCCACACACACAATCTCATAAAGTACGATACTGGCACTTAATAAAGATTCAATTTAACTGACACTTAATAAACAATAGCTCTACAGATCCCCGGAAAGTGTAACGATATACATCTTAAACGGTAAAGAAAGACATATTATGCCGAAAACCTCCGCTTAAAAAATTAAGGTCACATACATTTACGTAAAGTGCAAAAGGATAAACATATTATTGTATCAAATTAATCCACAGTCATTTTCCATCATATTTATAAAACCAAACCAGCTTGTCTGTCACCACTAACATACGGGTACGTCCACCATTAAATCGATTTTTGTCCACGATAGAGAATAAGTATCTCATGTCTCTACCCTGAGCTACCGAACGATAACCGCGAGCATCGAACCCTGGACTCGTATTCCTATTCTGCAATAAACCAGAACGCTCGTAGTTTAGAATGTTTTTTATCGATGAATTCAGCTAAAACTAACGATTTCATAAATGACTTGACTCACAATACTTGGAAACAGTGTTAAGTTCTTAGGGCTACAACTGGGCCCTGTTTCATAGAACTGTTACACTCATATTATTAGCAAATAAATTATTATTATTATTATTATTATTATTCTGTTTAGTAAGAATATTTTCTAATAATATTACTTATGGGTTCATGACTCTAAATTATTAGTAAATATTGCTAATATTATTAGTAAACTGTTTCACAGACTGCAAAACTAATAACATTTATTGATAATATTAGTGTTTTTATATAAGTGTATTTGGGCTAATAAGTTATTCTCAACCCCATGTAATTCAGATTTCGTGATCTTAAAATTGTGGAAAATGAATCACTGATTTAATTATCAATTTATAAAACTCTTACATACTTTAAGTTATCAAAGGAATTTTTGTCATAGAAAGTTTTTCGTATTTGAGGTTAGATTTTAGTACATAAGCCTACTGCTATCTTGAATTAAGTGCCTGGCAGATTTATGCATTTCTTATGAAGATATAGTATTGATAAAAAGACAAAGAAAGGAAAAAACACAAACAACAATTAAGGCATAACCTCTAAATCAATCAGCTGACTAATGAACTAATAATATTAATGAAGAGATTTTATGAGTAGTGTTCATATCTCTATGGAAGAAGATTTTGATAACTAATGAATAATATTATGAGTTCTAAATTATTAGCAAGTTCTATGAAACAGGGCCCTGTAATGATGCAAATTTTATGAGTTCTATACTTACAAAAGAAAGCTATGAGATCAATCTGTGGCAGCGAGGGCAAAGGCAAACCATTATTAAGTGCCAGTATGGTACTTTATGAGATTGTGTGGGGGACGAAAAAATGTCTGTCCGTCTGTCTGTCTGTCCGTCTGTCCGTGCGTCTGTACGCACCATAACTCAAGTACGCTTTTTCGGATTTTCATGAAACTTGGTATAAACATTCATAATGTCGATGGGAAGAACCCTATTGATATTGAACCAAATCGGTTCACCGGTACCGGAGTAATGCCCAATTTAGTGCCTATTTTAATAGATTATGGCGCCTTTCTCATAGAAAGGCGCCATCACTCGAATATGCTGTAACGGATTTTCATGAAACTTGGTATACCCATTTATGACGTCCATGAGAAGTGCCCTATTGAATTTGAACCTAATCTGTTGACCGGTACCGGAGTAAAACCCAATTTAGTGTATATTTTAAAGACGCGGTAACTCAAATACGCTTTACCGGATTTTTATGAAACTTGGTATACACATTTACAATGTCCATGGGAAGACGTCTATTCATAATGGATAAAATCGGTTGATCTGTTTCGGAGTAATGCTCAATTTAGTGCCTATTTTATGGCAATATACGTATTCGAAAGAATTTATAAAAAAAAATGAAAACCAGTTATCTTGACAACATAGCCTATTGTTTTACTGTGATCTTATAAGGCCTTGGAAATTAAAATACAGGTAGCTATGACAAAAAACACTATTGTTTTACATGCGCTTATCCAACTAGACCGTTAAAATGACCCAGGTGGCCGAGATGGTAGACCTTTCTTCTTCCGTAAGCCCTGCTTAATGAATAAATCTGGAGCTTAACTTTGAAATCAATTTAAAAAAAAACATATTCTGCATATCATAATTGCAGTCATAACTGATTAAACAAAAACATACTGGCACTTTTTTACATCAGTTTACCTGATTTTATTATTTTAAAGAACCTGGTGTTTTAACGGCGGAATCTCTATATATCAATAAATGTTTAGGTTAAGTAAAAACTAATATTGAAGTATTTTCACCTATTACATCCATTCATCCATAATATAAGATATGACAATAATTTAAGAATTAATTTATGCAGGAATGCAACTACTACAAAATTTCAATGAAGACTGCATCAGGTTATGTAACGCTTTGTCTCAATCAAAAGACGTGGATGTAAAAAAATTTAAATGTTGGTTTAGATATATGTGTATACCGACAAAATGAATCTTGAGGCAGTCTCTATTTACTATTTTATATTCATACTCGTACGGTATATTATTTTTTAATACAACACTGTCGTGCAAATGTTTTGCAACGATTATAAAATACTAGCTTAAAAGGTCCGGCGTCACCCGGGATTTGTATTTTGTAATTCAAAATTAACTTATGAAGGACTTCCGACTTTCAAATTCTAGGTCCTTATATACGTATTGAAAATTTGAAATGAAGAAGAAC
Organism: Ectobius pallidus; assembly: GCA_964059195.1. NCBI lineage: Eukaryota > Metazoa > Arthropoda > Insecta > Blattodea > Ectobiidae > Ectobius > Ectobius pallidus. Next base: position 83,845,098 of record CAXKWD010000009.1, on the reverse strand, counting down.
GACATATCTCACTAAACTATTCCCGCTGAAAACGCTTGATATAGCTTTTTAGGCTCATAGAGGATGTAGAATTTTGTATCCCATCGCTTCTACACACCAAGCCTGGTAGGGGATAAAATAAGAAGAAATAGAAATTCCGGTATCATAAAATAGTATTATCTTTGCGGAATATTTTATTTCTCACTCTCATGTTACCATCAACCGTTTCGGGGATGAAATTAAAAAGTAAATCAATTTCACTTTTATACTTCCCTCCCCAAAAACCTGCGATATAATATTTTCATTTCATCTTCAGTATTTAATTACAGCAATGCATTATATGAATAGTTTCGTCAAAGTCCCATTTCAATTATTTCCAAACCTACCTGATACCAATGCCAACAATACACTGTTGTCATGTGAACTGTGATTTGAGTTTGACAATTCTGTGTAAAAAGGGATTAAGTATTCTCAAAAACATTTTATTTTTGGCATTTAAAATCAAAATTTTTCAAAATCCTTTCTTAGAGAGCACCTACATCATGAAACGAAGATACTATCAAAATTCCAAGTCTCTACCTATTATAGTTTAGGCACTACGTTGATTCTCTGTCAGTCAGTCAATCAGTCATTCAGTCAGAGAGAGATATCATTATAATTGTTATTATTACAGTAGTATTATGATTGTTATGGTTACATTATTTTATTATTATCATCATCATCATCATCATATCTCCTAGAAAAACATTCCCTTCCTGAAATTTTCACCAATTACATCATGTGAAATTGAATGGCCATTCTCCGTCTATAACATTCTTCCTGACAGACTTTTTCCACCACGTACTGAGTCCTCACACTGTTTAATTTTTCCTTCACAACTTCTACTGTAGTTTTTGCGAAGTATGTTTTTAATTTATAAATAATATGCATTTTGATTATAATTGTGTATTTTATTTGTATTTTATTTAGGCATTTATACAGAACTTAGGAAATAAGCACTGAAGTCCGGCTGGTTCCAAAGTATCACAAAATCAAAATTTTAATCATGGGGGAATGTATTCATGTTTTAATGCTATCGTTAGTATGCAACAGAAAGTGACATCCTAGGAGCGATCCTTGGGGAACTTAAGACTGCATCGTGCGTCATAAGAAAGAACAACCGGTAAATATTGTACTGCCTCTCCGTGCATGATTATATGGGTTACTTGATCAAAATCATTCCAAGATTCTTCGGAATAATTCAAGGTCAAAATTCAACCTTGAAATATCGACAGATCGACGTAAAAGGCCAAAAAAACTATTACTGTTCCTGAACAAAGATGGCAATTTACGGTCTAAATATAATTGAGGAAGGTTTAAAAAACAGGTGATTAAGGAAAGGACTATAAAACAACCGATGCCTGAAGCTCTCCGTCTTTATACTGGTGACTCACAGAGTCACGAAATAGCTGATAACATGTATTAGTATTCAGTGTATTAGTTTCTAGGATTTCATACTTCACGAAGTAAAATAAGAACTTCCAAATGGCAACAAAGTTATTTTCTCAGATATCTACTTGAATTTGGAATGGTTACACAGCTTGTTTCCCACTCCTACTCCAAATTTCTATTTATTTTGTAATGTTTCAGGAGACCAAGTTTATTGGAATAAAAAATTAAAGAGTTATTACAAAAGATAAAAGTTAGGCATTCTAATTCAATAATTATTTCAATTTTACGTTTCGTAGATCAGACGTTAATTGGTAAGATGTAACTTATCCTTCTTGAGGCCCAGCCCTCCGTTTATTCCACAGCACAAACAATCAAGAATTCTGAAAATTTTGTGGATAATATAAAGGAATATATATATATATATATATATATATATATATAACACTATTACTACGCAATTACAATCAAAATACAACTGACTCACAACTAAATTACCATTGCCTCTACTAGTACAACCGTACAGCACAATGCTACCAAATGATGTGTCCATATACTAGAGATCACGTGACATACAACATCTCATGGTACCATCACCTTACTTTGAGGAAAATTATATTAGGCTATAATATGGTTAGTCCAGAATCACAGAGGTCCTATGGATAGTTAACATTCTGGCTCTGTCCACAGATTCATGTAATTCTAACAACACCCGTTAATATTTTCAAAATAACCTGTTTGAAAATACCTAAAAGACTCCCTTCAAATCATACTCCTCTCACAGGTTTTTGGCTTTTTTAATTTGTTTATATGCGCTTTAGAAGTACTTTTAAGAAGATAAACGAAATACAAAACTTAAGCCTAATGACGTTAGGATTGAACTAGTGTCAACCTTTTACTTTAGATACTGTATACATCTGATATTCATATAACTTTGCAAGCGGATCTGATATAATACAGCAGTGCTTCCTAGGCAATGACTATTCCAGAGTGATCATTTTCTATAACCTAAATAAAACACCGCAACCATCTAATATTCTTTATTATTTTTTCTACGATAGTGTTTTTTTTTCATTTCCCGTTTATGTTATCATCGTGGAACTCGAACTACCTAAACTCAGTGGAGTTATCTAAATTCTTTCAGCAAAGAAAATGGCCGCCCTTTGCGTCAAGCTGAAAGACAACCAGTGTTGGATGATTCTTTGATGGCTTACATTGGATCAAAGATATCCTAGGTTGCCGTAGCAACGGGTCTAGACAGACACGTTTATTTCATCCTTCAATATATACATACAGCCATACAGGGAACTCTCGGTTTCTTTAGATAGTTGTTTTTGGGAGAAGTATTATAAAAGTCACGAGAAATGAATTGCAATGGATCAAGAAACATAAAGATTCTATCACAGAATGGCTCCATAGATAAATTAGGTTTTCATATGAAGCATTTAATCAGTTTCCCTGATTAACGAATATAAATGTGAAAAGGGATTAATGTAATTGACATCAAAATGTACTTTAGACTATTGTTTTGCCGCAGACTCCCTTTTCGAAGAATTCATATTTTACTGAACGATATCATAAACAATAACAGAAAACAAACAACTTACAACCTAAGCGGGGGAAAATGTCTACAATATAACACGTTGATAGTTAAAATTTAATTTTAATAACTTTTCCAAAAAGTAACTAATTCATTAAAATCCTGTAATTTTGTTAAACAACTACGTAAAACAAACAATTTATACGCTGGCAGGAAAAAATGTTTAGTTCTTATACTTGATATTTCAAATTTCATTAGCAATGGGTCTAAGATGGCGGATAACCAACAGCTGTTTTGAACGTACCGGTATATCAACGAATTCGAGGTTAAAAGAAGTGAAAGGCGCCGAAATAGTTGGTAATAATGACAGCTGAAATGGCGGAGAATATTTAGTGGAACTTTGCAGGGACAAAACTCCTCATAAAACTGTATGCGGAGAATGAGTTCCTATACAATTCAAAACAACCACAAAGACCTAGGTTGAAGAAGTTCGGGGAGATTGAAAGACTTTAGACATATTTCGCAGAAATTACAGTAGAAGCTGTGAAGGAAAAAAAATAACATTCTGAGGACTCTATACATGGCGGAAAAACTAAGGCAATTGCTGATTTATTTTCTTTTGGATTACATTCCACAAAATCCCAATTTCAATTCAAATAAAAGATATGTGAATTTTCAGTCCTCTCGGAATCATATACTCAACCTTCTTTTCCTCAGTCTTCTATACAGAAAACTGGCTTTGGTCAAAGATCTTTCATGAAGTGTTAACGTTCTTGCTTAAGGTTTTGTTCAAGAACTTTGGTAGTGGAACACCGGCCATAACAACCGGTTGAACAGCACTGGTCGCAAAAGATGAATCCCCGTAAAGCAAAACAGCAAAACAGGTTCACAGTGACATGAGCTTTGAGTTCTGCTTTTCAGTTCTATGGCCATATCGCCTTAAAAAGAATTAAAGAAGACATTGAACTAAAAATATTTTTATTTTACTTCAATCCACTTTAGTGTGTACATTGTTAAAATAGAGATAAAAGCTTACCCTAAAACTTGCCTGGGTCCGCATCCGACACATATGCATAAAATATAAAATACAATAAATATCTGTAGGTACATTAGAAACAACGTATGGCGCACTTTATAAAAGTATCTTGCTTATGGATGTATCTTGCTTCATCCCCATCCCGCGTGAGGCATTGGCAAATTTCCGCGGTCCCTTGCCTGAAAGAGCATTGGACGATTCGTGGTCTTCAGCCATCACTAGGGCCCGGATTCTTAGTTTTAAACTATTTTGTTCCTTGCAGTCAATTGTGATGTTTTAAGGGGGGACATACAGCTTTGGGTGAAATTTATAGGTGAGAAATAGGTGAAATTCATTTTTTTTCTCATTAATGAATTGTTCTGTAACCTTGTAATCTGAAATGTTGTTTACTGACTATCTGTACAATCACATACTATTTTCAGAATTAATTAAACTATTACAGAAACGGCAGTCATGTTTCGTGCACTGAAATGCCGTTTCCGTTATAATTTACATACAAGGCAATATTTGTGAGCGATTCTTTTTTCTATCTATTTGTAAACGTCATATGGACAACATTATCTACAATCTTTGGAATAGATTAACTACAGTATAAGATTTTTTTAATAACTTTTTTTTAGATTTTCTTTTTCATTAAATTAAATATATATTTAAATAAACTATCAATGTTAAATGAATACATAGATAGTGTTGTTCATTTGATATTAGCAAATACTCAGAAAAATAATCATTCAGAAATATTGATATTTGTGGAAGTTATCAAGGAAACGGTATTTCAGTGCATGAAACGTGGTTGCCATTTTGAAACAATAATTAAACGTAACTGTAACAGTTTGATTAGTTTTGAAAATAATATGCAATTGTAGAAGTAGTCAAAACAGAGTATGTCAGATTGTAAGATTGTAGAGCAATTCATTGCTGAGGAAAAAAATTATGAAATTCATCTATTTCTCACCTATGAATTTCACCGAAAGCTGTATTAATGTCCCCCCTTAACATAATTATTCGTTAACATCCACAGAAGGGTTAGTTATATGTAGTTGTGCAGCTATCTGTAGTATTAGAGTACGCAAGAAGGGAACGATATTACATCACTAGAACACGGGTCTGTTGAGTTGCCATGGCGCTTCTGTCTCATTCCCAACAATACGGTATGTAATTTGGCTTGTCAGTCCTCCCTCCTTGTCCTAGCAGCGATCTATCTCACTATTTTATAATACACACGTGTGGATTTTATTGTACTACAATACGCCACTGCTCTGCTGCAGATCTAAGAGACAACTTGTCTGGCAATACATCTCAGAAGGGATTCACCCTCGGGTCAGGACGACCAGCATAAATGGAGGTCCTTAATCGTACCTTCTTAAGGGATAGCCGAAGTGTTGAGACTGATTTCCTAGGATATTTATCCTAGAAGCATGAGACTGTACACACCTAATGAAAACGTAAATCTAAATTAAAATTTCAAATTTCATTTCTATGTGTAAACTTGTTTTTGAAATATTCGTTAAATTAATTTATTTTTATATGCAGAAAGGGTTTCAGTCCAAAAACGACTTCAGTTCTCATATCGTAACCGGTGGAAACGGGGGCTGTAATTTTAGAATTTGTGTCCTGGACTGAAGCCCCTCTTGCACTATATTACCTGAAATCTATGTCATCCAATATTTATTAAAATATGAACCAGAATTTTGTGTGTGATATTTTTTGAATTCGCTTTACAAATTACTCATGGATTTTTTTGACATTCATTATAATCTTTTTTGCATTTTACTTAGAAATGAAAAGTTAAAAAATAACTTATGATTAGGCTATACTGATTTTTAAAACAAAGACCTGTACAGAAAATCTGGTCAGTAATTTTACTCTACAGAATAAAGTACACTGCGAAAAAATTCCACTTAAGCTTAGACATGGCGTGGAGTATGATACGCATGGCATTGGTTATGTAAAAGCCTTTGGAAGAAAGAAAATGTAGAAAGGAAAGAGCATGTTGCACATTAAAGTGTATAATATGTTTAAAAATTGCAATATGAGAAGACAAAAAATTTAAATTAGGTATACTTTAGTATAAAATAATTATTACGTAATTGTCTAATTCTGATACACATGTTTTGAATTTCTTAGTGACTCCAAACCTCTGAAGAATAGCTGTAGTGTACTTATATTTTATTTAATGAAAGGTAATTCAGTTACACGTGAAAATAGCGTTAGTGACAGGCGGTAAAAGCCCATCAACTCGCTGGCCATCTAGTAGGAAATGGACGTCAAGCGCCGCAGAATTTGGCCCAGAGACTATTTTAAGCTTGGGAGTTCTTTTACCTGCCGTAAATTTATGAAGAAAAACCCTCGGCTTTGCCTATAGTTCCTCCAGGGGCATTTTGTGCACAGTCCTGAAAAATCCTCAGACTTCTTATCCAGAGGCGGGCACATTCCCTCTTCACTAACAGGACAGACTACAAAATAACCATACGTTTATTGTAATATCGAAAAGTCAAATAGCCTAGCTATTACAAAGGTGAATATAACAGCGATGATGCTAACATCAATACATGCAGAACCCAAACCTTCCTCCCCGAGGGGAAACACTCATAGAACTTGCTAATAATATTAGTTAATACTATTAGAAATCATAATATTGTTTATTAGTTAACAAAATATTGTTTCATAGAGATATGTACACTACTCATAAACTCTCTTTACTAATATTATTAGTTCATTAGTCAGCTCACTGATTTGGAGGTTATGTCTGGATTGTTTGTGTTTTTTCCCTTCTTAGTCTTTTTGTCAATACTATTTCTAAGCATCACGGCCTATATATATCTTCATAAACGTAACAAATAATAAATAGCTCTAAGAAATGAATAAATCTGCCAGGCACTTATTCAAGATAGCAGTAGGCATATGTAGGCCTACTAAAATCTAGCCTCAAATCCTAGAAACTTATGACAAAAATTACTTTGATAGCTTAAAGTATGTAAGAGTTTTCTACATTGATAATTAAATCAGAGTTATTCATTTTCCATACATTTAAGATAACAAAATCTGTGTTATATGGGTTTGAGAATAACTTATTAGACCAAATACACTTGTAGAAAAACACCTACAATTATCAATAAATTTTATAAGTTTTCCAGTCTATGAAACAGTTTAGTAATAACACTAGCAATATTTACTAATAATTTAGAACCATGAACTCATAACTAATATTAATATAAAATATTCTTATGAAACAGAAGACTAATAATAACAACTAATATTATTATGTATTTGCAAATAATATCAGTGTAAAAGTTCTATGAAACAAATCCAAGCACTAAAAACTTCAAGCTTTTGTGGCACACAAGAAACGAAAGTGAAAATTTTATTTTTGAATTAATTGTGACACAAATAGCTGCATGAGAGTTATGAGCGTAAGTTCTTTAGTATAAAAATGTAGGTTTCGTCAGGTCGTAAAGAGATGCCATCAAATGCTGGAATTGCTTGTTTCATGACGGCTCTTAACATGTGTAGGCGGGTAGGATTAACAGAAATAGAAGCTGCTGCTTATATGGCCACAACATGGCGAGTTCAGGTAACTAGGAAAGGGAAAAAATCACCAATGTGTTGTCTTGTGTTGTACAGTGAATGTATTTGGACTTTGGTAAAAATAGTTCTTTTATCTAATAAACGTAAAATAGGTGAAAAAAACTCTTACGATTTTTAACTTGGATCCATTTTATAAATTTTACATACAATTCAAGAACTAGAATTGAAACCCGCTGATGCAGAATATTCGAATCTGGAGATACGCTGGTAGTTAGATGCTCGATTTTCACATCCTCATCTACGGATCTGAAAAATAAATATTGACGACAAACATAATTTTACTCCATGGAATATTTCGTGAGCATCGGTAATAAATTATGGAACCTCGACGCCAACAACAATAGAAATTATAAGTTGCAAAACTAAAATTAAATAGGAAGATTGATATTTAAAATCCATAGCTTGTTACCACCATGATGAAGCTAGCAGATTTGGCAGTCTTTGAATATAATATTGTGCCTCTCTTACTGCTGCATCCCAATACAGTCTAGAGGTGAATATTTCTTGTAACTTACTTTGTAACTAGCGGTATTACAAGTATAGAACGATGTACCAACAACCTGTTACAAATAATAAAAATAACAAACTACCAAAGCTCCCACCTAGGGAATCTTTTATAGTTTCATCGACACACGGTTACATATCGGTGGAAAGCCCATTGTATTATAATATTCACATTATTATTATTATTATTATTATTATTATTATTATTATTATTATTATTATTATTATTATTATTATTATTATTATTATTGTGTCTGAACTAAGAATACTTCTAACCTGTAATTGCTATCATAACAATGTATATTACCACAAGAAAATTTAGCAATGTGTAGGCTATGTGGTAAGAAAATATGATTACTTTATTATCTTATTATTTTATTTTAAGTGTTCGACATTATTATTTTCAATACAACAGCCTATTCAGTCTGATAGATGGAGGGAAAACAACTGATACGCATGGACGAAATAAACTTCGTGGCCTATGAAAATCGTCTCCTCGGCGATGTGTAAAATCTAGCGTAGTTTAGTTTAGGATAACAGCTTAGTATAGCGTTTTTTGTGTGTGGTAGCCTTAAGGATTTTAACACTTTTTCAACTTTCAAGTTTAACAATGGGAATTGAAAATAGGAAAGGTGATGAAATAACCGGCTCAATTGAATTTAGTGCAGAAACATCTATGTTATGGCAGTTGGGTTTCTACAATAAACAAGCTTTCAAAGCAATGGCAGCGAAACTCAAGTGATGAGTTTCTGTACTAAACGATGCATGTTTCTACAAAGAATTAGATTTTACCGTAGCAATTACTCATTTTTTTCTGATTTTGGTTGATAGTAAGTTCAGCTCAATAAACGATTTAATTACAATATACTGTGTAGTTACTATTATTTTTACTACTCTTATGACTATTATTAGTATTGTTATCATTAACATTGATATTGTTATTATTCTTGTTTTTATTATTAGCTAGTTATAAAAGTTGCAATAAAAGAGTTCCGCAGATTTCAAGATCTCTTTTCCACTCTAATTAGCAAAATGCTTAGTGTGAAAAGGTACTAAATAATGGGATTATCTGCCACTAGCACTTCATTCTCAGCGCATTTTATGACCGATACTTCATTTTTATTGCTGGATATGGGAAAAGCTGAATCAGACTTTATTAACGTTATTTTTCTTCCCTCATTTGGTGGCAATCAAACGTTTAATTTATACAGCTCGATGAATTAAACCTCTCTAATGACAGTGCTTATTACAAAGGAAACTTCTTTATTGAGGTTTCAAAAAACAATGAAATTACGTTTGACTCATAAACTGTAGGATTTAGTTTTGATGCATTTCAGCTATTCTGCAGCCTATAAAAAAAAAGTATTACACTTGACAAAGAAACTTCAATGCACAGATCTTTATTAACTGGGGAAGGTCTAATATGTATATATTCCTTATAGCAGCTGGAACAACTGAAGTACTATCAGTCCCTGGTGAAGTGGAAGAAAATACCTTCCGGTCTTAACTTTCTCCAGGTTAAATAAAACTATTATTTTTTTTATTATTATTTGCTCATTTTACTTTGTCTACGCGTACCATTAGTACCATATAGTTAGAGGAATAATAAATTTCATTTTTCTTCTTTGAGGGATGTAGTAATTAAGGAGTAAGTGGGTAATATTTTGCCTTATACCCTCAAAATGATATCGATAAACCAAGATCAGCAGTAGCCTCAGATATTTATTGTTAATATATTATAACCAATTCTGAGTTGTGAATCATACTAAAAAATACACATGCTAAAAATTACACATATTTACATAATCATATTGTAAAATCAAGTATTTTACAAATTCATTAAAATGTCTATTTACATTCAAAACATACACTTTTGTTGATGTGTGCTGAAATTGCGTTAGACGGCGATCCAGCAGATGTTCTGGGACGCCCAAGGGGTTTTCTTGCTAGACTTTTTGGAGGATGGAACCATCACTGCTACGCGCTACTGTCACACCCTGCCGAAATTAAAGAAGGCGACTCGGAAAAAGCTGCCTGGTCTTCTCCAATCTGGCATTCTGGATGACAATGACCATACTCGGCGACGGCAACGCAACACCATATTACAACTCTTGGTTGGGAGCGCCTAGCCCATCCGCCATACAGTCCTGATCTAGCACCCAGTGACTTCCATCTATTTCCGGCTTTGAAGAAGACTCTCGGCGGAGGGCGCTTTGGGAGCACTTCTGACGTCACACAAGCCGTTCGACGCTTCTTCCGTATGCAGAGCCCTGATATTTTTCTTGGGGCGGCTTTTTGAAGCTTCTAAAGCGGTATGACAAATTTCTCAATATACGTGCTAATTATGTGGAAAAATAAAGGTACGTCTTATCTTTAATGTCTCATATTTTTTGTCTTTCATTCACACTTCTGTACACAGTCGCCAGGGGAAACTTATTTTCGGACTCACCCTCCTATATAGAGAGATATGAAACGAATACTTCTGGCGTACAGCGTATTCAAAGTTTTTCTGTTGTAGCCTACCTACACACGCAAATCCATGTAACGCACACAAGCCAAGACTTTTTTTTTTTTTGTATTCATAAAGGGCAGAAAATCTTACACTAGTTTAGTAGTTTGTGGATATTTTAATGACAGATACGACCGGGTAAAAATATCGAACCTGCGAACGTTGGCAGCACTGAAAATTAAACGTAAGACGCATGCCGGTAATCATTTTTTCGCCGCTGTTTCACATAACACCCACTAGATGACGTTGGTTCTCCGATGAGAATTTTAAGGGTCAGACAAGTAGACAAAACTTGAGCTTTCGAAAATCAAGATGATAACTAATGCAGTGAAATCAGAAATATATACCATCCGAAATACTGGTATATAATCTAAGCATTCGATATTCAAGATAACGAGAAATTTTATCCATGTTGGTAAATAAAGCTCTTAAGGGATGACTGCAGAAATATTCTACCCTGGTTTAGAGTTTCGCAAGAGCCTGCGGGACTCGGCGATAACTGATAGTTCTCCATCTAGGTACAGCGGAAATCAACTGCTCACAGTTATTGCAATCATAATTTGTGTACGCTGATACAGTGCTAATATATGCTAGCATTAGGTGGGGGGTTTTGCCCGATACCTAAGGCGCAGAAACAATTTGAGAGGTTGCAGTGTTTTTGTTGGAACAGTTTCATCACAATTCTCGTTATTAGAGAAGCTGACTCTAGTTGACAGTGACAAGGGTTCAACACTCGGCCTTGTCTACTCGTTATCTCTCGGTTATCAGTGGCGGACTGGTTCTTCCGCAAATGATAGGAAACATGGCTTAATTGGGCATTGTTACCTCAGAATTAATTCTAGTTTAACAATTGCACACTCCCCTCAAAATACGTAAGTTTCGATCAACGTGGTGATTGATCCCCATTCCGGTACTGACTTAACGCCAAGAGTACCGAACCTGTTTAAGTCAGTAGAATATCGTTAACTTGAGAGGGTCCTTGGGACTCAAACTACCTGTCCACCTACAAGCCCCTACGCAATGGCGTAACTAGACCATTTGGGGCCCGGGGCGGATTTATTTTTGAGGCCCCTGCCCCCAGCAAAAGATACCAACACGACTATTTTTATCATCTTTTATGACTAGCCTTTTTGTCTTTCAGATCGTCTCCGTGGGCTAATCTATACGAAAAAATAATAGAATAAGTAAGCGAACTCATGTAGCTTATTTATTAAATACAAACATACATTAGTCCAATTATATTAAGTTAACTGATTAGCAAAATACAAATATGTGCATAATTAAAAAGTAATGAAATGGGAAAAAAAGGTTATGTTTAAATATGACATAAATTAGGATATGTTCTATTTTTCATCAGTTAAATGATGCATTTCAGCGCAGTATCCAACTACGCATCTCATAGTAACCTCTCGCGTCCGGAGACCAAAACATTGGTAACTGGAGTACATTTTTTTGTTATTGGTAACACGTTAAATACGCTATATTTTTATTTAATACAAAAATTCCGATGAGTAAAAAAAAGAGGTGGAACATTAATTTTTATATTAGGGTGGGGCATCACTGGGGGCCCCCACCGCCCCGCCCTAGGAACGCTACTGCCTACAAGGCAATTTCGAGGTTAGGGCGAGACAGCCCATATGACGAACATGCCTTAATTAATTGGTTTAAAAAGATAGAGTGAAGCTGGTACGATAATCCTTAAAAACATAAAAAAATATACTGTATATAATCGTGGTTCATTCGCTAAAGAGTCATACAAAATAGGCCCATATAACTTCTTATCACTATAGGTACAGAGTCAGCCGCGGTGGTGGATCCTAAGATTTAAAGCGCAAAACGTTCATTGAATCTGGACAGACCAATGTCACAAAAGTAAAGGAATTTGAAAGAAATTAAAGAAGCGTACGTTTATCTGAACCTAGTCATTCAAGCAGTGGTAATGAAAATAAACAGAAGGCCTTTATCAGAAATAACAGGCTCCTCATAGACAGTGAATGAAGTTAATGACACAATTTTTCTTCGTGGTACTTTTATCCTGAATTAAGAGGGCGGAAATATTTTCATTACATATGGACATTAAACGGGGTATGGCGCGGCGCAGTTGGGTGAAACACCGCGCTACAACGCAGAAGGTCGCGGATTCGATCCTCGATTAGATTCAGATTTTTTCTCTCTAGTGGCTTTGCGGCTCTGAATTCGACTCAGCCTATAACAGAAATGAGTATCAGGCGCCAGACTAAGGCGCCTTACCACCTCAATGTGCCGAATGTTTAAAAACCTAGGAGCCACAAAATCCTTGAACCCTAAAAGTCTTCACGGGCTGTACAGGGACTACTTTACTTTTTAGAAGCTAAATATATAAATCCTCTGGTTGTGCTAAGATTTGTCATGGTTTCGCGAAATAGTTTTAGAAATTTTCTAAACCAGCCATCTTTTCCAAGAACTTGCAAACAATACAAACTTTGTGTGAGGTTGAATTTACTGAATGCGGAATCACTTAATGCAAATTGTAAATGTAAAGAGGAAAGCCATTCTGTTAGACATCTTTTATTTCATTGTCCATTATTTAAGCACGAACGTTACCAGTTAATATTATATATATTTTTTTTTTAATTTGAACTTTTACTCTTCTAAAATAAGCAAAGTTATAAAGTTGTTTCAAGTTTCATGAATAGTGTATTTGCAAAATTATAATATGTATATGTAGTCTACTGTATTCTCTGTACATATGTTTAATCTATAACTCTAATATGCCGGCTGGTAAAATAGGGTTCTGTACTTTTGGAAATTCATTAATAATAATAATAATAATAATAATAATAATAATAATAATAATCACAATCACTTAATGCGGTCATCTATGATAACATGAGGAAGTGAGAAAATTTCCTAGCACAGAAAATCAGAATTTTTCATATATTTTCCTCCCAATTTACAATGATGGACGCCCCTGAAAATAAGCCCCTAGATCTCGACTGTCGCGTGTTGCAGAATCCCTTGTTTACTAACTCTATCCTCACATTTATGACGTAACAGTAGTGCGTCATATTCTCTTGAGCCGCTTGAGAATGCCAAGGCAAGAAGTTGTTTGTACTGATGCTTTATAGTTAAGTATCCATACAAACCTATCACCCTAATATTGTTCCAAACAGATAGTGTAAATAGAGAATAGTACATCATGTAACGAGCCTATAATGGCCTTTATTAAAATACGAGTTTCATAATTTTTATAGGTGTATTTTAATTACAATTATAGCCAAGTTGCTTATGACTGTTTTTGTTAGACCATAATTAAATGTCTAACTTTTGGGGTTTTAAAAACCTCGTAATTGATGAAGAAAACCACTCTCATCCATCAGTTATTAGCAGTTCTCGTCTTTTCCGATAGGTGGAAACTATATGGCATGCAGGCCACAGGGCTTCTCCTGATGTTTTAATGTCAAACAACGCTGATTTAAACACAACTAACTCGAAGAGAATTGATTTTAATTTAAATACAGACTGTTTATTACTTTGTTTCATTTACTTCTCGCGAGGCTTCAAAGATTGTATTTAATGGCAGCCATTTTGAATTTTTTTTTTTTTTTTTTTTTTTTTTTTGTAAGAGTGATGTTTTAATTGAAAGATCTCTATCGCTTAGTTTAGTACGAAACTATTTTAAAAGAATTTTCTTCGATATTTCATTGATATTACTTGGCCATTAAGCAGACGTTTGCCTGTGCGAAGTTAAAAATACCATTGTAAAGTTTCTACAAAAAAGGTGGTTTAGAATTTGAAAGGCAAAATGAGCAATAGTCTATTGGGTCTACAACATACGCTATGTACCGGTTATTTCGAGAAAATGGTGTAATGACTGATTTTTTCTAATGAATTTAGTATTAGATGCCAGTCATGTGTTGTGCACAAGATTATAAAAATATCACACATCATATTTCTTTTTTATTTAATGATATTCACGACTATTTTACTAGAAATCATAATTTTATACACATACCACAAAATTCTTCAGACAAATAAGGTACTAAACGAATTCATTATCCCCTTTGCAAAAATTATAATGAATTACCACAAGATATTAAGGATATTAAAAATATAAAGACTTAGGCCTATGCTTCGAAGACTAAATTTTATTTCTGGTCACAATTATTTTCAAGATTCCTATTTTTCTACATTTTTGTATTAATTTTATGGCTTCTGAGATAATCTTAGCAATATGCTATGCTTCATTAGATTACAGCTCTTAGTAAATATAATGTTCTTTGTGTCTTATAATTAGGGGACGGATTTCTATGACGTAAAAAATATGATATATGCATGCATTTATGACCTAAAAAACATTAAAATATGACCAATAAAATTTAAAATATGACTTTACCACTTACACATTGTGTATATTTTTTTGAAGTTCCATTACAATATATTTTATTAAAATATGGCCTAGTGTTAATTATTTAAGATATCTGTAAATTCTCAAAAAGTATCATTATAATGAAAAATTTACAAAATATGATATGAAACTTCAAAATTTCTTTAATATGCACACAAATATACCAAAAATATTACCTAAATACGCATATTCATACTAAATATGCTATAATAGTTGAATATTTCCTAAATATGCAGTTATATGCACAATAAAAGCCGTTCCATTTTCACCAGAATGCTTGGAATTGGGTTTAAATTAGTCGGAAACCTAAAATAATGCAAAGGTGGAAAATACATGTCACAGAAATCCTCCCCCTACTTATAATGTACTGTCCCTAGTTATGAGCATTATTGCTCTTTGGGGTCTTTATTGATAAATAAATAAATAAATAAGTGAGATAATTCGATTTTTAAAGCTCCCTTTCCCATATACTTATATATATATATATATTTTTAATATTCTTTCTTCAACATTACAATTTGATATACTTATAATGCTGAACCTTCCCGTGATTCTGGGGGGTATAACTCGACAGATAAGTCACAACACAACTCGACAGTTGAACATCAAACAGGGGGCACTGATTCCCATTGGAATGCCATTAGCAAGGAGAGAATCCGAGCATTGACAGCGAGATCCCTTTGAGCTGTTGGGTAATCTGGGAAGATAATTTAAGGCTTGTGCCGGGTAAATGACCGCATCTCAAACAGTAGTATTTTTCTAATTACGTCATTAAGAATAGTAAGGCAAAGCTTATATCAGTCAGTAAAACAACCGTATCTACCAGACCGTACATCGGGTGATTCAAAAACTTGTGCTCAAATTTCGTGAGAACATGAAGTAGCTGATTTAAGAGTGATCCAATGAAATCGTGCAAAATTTAAGCCGACAATAGAGACTGATCAAAAACACCTTTCTAATGTATTGTAAAATTTATTCTTATCTTCTCTTCTTTTTTATTTACTTATGGCCTGTTTATTTCGACACTTTATCTGAGCTCTGCGGAGGTGGTGCATTACCAACCCCCTAAATAAGATTTCAGATCTTATTACGAAAAACCCCTTGTGCGATTTAGTCCAGGTGTCCATGTTGACGAAAGCATATAAAATCTTCAAAAGCTAAAATTCCAAGTCCATAAGAATAGATATTTAAGTTAAAAGGGGAATAACAACAAGGCAGTGCCCTACCTATTCAGAGACTTAGCCTGGATGGGCCCACCGGGGGAGGGGTTACTCTCCCGAGGTAGTCTTTGAATATAATACTGTGTCTCTCACATTGCTGCATCCCACTACAGTCTAGAGATGAATATTTCTTCTGACATACTTTATAACTATTACAAGTATGGAACGGTAACAACCTGTTACAAATAATAAAAATAACAAGCTACCGAAGCTCTTATCATTTCATCGATACTGATGGTTTAGGCCTATATGAGCATGGAGGGATGAGGAGAAATAAGACGCTAGAAAATAGTAATTTTAATGGTCGAGCGAAATATAGTTGTGTGAGTGTTCCAAGAGCCGGAATCAGACGCGAGAAAATAGTAAATTTAATGATCGAGGTAGAGAAGCAGAACACAAGCTTAGGGTTGTCCAAGCAGTATTTGTGAATTTAATACATTCGAATTTAGCAGTGAATAATTAAATACATTAAAATCATTCCTCTTTTCACTGGTGATGCAATCACGCAACGGAAAACTGTAGTGGGATGCATCAGTGTGACAGGCACAGTATTATATTCAAAGACTATCCTCTCCTGATTTTTTATTTGTAAAATTAAAGACTTCAGATTTGATTTTAACGTCTTTTTTCAGTTACAAACAAAACAGATTTCTTTAAACACATACTACAAATAATGTCATAAGGGCAATAAAGCACTTGCTTTAAGAGTACTAAATGAAAAGTACACTCGATAGTGACAATTCCGCAAGATTTTTAAATTTTTTTATTTATTTTGGGATTTAGATAAGTTTCCTAGTCTGGTGATGCTTTGGACAATCATGGTTTAAATCAAATATGTTCGTCACATTGTTACAAATAGCACTGAATGATTGCTTTGTCTCCCACTAGAATTCCGCTGAGCCTTTCCAAATCAGTTGAAGCAGAGAACAGAGTGCTATTCTCTACGGAATTTCAGCAGTACATAACGTTCCCAAGTTCGATTGCTTCTTACTTCACTCCAGTAACAGTGAAGAAAATGTCCAAGTAAGAAAGTATATCATCATCTGAGTATTACAGTGTATCAGCGCCCATCAAAATTAGGTTTAAAAACGACACGAAGAAGCTACGAATACTGAAGAGACTCAAATGTAATGCGGTAGAATTATGTACTAACAAGTATTTTTTTTTCGGTATTTAGAAGTGGGAGTTTGGTTTCGCGGTATATGCGATTCAGTTCTTGGAGCTACTCAGATAATATCCTCCCTCCCACTACTTAGCTTTAGAGATTACTGAACAATAGGCGTCCCTCAAGAAGCAGAGTTAGTATACTCCAATACTCAGCTGGCAATATAAGAAAATACCAAACAGAAGTTTTTCCTTATCATGGAAATCATTTAAATAAAGAATGCTTAGTTTTTAAATCAAATGTTTAAGCATATGTTTAGATCTAACGAGTATTTTGAAACCTGTATACTAAATGCTGTATAAATTACAACAATCTTCTAAAAAAAATTACAACAATCTTCTAAAAAAACACATTTGCAAGTTTGTTCGCTTCCGTTCAATCCATCAGCCAGCCAGTCAATCAAGGAATGAGTAATTAAGTCATTAAGCTTATCAGTAGTGGTCAATAAGTGAGTAGCAGCCCATCTGCCAATGATTCAGTAAAGAAGTCAGCGAGTTAGTGAGTCAAACAGTTTTTGAATAGGTTATTAAGTGAGTCATTCAGCCCGTGAATCAATCCAAGATTCAGTCAGAGAGTGAATCTGTTCGGCTGTCAGCCAATCAGTGAAATTTATTCAATGTAACCATCAACCTGAAGATTCAACTAACCATCCGTTCATTTGGTTATCGATGTCTCTACTGGTAGCGCTTATCTGAGAATCCCAACTTAGAATATTCTGTTTAAATGTTTGATCAATCCAATGTAGTGCACGTATAAAACTTACAAGCTTTGTTACTAGGCATATATCTAACCCTAACATGCCTTTTCTAGCAAAATAGGGTTCATAAAGACTTGGAGATACAAGAAATAAATACTAGTCCTATGTTTTAAACTTAAGAGCATGCAAAAAGCTAACGTTAAAGAAATAATGAAAATAATGTAAAAATACTTTACTCATTGTTATGTAGGCCTACCTATTTCTAGTGTACCTGCCTACCACCGTACAACACCTACTTAACTACCAACCTAGTGAACTACCCACCTATTTTTCTCTTTCTTTCACTCATTCTAACCTTCTATTAATAGACTCGCTGAGAGTACTACAAAAATAAATAGATTAATTGCCTCTTTTGAGTCTGGTCAACAAATAAGACCTCTGGTAAATGGTCATCATAGTGAAAGCACGCACTCCCTGGAGGAGGGCATGTATCGTAATTGGCATACCGCCACCATGTCGCTGGAAGACGTGCCAGAAGACATGGAGACACTTGACTGTGGCTTCTAGAGCAAATACTACCGAGTGTTTGATCAGAGATTTGCATTCTATCTCTGACCTTCTGATCATACTGCACGAAAATGTTCTAGCTTCCTCTAAGATCTAGATTCGAAGCCACGTCGTGTAAGGCCATATTTACATGACAGCATTCGAAGTTCTAGTAAGATAACTAAAGGCACGATTTTATGGAGAACTGTGAAAACTCGAAACGCGTTAATGTACGTTGCAAATAGATTATATTCCAGAATGCAAATAGTTCCTGACCGTTAATATTAATTTGATGATGGCAATAAAGCACGAAATCACGGCTTTGGGTTGATCACGCATCCAGGGAGGCGATCCATGCCCTTCTTTGGTAAAAAAAGTATTAAGTGATCCCTCTTCCGACAGATAGCAGTCTTGTAAGGTCAGGGCGGCTTGGGCCGCATAAAGAAGCCCTACAACGGGAGAGGTAAAACTGAGCGATCGGCCTAGAAGAAGAAATAAGTAAGAATATTCGTTTCTTAGACTCAAACATTCATTAAAATTAGTTTTTTATTCAAATCTGTGAACTTTTAACTTCAAGATAATTTTATTTTTGAGGCTAAATTTTTAGATAATTTTTTTAGTCTAGCTACTTGATAATTTATAATTTTATTTTTATTTATGGGGAATGTTGGAGAAACATAAATTTATAGTTTTCAAAGTCGCCAAAGAGAGAGGGATCTTTCTGCCTTATCTGATACGCTTCCGGATAAGGGAAAAACACTCCTCAGGAAATTTAGAGACTGGTCGGTTACTACTTCAAGGCCCCCCCCCCCAAAAAAAAAACTTAGTAAAACCTAATTAAATTCATACCAACATTTATTCTTTATCAGTTGTGTTGTGGCGATATTTATGATCTATTAATGTACTGACAACTGTACACAATATGTTTCTACCTATTCAGTATCGATTAATTGTGCTCATATTATTTTTTTTCGGTTGAGTTCTGGGATACTATGTATACGGGAATTAAATACAAATAAATTCATTCACTCGTAGAATTAAAATACTTAGGCTACATAGGAATTGGAATTTCTCAAGATACACAAGAACTACAAAGTGACAAGGTCGATCCTTTTACAGAAAACTGACCAAGGCCTGCAACAGTAAAGATCATTTCAGAGAAAATGCTTTAAAATATATGCTGACTTTTTTTGCTAAGAATTTAAACTTGATTGCCGATTAGTCAGTTAACAAATTATAACACTAAATTGATTGACAGAAGGTGAAATAGTATGGTATCGAATAGAACAGGCTATACTGCAATGCAAGAGTGGTAAGTGCATCATTGAAGAACAGAGGAAGCGCTTGAAAGACGAGCCGAAGCAAGATATTTTAAATTTTTTGCCATGGGTGCAGGAAATTCAACGGCGTATAGTATTATTTCCAAAATAAAATAAAATAAAACAAAAAAATAAAACGATTAATACGAGATAAATCCCCATACATAGGTACCAGGTCGAATTATGTTTCTGGTGGTTTCGTTACACAGTATAAATGGTATAAGAATTGGAGGAGTTACAGTAAAATATTTAACACGATAAGTAAACATCGCCTTTACGTTTAAAGGCCAGGGCTGATGGCTGCTCTAGTTCAATCCTACTAAGCTACCGATTTCACCATCCGTTAGAGTCGTTTAGATAATAGCTCACCTAGTAGTTAACCACGGATTTCCATGTATTTCCGTTTCACCGAGCCCGGTTACGAGTTAACCGACACTAACTGGGAAAAATTACTAAGCGGTCCTGAGCAAGCGGTTAAGTTGATAATCTCTGTACAATGGATGTCATAGCATTCAAGAGAATGAACAGGCCTTATTGAACTTCACGGGTGTAAGAATTGAGCTTCCTTCAGATTAGAAATCACCCCATATCTTCCAGAAATGACACTATGCTTCAAGGCGGCAGGGTCGGTGCAACAGCTTTCTGTCTAACCATGGTTATAGTGGTCAACTAGCCGGGCGTCCTAACCGAGGTCGGTGAAATCGGCCATAAGTGTGGAAAAATTCAGAACGACTCTTTCAGAAGGGACTTCACACCAAAGGTACCGCATATATGACGTTTGATAAAGAATGTCAGGTATGAAGAAAAGCCTTTGAGCAATTTTGCCATTTTTTTTCGGGACATTAACTTAAAAAAAAGTGACCCACAACATTATTTCCACGAAGCACGAAAAAATCTTTTAGAATGCAATCAGAATATACATCAACCTGAAACACTACTGGATAGTTAGTTACGCCCGCATTGCAGTGTGTTAACTATACGGTTCACTATAAAATTACGTCTCACTGATTACGTCACTGATGACCTGTTTTCCTGTTGTTATAGATCAGACTTGTCTTCTCCTCGTTCCAACAGGTTTCTCAGTGCAGGCTTTTCCTTGTATCGGCAATAAGAAAACAGCATGCAGGTTTTCTCTAACAGTAGAGTAATCTCCCTGAATTTACTTGGAGAAAAAACAAAGAAGGAAATAACAGGAATTAATTTCAGAGAAATATTACGCAGAAATACCACGTAGAAGGGAGGAAATATAAAGGGAAAAGGCAGCAAGAGGAAGGAGGATGGATGGATGGAAAGAAGAAAGCAAGTAACACTTTATAATATTCTATTTTACGTACCAGTAATCAATTTTGATGTTGAAGATAATAAATAGGGAACAAATAAATGTAAACTAACGAATGAAAAAAAGCGTATTCAGAATAAGAAGGCAAAGCTAATATAAAACCAAAAAGAAAATGAAATCTAAGAAGAAGGAATTAGAAGAAAGGAATTTAAAAATATTTATACTAGGGCGAAATATATTATCGAAAAAAATGACAGTTTCTAACAAGAAAATCCAATACATAGGTCTAATTCAGTAAGTTAACAGTAGTCTATACTGTCAGCTGTTCATCCGAAAGAAATTCGATCGCTAATCCAGTGGAGAAGGCGGTCGATATGTATACACTGCCAACAGAGCACTTTGACATCAAATGAAAGATTATAAATGAGGGGGGGGGGGTTGTTGTGAACTATGAATCGATTATAATCAATGATTATTACTCTTACAAATACTGATTTTTAAAAAATGTTATACCATTCTATTTGGGAATGCCTGTTTCACAACAATCTATGAATAAAAAGGAACAAATCAGTGAAATGGTTTTCAATGGTTTTGAAAATGGTTTTCAAATATATCATTTTAGGCACTTCTATGATATTCTGAAAATTGGCATACCTTTTACTTAATTTTCTTAGGGAACCAAAAATTGAAAACTAAGTTTCAGCCTCATAGTTTATAGTATTAGTTATATACCATAAGATGTCTGATAAAAAATGCAAAAAAGTTGCAAAAAGAGTGTTTTCCCCTCCAATGTGAATACACGCCTTAACGTGCCCTAAATCTACGACACAAGCTCCCAACTTAAAGTTCCTCCTGGAGGACTCAGTAACTAGGATTTTTACGTCCTGGAAAATCCATAGACCCGACCGGGTTTAAACCAGCGACCTTCGGATCTAGAGGTGGACACAGTACCTCTATACCAAAGCGGCCGACTTCCAACCTTAATTTGAGTATTCAGTAGTACGAAGCTTTGTTGTTGGCAGATAATTTCCAGACACACACACACACACACAGATAATTAAGGATTATCAGGAATGGAACGCCGCCGCGTTATATGCTAAGACACTTACGTCACCGATTTTCCCATACCAATAACAATAGTTGCTAATCGCTATTATAACAAGTTAAAATGCAATTATGAACTTGTTTCTAGTTAACAACGGCAACGAAACTACTTAAGAGTTCGATCATGTGATCTTAATCAGGGATGTACAATACACTACAAATCAGCGGGGAGTCTGCCTTCGAGTTTCTTTCACCAGAACTATACCCTTAGCAACCAGGGAAGGCGGTTGAAGCCAGGTAGGTTCCTTCACCCGCTAGCACCCTCACATTTACAAGCAGAGGGAATTAGGACCAACCGTAATTTCCTCCCCATGAGTCACCTAGTCTACTTCAATCAATCAATCTTAGATTTTTTCAATATGTCATTTTATCTTAAAATGTTAGTTATATATCAATTCTACACATAATTACAACAAAAATGACACCAAACAATGTATAATTTACTTTAATAGGAACATTTATAACAAATACATAAATAAAAGTTACGAGAAAACTGCTTTCAAGTTCTATGTTCCTATTAAAGTAAATTATACATTGTTTGGTGTCATTTTTCTTGTAATTATGTGTAGAATTGATATATAACTAACATTTTAAGATAAAATGACACATTGAAAAAATCTAAGATTGATTGATTGAAGTAGACTGGGTGACTCATGGGGAGGAAATTACGGTTGGTCCTAATCTCCTGCCCTTGTAAATGTGAGGGTCCAAGCGGGTGAAGGAACCTACCTGGCCTCTACCGCCTTCCCTGGTTGCTAAGGGTATAGTCAAGTTATTATTTTATTAATTTTTATGCCTAAGAAATATTTTAATGATATTTTTCTAAGAACATGATAATTACATCAATTTCAGTTTTAAGACTACAGGTTTGTTACCCACATTTAGAAAACAGAAAAATATGGGCGGATGCAAAATTGAATAACCTCCATAATATTTTACACAGAGACTTGTGTTTAGACTTCAATAAAAGCTTATAAACTTTGCAATAAATCTACCAGATAAAATTTCGACATTGTAATTATGCTATTTCTTTCAATCTCTAAATTTAAATCTTATGAAATTTTAATTAAAAAGTATATGGATACTTAAAATCGTATTTTGTGAACTGATGAACATTTGGAAAAAAAAAAATCTCGTAGAATCGTTTCGTAAAACATCTTAATGATGCCCTGCAAATTGCATGCGAATTCTTTCAATGGTGTCTTTTTTTTCCATTCGTTTTAAAGACCGAAGCTTATGAAGAATGGAGAAAGAAATTCAACTGTGACTCAACTTTTCATATGCACAACTATTTTAAATTGGCTGCCAATGAACTTTTCAGCGTCCTATTACGAAATTTTTAACAATTAAAGAATATTATTTAAATAATATTTTGCTACGATAAACGAAAATTACATTTTTGGTTCTATGTTTTTACTGATCTTATAGATCTTCCCCACAAATATATGAAAGTATTTCGAAGATAGAGTGTAAGTGTATACACACTTTGAACTGTAATAGAACATTTATTTCCCGTTCTACAAGGTTAAATTTCTGGGAGAAAGTAATGTTATATTTCTTCAGCAGATGTCAGCAGAATAGATTCAACAAACGTGCCATAATCATCCAACAATGAAAAGTACCAAACAATACTTGCTCATTCCACATTCCCTACCATTCGTGCATTATACGGTTTTATTACCAACAAGATGGCGCCCAGCCGCACTGTCATAGGGACGTACAAGCATACCTGGACCGAAATTTGCCAAGGCAGTGGATAGGACGCAGGGAACCAGTCGAGTTTCCTGTATGCTCCCCAGACCTTACGCCGCTGGATTTCTTCTTATGGGGCTCAGTAAAAGATATGTACAAACGTAAACCACGTAACCTAGACACATTTTGGAATGAGATTCAAGCGGTGTGCGCAGAAATCTTTTTGGACACTTTGGTACGATGTACGAAATCAGTGGTGACTCGTACTAAGAAATGTATTGATGCTGAAGTCCACCGTTTTGGACATCTGAACATTTGAACATTAATCACACTTTCATTAGAAAGTCATTTATTTTTTTAAACTGGATTTTAAGCTTTCCACTTCCAGAAATTTAACTTTCTGCAGTTGGGCCCTTCAGCAAAAATATTTGGGCCCCCAATTACTTTTTAATGCACACAGAAAAATATTTTAATTCTGTACGTTTGTTAAAAATAGTTTTTAAAATCTAATAATTGTGTACCGGTATTTAGCCTATATTTTATCCTGCCAACATAGAAGTATATTTGTACTTTTTTCTTTAGGCCTAAGTCATAGCCATGATTAACAACTCAACCAAATTAAAATTAAATTACAGGCATTTCTTATCAGAAAAAAATCAAACAGGAATGCCTCATAACTATTACTAATATTTCCTTTCGTTCTGAATCGCCGCTTTTGCCTTCAGGCCTTTTTATAGGCAAATAATTCAATTATTGGTATGCAACACAAATTCCATTGCCTTCTCAACACACTGAGTGCATTAAGTCTTTGTTGACTTCCTAAATTTTTCTTAATTAATCTCAGCTTTAAAAAGGATAGGCAGAAGATATTTTAACAGGAAGAAAGCTTTATGCCAAGATGCAAACACATAACAGAAGTACGCACCCGACTCAAATTATTCGAAAATTATCCTCTGCGTTAGGGCCCCTTCTAGCTCTCGGTTTATGGGATGTATGTTTTTTCACTGACTGCAAGCAAGTGTTCATAGTAACCGGTAAGAATTGTAGAAATCTTCAAAACAAAAGGCTTAAAATCACTTGATTATGTATTTTTGTACAAATATGCAATAATAGCAGGTGCCCGCGATTATATACTTCTTTTTTCTTTTTTCTCTCTCTTTCGTAGTTTTACCTCTCCCTTATGGGGACCTTTATGCAGCCCACGCCTTACCGGGCCGTGACCTGTCGGGGGAGGAATGAACTATGGACCACAACACATACATACTTTTTTGACCAGATATGGACATGGAGGGCTTCCCCGAATTGGTGGTCAGACCAATGCCGGGGCCACCTCAGAGACAACACGAACACATAGGACGAGACACACCATTCACACACCCACTCACTTCCGAAAAAGGCGAGGATGGGATGAAGATGATAATGACGGCCAAATGATATCCGGGGACCACAAGGGCCTAAAGTCACCTGACATTTGTCTCACAGGTGAGGGAAAACCCCACATAGTTAACCTGTCCCGACCAGGAATCGAACCAGGGCCCGCTGCGTGAGAGGAGCGAACGCATCCCGTGAGCCACAGCTTTGGACCCGCGTTTATATACTCAACTGTTAAATGTTTTATTTAAACCGTTTATTTAACAGAAAAATAATTCAAATAATATTTGATGCACAATAACTTCGTCTTTACATAAATCAGATGAAGTATATAATTTTATCTTTAATATTATATTGTTTGACGAAGTAAATATAAATAATTAAAACCAATAAAACGAATCTTGTGCCGCCATACGAGTATTCAGATTCGAAATGAAACGTATCACAGATTCATGATCTTACCCTTACAGGCAATTGATCCCTAAACAATTCAAACGATTGATAAATGAAAAGCTAAAATCCGGATTTCAAGTGCATTTCACGATTGAAAAAAAGCACAGGAAAAAAAATCTCAAATTTAAAAAAACGCATACTGAGTTTCGTCCAGATCATTCAATGTTTTCCTATTCAGACCTGTATTCATGATCTCCCTTCCGTCCACCTATGTAAGGAAACGTTTGCTATGGCAATCGAACGAGATCACCTTCAATTAATTTCACAATTGAAAACAGTCTACACGGAAACACCAGTTCAAATATTATGTAAGACTTTGCACTACATCAGCAAAAAGCTTCTTTAGTTTAATGTGAAATAACAAATAAATCGTATTTTGTCATGCGAAGCAACACTTTCGTACCAAAATTTAATATTTTTATTCACCATAAAATAGGGCCTCAAGTCATTATACCAACCTCATGTCATAAAATTCCATGCAATGCAGACAGAGAAAACGATGTTAATTGCATAGACGGTGTCTGCTTGTTAGACGTAGCGCCACTGGTTGCAGGCGGAGTGCTAATAAGGACATCTAAGTGTTATGTTATAAAGTTCCTACTAAGGAAATCTAGAAGTCAAAGTTGTACTTCTGCGTGAATAACGTTAATAAATTCAACTATGCCTTCCATATATAGAAGTCTTATTACATTTCCTACACTCACTAAAGCAGTTTCTCAGGTGAGGTAGTGAGAATTAGATTTACGCATGTACTCGCTTATTAGAAAGTAACTGTGTTGTTTTAATGCTATCTAATGCGTAAAATTACTTTTAATAGAAAACTATCCAAAGGGACGGGTTTCGCAAGAGTGCAAATTATATTTCACATCACTATCGTCAAAAGAATGATGGAAGTTTATGAATCGTGTTAGCTTTGCGCCTACAACCGGTGCACACATCGTCAGTTTCGGTGGGCTGCGTATTGGCATGTCTTTTTCAGCTGAATTTGATTTGATTTTTATTCAGTTCATCATAACATATTACATGTTATGGGACACGTCAATATAATTACAAGAGTACAAATTTAGAATACATATTAGAAGTTAGAAGAAATATGTACAATGTGAAAATGTCTTCACAAATATAAAATATAAACATTAACGAAGTAAAACACAATTAAAAAGAAGTTATATAAACAGTGGAGTATACTGATAAAAACCAAATTCTGAATGATAAAAGTGACTTAAGTGGAGAATAAAGTGCTTTTATCATTCAGAATTTGGTTTTTATTAACGAAGTATTATATTAATTTACTACGCAAATACAACATTTATAATACAATTATGTAAAAATATAAAATAAAAATAGCCCACAAATACAAAGGTGCTGAGTTATCTTTTGTCTAAGTAGCTATATCGATAATATTCTGATGTAAATACAGAAATATTTCTTCTAGCAGCAATAAAATTGAACTTCTAGGAACAGAATGACCGCCGGCGTGGCCCTGGGGTTAGCGTCACTGACTACAGATCCGTCGGCCCGCGTTCGATCCCCGGTACCTTCTCGGATTTCTCTGGGGTAGGGAGGTCTGAGACGGGGTGCATTCAGCCTCGTGATTCAAATTGAGGAGCTACTTGATATAGAAGTAGCGGCTCCGGTCACGGAAAACACCACTAACGGCCGTGGGTGTCGGCATACTGACCACATGCCCCTCAATCCTGTCCTCTGCCCATGGTATAAGACGCAGCGGTCGGGTAGTAGGCCTTGTCCCGTCAGGGATGTAGGGCCAGTCGGAGTTTAGTTTTTAGGAACATAATAAATACATTTTAGTAGTGGGCTATTGAAATAGTATGTAATAGGCCTAATAATATTACAAGGTAACAGAATCAAAGTTAAATAAATAATCTTATGCCCGGCATAAAAAGTCGTAAGTTTGTTTGTTTTAAATGCACGTCATGAAGGCAAGGCTTCGAAAAAATGAAGCTCTTTATCTACTATGTCAGCGTTTCTCAACCTACTGTCCGCGGACCACTGGCGGTCCGCGAAGATGGTGCAGATGGTCCGCAGACATAATTAAAAAACATAAAGCAAGTGGAAAGTAAAGAAGTAAAATTTTTTCACATATTTTGTTATAATGACAACATTTTTTAGATATTTTAGAGGTCCTCGGGTCCAAAAAGGTTGAGAAACGCTGTAGCCTACTATGTGAAATCGGCAGTTGCAGTCGTCCGCTTGAGATCAGTACCGGTACTCTAGTTCCGCACATATGCAGCCGGATAGGGACAGTTGCGATTTATTTTCGCTGGTCTTTTTCCCGCTGCTTCTTGCGACTATGAATCCTCTACAAACAGAAATGAACTCTGGCTTTTATCTAGCAGCGTATTGCATTGTATGACGCGAGTAACACAGTGGAGTGAAGTGTCAGTTTCACTTAAACCTTGACATTCACATTGCCATGTTCACGTGTATACAGAGCAAGAGGTAACTGCGAACTCTGCTAGAATAATGTCAGATGATATGTTCATTACGATCGCAACTTCTAAACAATTCTTTCAATGACACGCCACAAAACAGAAATAAGATACCTAACGGATCATGTTTACGTTTCTAGCCCTGAAACATCTTGCGTAACATGCAATTGAGGGGGTCTGCGCAACAATGATCTATTCCACATTTTGGAGATTAGAGAAGAACCAGTCCACCGCTGTGGCTCAAGGGATGCGTCCAATCCTCTCACGCAGCGGGCCCGGGTTCGATTCCTGGTAGGGACAAATTACCTAGGTGAGGTTTTTTCCGGGGGTTTCCCTCACCTATTAGACAAATGTCAGGTAACTTTAGGCCCTTGTGGTCCCCGGATATCATCTGGCCGTCATTACCATCTTCATCCTCATCCTCATCCTCGCCTTGTTCTGAGTGAGTGTGTGTGTGAATGGTGTGTATCGTTATATGTGTTCGTGTTGTCTCGGAGGTGGCCCCGGCATTGGGCTGATCACTCATCCGGGGAGGCCCTCCATGTCCTTGTCTGGTCAAAAAAGTATGTATGTGATCCAAAGGTAATCCCTCTCACGACAGGTCGCGGCCCTGTAAGGCCCGGGCGGCTTGGGTCGCTTAAATCCTAAAAGGGAGAGGTAAAACTACGAAAAAGAAAGAAAGAGAAGAACCATTTTCAAGTTCTACACTTGTAGTTTTTCATGCAATTTGAAAAATATTGGGTCTTCTATGGTGCTTGTTCAATTTTACTGTAATATTACGTAGTCTACCGGTGGCTAGCCAGAAGATAATTTCAGGGAGAGTCGAAAGTACCGGGGAGTTTGGGGGTATGGAACCCGCCCCGAGAAGGGGGGTTTGGGGGCTATCCCCCGGAATATTTTTAATTATTAAACTAGTGAAAATCACATTTCACGCTATTTTATCACTGAAAAACTAGTTATCAAATTTGTTTACAAGCCAACATAAACAAGAAATCGTTACCTAAGTTACTGTTTATAAGAAAAGTTAAATAACACACGGAACAGTGGAAATAATTGGCCTACATTTACAAGTTCAGTATTTTTTATTAAATAAAATAATTAAATATTAGGCAAAATAGACTTCCGGACCCCCTGCTGGAGAAGTTAAAAATTCAGTTGTTCTGTGCACAGGTAATTGGTGGTTAGTTATAAAGTATAGAATATGCTGAAGCACAATTGTGTCGTTAAGAATACAGCAGACTCTGTAGCTTCGCACCTGTCATACAAATTCTAAAGCGAAACAAATCTTGTTTTTATGCCGACGATTCACTAATCTCTTTGCAAAAATTTAATGGCAAACAACATCCCCAACACAATGAAGGGTGTGGTGGGGAAAACCTATGCTCCCAGGGGGTGAAACTCTTCAGCCCACCTGTATGACAGTCAAATTCAAAACGAACTATTTGAAGAGAGAAACGGACTTAGCATAGTTAGAATGGATTAGGAATTAAATAGAGAAAGGGCTACGTTAACTTCTTCTTTGAAGAAAATGGCTTGCCGCAATTTTTTTTTAACAAGTTAGGCTTCTGAACTATGAATTCCAAACTCCCCTTTCCATTGACGACATTCAACCTAAAAATAATAATTATCGGGTTTAAAAATCGAAGTCAGTTAAAAACATACTTTTGATGGATGCAGTGAGCGAGGTTCCATTTTCTTACTTTGCCTTCCTGTACTAGGCCTCCATAAAATTCTCAATATTTAGTTCAGTTAACATAAAGCTCTCTAATGTTTCCTTTCTCCACTTGTATTTATAGGTAGAATAATAATATTATTCTGTTTCACTCTGAATTTCGATGTAAAGTTTACGATAAAATTACAAGTTTTTAGGTCCCCCTGAATCATAGGCGTACCGAGGGGGGGGGGGTTGTGGGGGTTTGAACCCCCCCCCCCCATTGATTAAAAAAAAGGAAAATTGTATAATTTTTTTAAGTCTGCCCATAAATTACTTAATGAAAGTATAAAGCGTGGGAAGCTTAAAACTCGTTATTTTGCGTCTTAATTTTTTAAATTTTCCGGGGGAGGACCCCCGGGCCCCCTCTCTCCATACCCCCAAAACCCCGCGGATATTATAACCCCCCCATATGGTCGGCCTGGTTACGCCTATGCCCTGAATACATAGTTTTTTTCAGAAACGTGTGTCTGAGGAACAGCGTAGCAGTTGTAAAATGAAAAATATCACGCAAAAATGAAACTTATTTTGGGTTGAGAATCTTCCAGGGGTTTACTATGTTCTTGTCTAAATCCAATGCTGCCACTAACCTCTGGTAGGGCTTGGAAAACAATTAGTATTTATTTTACTATCATTTTAAATGAAGAAAACGTCCTTTTTCCGCGATTTTGTCATAATCGTTATAATTGTTTTGTTTTTAAATTTTGTACAGAAAATTTATGTATGTTTTTATTTAAAACATTTTTGATCCAATTCTCTGAAAGGTAGTCATACGCTGCTCATCTCATCTTTTCAGTCTTGTCTTTCAAATAATACCGCTTAGGGAACTAAATGTGCACTCCTGGAATGCAGCCGCGAACACTATAATGGAATATGAAGAGTAAAGAAAGCTATTTGAACGTTTCACAATGTTGTGTTACTTTTACAGAACGCGCAAAGTCATTGTGCCTAAATAACTTCGCTTATTATTTTCTTTATTGATGACTTCTTAAATAAAAGAATAAACTTTTTAATTTGATTAAACGATTTTACACCTGTAACTTGCATGTTCAAGGTCGCGGTCCTGTAAGGCCCGGACGGCGTGGGCTGCATAAACGTACCTATAACGGGAGAGGTCTAACTAAGAGAAAGTCGAAGACGATTTACATGATAAACCAAATTCAATAACCGTACCTAGAAATGTCAACCACTGCATGCAGTTCACACAGTAGCAAGCTCAGGCTAAAAAATACAATTTTGGTTAACGAACGTGCATGGACGTCCGCAGAAAATTTATTATTATGATTATTATGATTATTATTATTATTATTATCATCATCATCATCATCATCATTATGATCATCAATATCCTTGATTTATTGTAGTTGAACCTATGGCGATGGATACACAGTAAAAATTAATGTAGTACACTCACATGTCTTTTTGTACCCTTACAATTTCACAGTTAGGTCTACTATTCACATAAAATGGGATAGACTACTGCTTTACTTCATTACAATAAATTGCTTGACTGGAGATGATTTCAAGTTTAGTGGAATCAATTATTCCTACATGCTCGTATCTAAGGTAGTCAGCTGATACAAACAACTCATATTATAGGAAATGTGGAAACCTAAGCCTCACTTCATATTAGTTGCTTATAGTAATTTAGTTCACAGATTTATGAGTAAACAAAATTTCCAGAGGGGGCAACGGCATTATACCTTGCCATGCGAACGCGTCTAATTAAACATCTTTACTTTATTTATATGTGAAAAACAACCAAAGCTACTGGACTGAAATTTTTCACTATGTACCGCATACTTACGTTGAACATACAGGCTATACAAATTTAAAAAAAAAAATTGTTCTTAAAGCTAACACATTTTTAAAATCCTTGAACGTCACTTAAACTAAAAATTGAAAAATGTTAATCTGATATTAGTCCATGTACCTGTTGCTTATTGAAGTAGTATCTTTAAGTGAGTATTATCTTAAAATATCACTGAAAGCGATAGAGAAGTTTGGGATAAAAGCATTCATTTCTACTTTCATGTTACTCTTGTCTACCATTGTGGTGTACGGATGCGTTCGCTCCTCTCACGCAGCAAGTCCGGGTTCGAATCCTGGTCGGGACAAGTTACGTAGATGGGAGGTTTTCCTCATCTGTATGACAAATGCCGGCAACTATAGGCCCTTGTAGTCCTCGGATATCATCTGGCTACCATTATCATGTTCATCCTGTCCGCTCCTTGTTCAGCATGAGTAGGCCTATGTGAGCGACTGGCGTGTCTCGTCCTATCTGTTCGTATTGTCTCGGAGATGGCCCCGGCATTAGGCTGATCACTCATCCCGGGAGGTCCTCCATGTCCTTACTGATCAAAAAGGTTTGTATGTCATCCACAGAATCTCCGTCTCCCGAAAGTTCGCGGTCCGAGCCGCATAAGCATCCCTACAAGGGGGAGTTAAAACTCAGGTAAAGAAGGTACCCCATAATACGAATATTGTAAGTGTGGATAGCAAAATTTCCAATATAGCTCTTACTCAATTAGCACTACCTCCAGCAATTTAATAATGCACAGAGGTGGTGAATAAACACTAAAAATGTTATCTTTTTGATCTGAAGAATTGCCGTCAACTTCCGCCAAGGATTTTTAATGCAATAAAACTGCCTATTTTTTCTCAAGGTAGTCAAATACCTTATAAAAAAGGGCCCGGATTTTTAGGTTTATATAAACCCTGTTCTAGTTTTTTTTTAACATTTTAAAATAGTTTAATTTTAGTTTTTAATATTTACAGATGATTTTTTTAAGTTTTGCCGTAACAAGTGCAATATACACATTGAAAAATATGTTAATTCATTTTATTTTCACTTAAATTTCATGGCTCTGAACCAAAAAACTTTAGGAATACTTTTTGCTTAGTTTCAGAACTACTCCTGTCATTTCCAACTCCACCACAAACTCAACAAGAATTTTTTTTCAATTAATCAATAAACTTTTAGAATACTTTACTTTCGGCATCTTGCTGCAGAAAACACTGTGAATAAACTGCAAGTGTAAGCTTACTAAGAATGGCTTCAATTTTTTCTGAAGAAACCGGGGATTTCAGTTCACTTAAGATTTCCTTTACCGGGACAACGATGTACAAAATGACGAAATTACAAAACGCAATGATATATTTTATCTTACAAAATAATATACTGGCAACAATGAGCAAGATTCAAAATGTAGCCTGATAATAAACAGTAATTTTTGGTAGAACAATAATAAGTAGATTATTTACTAAAATTATTATTATTTTATTGTACCGGTACTTTACTTGAAAAGCAATTTTAACGTCTTATTTGGTCATTTTTAGGTTTTATAAGATTGGACTATATGACTGCCTTGACAATGAAACCAGCAAGGAACAAAATAGGCTCAAACCTAAGAATCCGGGCTCTACGTATAAACATAGAATTTTAACTATTAATCCAACATTGTTTTCATTGCCGGTGTTATTTTGATAATTGCTGAAGCAGTCATGTATCCCGTTAGGTTAGTTGGACTTGGGTTATTTACCGGTACCCATTTCTAGCCATTTTCTACATTTAATTAACAATTCGGTTGCCCTGGGTGAGTCGGTAGCGCGCCTGCCTTCCACTCCGGCGGCCTGGGTTCGATTCCCGGCCGGGTCGGGAATTTTTCAGTAGTGAAAAATTCCTTTCCCGGGTTTAGGACTGGGTGTATGTCAGTAGGTTAAGATAATGCACATTGTGCGCGATTCCTTAATTATTAATTAATTATTCGCAAGGCTAATTTATTTAGTACAATTATAAAAACTGAAACTTAATGCAATTAAATTATCAGAACATTTACAATTACAATTCACATGAATGTGGCCAGGAATGTAGTTAACAAACTCATTTAATTATGCAATAAAACTTTATTCTATTGTTTAATATTTTATTTGACAAATTAATGGAGTCTCTTATGAATGTTCAATAATTTTAAATTCTTGTCTTGTAAATAATTTATTATTTAATGGTACATTTGTTTAAGATGAAGATATTATACTGAAAATCTCGGGACAGAATGCGTCTTCGTGCAGCAAAACTATGTTAATTGATTTTGTAATTTCTAATTCTTGTACTTTCAACTCAAAATATACTCCTTGCATATAGAGATGGGTAAACAATTTTTTAACCATATTTATTCTTCTTTTTAGCTCTTAGTAAATACGTAAAAAAATAATTTAAACTGTTCCAACCTAATTTTTAGGACACCAATTAATTATTAACATTAACATGATTCACGTAAATAATTAATTATTAATACAATCAGATATAATTGAAGGCCTCAATAAAAAGGTGGTACACGTGACACCAGCCAAAAATTTTATTTTAAGTGATAAAACTGCTCTCCAATGTGTGAATAACTCAGGAAAAAATTGGTTTTTATTTTTAAATTGAAGAATATTAATTTTGTTAACAGAACAAAATTAATAGTCTTTTTTCCTTGGCTCTCGACTTAAATGAGAGTACTTTTACCGCATGAAATAATATTTTCTGCACTTCTCACTGGTACCACGTTATTTCTAAGCCCTTCATTTACGCATTAAATCAGTATTATAAGACGACATATTAATGATGTTTTGTGCAAATTATGTATAAAGTCAACGAATAAGTTCATCCAAAAACAGAACAGATGAACACAAAACTAACATTATGTACTTCCATAGTTATTTATAAGTTCAGCTTATGCCCTGAATGACAGAGTTAATTGCAGCAATTACGCAATTTTCACTTTGATTGCTGGGGCGTGAGATTTAACAACCAAACAAAGTTACGCATGCAAATAAATACCTGCTGATTTTCCCGGCCTCTTGATTGAAGAGTCATCAGAAATGAGAGGCGCCTGACGTCGTGCCAAAGTTAAACAGCCAAACAGCACCACTAACAATACCTCGACCTGCGCCATCACTTTCATGTGTACACAATCACTAGCATCTTACAAAAAAAACAAAATTTAATATTCAAATATTTCCTTTCCCACTGCAAAAACACGCAAAAAAATATCACACTCGCTCTGCCGGTATGTCCGTTTCAAGCAATAAAAAACTTCTAAAACTCCTCTCAAAAAGTCTTAGAACTTCAAACTATTTAACAAACATCGTTCTCTTCTTTGATCTACAAAACACTAAAATCGTAGGTAGATATTTTAATTCAAGTCACAAAATATCGTAGATCACAAAACGTAGGCTTAAGTATATATTTAAAAATTCGCAAACACGACACAAGACCGAAAAAAGCGTTGTAAAAGTTAAAATCTATATATGAAGCGACGTTTCCTCTTCAGCAAATCGCGGTAAACTACGGTTTGATATGAAATGTCGCTACACTTTATATAGAAAGCAAGCACGCGAAGATATAACACGATGGGCGCTCTACAGCCTCCTTTCTATCTGTACCCGCCGAATGACAACCTAGCAATGCGCCACATTTACTACAAGACAAGGTCCCCCTCTCCGTACCCCTCTCTCGGCTCCCACCACAATCTGCTCGACACATCGTGTGTACTGTATTCGTACGTGCGGCATAGCCTATGTATCTATAACTATAGAGATGCCTATGGCAAGTCTTCCGCCCCTTCTACTTCTTGCTGCGTACGTCCGTCAGTTTATATGGCTTCCTGGCAGTTCAAAGAATTTGGAAATATTTACTATGTTTACGTGCGGATTCAATTCGGAGGGAATGTAATTCGAAACTAGGTTGGCCACTTCCAACTTTGAAAATGGAGGACATGTTTATATAACTAGAGATAATATGTGGCGAGAATATACCTTAAGAACTTAAGAATTAAATAAATAAAAATTCGACACTTACTGTAGTTAGAGTAGTTATTAATGAATTTCATTTTCAGACAGGGTTAAAATAGTTACAAATTGAAAGAGTGTCCACCTTAAACCCTTGTCGTAGACTTATCTGGGGCCACTTATATATAAAATACAGTGAGTCCCACTCAAGAGTTGGCCAATGACGCGGGTTTCTGCGTCGCGGCGGGCACAACTCCAACTCCCGAGCGATCGGGTGAAATATCTACGCAAATAAAGCCGCGGCCAGTGTAATGATTCAGGTTCTCACATTTACAGTTAAAGTTACAATGAAAATAACCACATACCTCATCACAAGAGATGTTGGAAACGTTCTCCTCTTGCATCCACACAATACTGGCACCTTTTTAGGAAATTTTCTTTCAAGCGCATAAGTTCAGCTTCCGAGACAGAGTTAATTTCTCTTGTGATAGGCCTATGTGATATTGTCTTAAGTTCTTCTAACAGTATATGAATATTATTTATGGGGATTCTTGAAGAATAAAGTGTATAGGTCAATTTCCCATACATTAGCATACTAAAGCATTAGCACTGATCCATCTTCCAGTTTCCTTCTTCTTCTGGAGAATCTATTTTATCACATGACTTGAATATAAGACAATGCAGTTTTAATTCTTAACCATTAATACATCTAAACCGGCATAAGAAGATGCCCTGATGGTATCAGATGAATTTCGAAAGGCCTAAGCATAAAATAAAATATTGTCGAATTGCTGGTATCAAATGTCCATTTTATTTATTTTACTGGTCGAGCTCATCGGTAGCCTACTACAATATGCATTTTAACACCTAAGAATTAGATTTTCACTCCTCTAAATATTGTCCTTTCTTATTTTAATTTTAATTTATTATTATTTTATTATTATTATTATTATTATTTGCATGTTTAACCTCTATGCCTACTTCAAATTGCTTCAGATAAAACAGTAGAGGTTCCTAAAAATAATTGACCTAAAATAAATTTACAGAATTTATTCTTAATAATTACCAGGGCCCGGATTTTGATGAACTAAAGATACTTAAAATATGAGCTATAAAATGACTTCAAAATTACAAAAAAAGGACCCGAAATCTATCAAAATGACTAAAAAATTTGTATTTAAATACTAGTTTATTCATCAGATTTGTGTTTACATGCGGTTAAATGCAAACAGCAAACACCGTCTTTTTATATCCAAATTCAAATTACAACACGATTTATTTATTATCCTTATTTAGAGTTCCGATAATATTCATTGTAAGTAAATGCACCAAATGTCTATATAATGCAAGAAACAACACAAAATGAGAAAATAATACCTTAATTTTTTTTAATTACCTAAAATAGGAAATGGGGGGAAAAGATCATAAAATAACAAACAAATGACCAAATAATGACATCGAATTTCAAAAAATTACCTAAGAACGGAAAGTTGAAAAAAATGACCAAAAAAGACCTTAAAAATCACAATTTTTATAATGTAGGAGTCATGATCAAAATATCTGCCCTAGTGGGCAGATATTCGGGCCCTGATAATTACGAAGAACTAACGAATGTGAGAATGGCTATTTTTATTTGTATCCTTTTCCAGACATGGCTGAGCATTCTTCAAATTTGGAAATTTGTTGCAAATTTTATAGAGGTCTATTTTGTCCATGATTTGGAAATTTGTTGCAAATTTGAAGCTTTGTTTTAAACAACTCCACCTGCGACTGTTTATATAGGTCTATTTTGTCCATGCTGTGAACAATTTTTATGTAGTTATACTCAGGGTTTAACGTCAATAAGGACAAAGTAACGTCGGTATGAGTATTTTATAACTTCGGTTAAGTTAAATAGCCTATTATTAGTATATTGTGAATAAACTGTGTACAGAATCGCCATATCATCATTACTCTTGAAAAATTAAAAATGTCCTGGTAACAAAATTTTACAGACGCTACAAGAAAAATTACTCAGTATGATGTCTCAAGCTACTAGCGTCTTCGACTCGCATTCGGAAGGTCCCGGGTTCAAACCTCGGGCAATTTAACTTGGGTCTTTAATGGTTGCCTCAGTCGCAAAGTCAAATACCACACAGAGTATTAAATTACCACGATTAATCTTCGCTATTTCACCCAGTATCATAATAATTAAACTTGAGTAAGTCAGAATGAACAAGCCATTATGCAATGCCAAAGCAACAGAGCCACAAGTCCTTCTAGCACACCCACAGACCCTATAGTGCTTTCACATTCGCCAGAGGTTTCAAGGCCACAACTTCTCACGTCTAATATGCCCCCACTGAACAGCAGTGAACAGTATTCCCCTTTGCGCAGAGGAGCTGCGCTGTCGCACACACTCATACGACACTAATGGGAAACCCCCTACTGGCTTGTCATGTGACTGGAATTGGAGGGGTATGATGTCATATGAGCGCGGTAAGTGGGGGTATCATAGGCATGCTACGTTTGGCCTTGAAACCTCTGGCGAATGTGAAAGGACTATAACACGCTATATGACTTTGAAGTTAACGCGTATAGAAGTATTATTTTAGTATATGTTGTCTAAAGCGGTTGCTACTCGGACTGCTAACACGCCGTAAAGTAGCACTTTATCGGCCTAGAACGCACGAAATTAGCATTACTTAGCCATATGATATCTTAGATCCTAGACCACGAGTGCTAGTCGACAGAAACGAGTTCAGATGAGTATCTTGTACGATTGCTTCTTTTAACAAGGCATGATAAATTGCGGAAATTATGATAAACATATTTAGTTTAATTAATCAACATTATTTAATTATTTAATCTTTAAAAGTTTATTTAAGAAAAAGAAACAATCCATTGGAAGCCCAGTTTATAAACTGATAGCCTACAAGCTTTATTTACGCAGAATCATTGAAAACTGAGTTCGTAAAATTAGAGAACTTTTACTAAAAACTATTGTATGCAACACGTAAGCAAAAACTTTAGCGGATTCATCACGCATTACAGATTCGGCTACACCTCGGCCGCAATACTAGATTCGTCCGCTAAAGCCTTATTTTGCGTACCTGATATATAAATAGCTACTATTGCATTTTAATATTGGCTTATCTCAAAATGAAATTATTTTTCTTCGCAAAGAATTACCTAGCTGAATACCACCTACTTTGGTAATTTAATTTAGCTTAATGAATGTTTCTTGACTTAGCCTAATAATCATTTCGAGACCTAGGAATAAGTCATGTTAATTTGTGAACCCAAGATGATATAATGCAATGGACATCATATTTTAGATAAGACTTCTTACTTTTATGTAAGTTACATATCTTTATTGTATCATTCTTTGCTTTGAAAGAATCTAAAAATTGACGTATTTTTCGTCGCGTGGAATTATCGAATACCACTTGTGTTGAGTTTTACTTGGGTAATTTAATTTCGCATTTGAAAACATGTTTCTTGTCATTAGATAATTATTTCGAGGCCAAGAATTGTTCAAGGATCATCAATAAGCTCAAATTAACAGTAAATCTATCAGTACTCGTAGTATTATTGTAGAAAGATGCCGGCGCAGCAAGTAATCATGTTGTATAACGTAACGAGTGTATCGGTAGCGTGCCGGACTTCCACCCCGTCGGTCCGGGTTCGATTCCCGGCCGGGAGAGGATATTTCAGGAATGTGCGTTTGTCAGTTGGTTAAGATAATGCATATTGTGTGCGATTACTTAATTATTACAATGTAACGATTACGGTGGTAGCATATGCCCGCCTCACGATCCGAAAGTCGCGGGATCAAACCCGGCCGTGGTCGATGGATTTTTCAGGACGTAAAAATATCGGGCACGGAGTCCTCCGGGGGGACTTTAAGCTGGGGATATACGGCTCTTAGGAGAACCCCAAACCTAAATTAGAGCCTATGGACAAAATTCCTAGGCCCTTTCACGTCCATGAAATACCCCATTTTCCGGCGGGGGTTGTGAGGCGATGGGCTTACTACCTGTCACTTTGCCCTAAGCGTAGCAAAATTCAAATAGGTAACAGTAATCTCCACATGGAGGACCTACGCCTAAGTTCCCAATGTTTCAAACTGATAAGTTTAAAAATGGAGTTACTAACCAACCAAAGTAAGTTACCAAAGTAGTTATGTGAAAAATGCTGATTTGATATTTATTTCTGAGCTTTATTTTGCTTGTACTGTAAAATTATATTTTTGCAGATAGCCATATTTGGAACCAAGCCATCGATATATTCACTACCATATTTCATATGAACATTTCCGTAACATGAACTTATTGGAAGACGACCCATCCCCAAGTATAGTGCAGTTATTCATTGCATGGCCAGGCGACTTCAAAGGTGTCGGTGTTTCTTTATGTTAGTTGATCTGACTAAATCTGTCTTGGCTTCCGCTTTCCAAAACAAAAGCAACGTTGCAATATTGTCTCATTGTTATCACTGAACTCAGTTCTTTCATCGCTTTATTCAATTCACACGTGTTATTGTTTACTGTAACTAGATCTTGCAACCTCGCGTTTTACCCCACGCGCAGTTGACGAGTAGCTGTCAAAATTGTCACAGGACATTCTCAGATTTTGATTGGCTGGGGTAACTAGCTGATTGGTGCGGTAAAAATAAAGAATATGGGTTGAGCTGTCTGTAAACTTTTTCTCCTAATGAAAGGAAGCCGCCTGGGTATGCAATGAGTAACTGGACTATACAAGAAAACAACTCATCCCCGCTCTTCTATATATGTGCCTTCGATTCACTCAGACCTGCACCCAGGTCTCTTTCTAGCTCGTTGAATTATACAGTAGGACTCTTTTTAACTTTTAACCAGACGAACAGACGTAAAAGTCTTGGTTAAAGGACTTTGAGAGGGAACTGGATGTTCAGTTGTTGATATAAGACTTTGCTGACGCGAGCGCAAGACGGATAC
This sequence comes from Ectobius pallidus, assembly GCA_964059195.1. Taxonomy (NCBI): domain Eukaryota; kingdom Metazoa; phylum Arthropoda; class Insecta; order Blattodea; family Ectobiidae; genus Ectobius; species Ectobius pallidus. Next base: position 83,804,388 of record CAXKWD010000009.1, on the reverse strand, counting down.
AAATTAATTAACTGCTTGGCACCAAGAATGGTGGCTTTGTTTCAGATCCGAGTTTGTAAACTGGCGAGTAGCTAATTAGTGTTACATCATTTTTATTTATATTACTTGTTCTATTCTCTTTATTTCTTATCGTCTTACTCGCAAACACAATACTGGATCGCTGTAATCGACTACACTCGATATGACAAGAAATTCCCGCCCTTTGTAACCTAGTTTGACTAGGAAAGGATATGGTTAAAGCTAGTCGGCGTTCTTGTTACAGATTCAAAGCTTGTCGCCTGTCGTGGATCATAGTGATTTAGTAATACAGGGCAAATCAAAATGATAGTCCAGATTTCAAGTACCGTATTTTAAGGACCATAAGACGCACTTTTTTTACATTGAAAACAGAGCCTTGAATTTGGGTGCGTCTAATGGTCCTAAGTACACTAAAAAAAAATAAAATAACGGTAAATATTGCCGGAATACCATAGTTATAAACAAGGTGTTTTAAACGATAAGATTGCTACAAATTTTGAGTGCACTTGTCACAATCGTAAAATGAGGGTAGCTGGAAGACAGGTATATAATGTGAAAAGAAAGTAATGTTCTTTTATACGAAAGGAGTTGTCTCTGCTGGGCATAGGCGTAACCAGGCCGACCATATGGGGGGGGTTATAACATCTGGGGGTATGGAATACCCACCAGGGAGAGGGGGGTCCGGGGGTCCTCCCCCGGAAAATTTTAAAAATTAAGATGCAAAATAACAAGTTTTAAGCATCCGGGGTCCTCCCCCGGAAAATTTTAAAAATTAAGACGCAAAATAACGAGTTTTAAGCTTCCCACGCTTTATACTTGCATTAAGTAATTTATGGGCAGACTTTAAAAATCATACAATTTTCCTTTTTTTAATCAATGGGGGGGGGTTCAGACCCCCAAACCCCCCCCCCCTCGGTACGCCTATGCTGCTGGGTGGTTTAAATTAAGATAGACCTCTAAACAGCCTTGTCCCATTACACTTACCGTATGCTGAATTGAGGATTAGAGGGTGTAAAACTATTTTCAGTCTTCCATGAGAAATCAGTTCAGTTGTTAAAATTTACGCGATACCTCCTGTACAGAAGAGATTTTCGTACAAAGCAGGTTTTATGTTAGAAGTGATGTACACTGATTCCATTCTACAAGGTTATAATTTGTTTATGCAATGAAGTATATTATTCCCTTTAAAATTGTTGGTTTAGAATCACATTCAATTTCTTTTCCTTTAAATTTCCATCCTAAAATCATGGTGCGTCTTATGGTCCGTAAAATACGGTAATGTATTGTATCAAATCTATGAGGGCCGTATAAGGAAACAAAACACAATATCATGGAAATGTTTATTGCAACAGATACTGCAAGGGTTCAGCTATTTTTCAAAATATCCGCTACAGGAATCGAGACTTTTTCATACCTTGGGATCAACCAGTTATAGTGGATTTTTTTTATTGCTGAATTACAGTGAGTGCGTTTAACTCTCTTTTGTTTCTAATTTCTAGATAAATTTTATTCTATCCCTGTTGAAAGAAGATTTACTGGAGTTCATTGAAGTCAAAAGAAATTATGAATTTACAGACCATGTCCAGTTTAAGTGATGTAAATTTGAATATTGTAGGGATTTAAATTTACAGCACTTACAGCTGTTTATTTTTATTTGTTATTTTTATTTTATTTTTTCAATAAAAAAAAATTTAGCCTCAGGCCTGTACATAGAGTTCAGAGTTTGGAATTTGTGTAAAACCAAGTGGCAATGCAAGGAATTCTGGGTCGGATGTTTGCAAACCATTACGTCTTTTCTCGGGATATTGTAAAAGGTAATCTTTATAAAATGCATTATTACGCGATTTAAATATGAAATATGCATTGAAACCAGAAAAAAATACTTAAAAAGTGAGCTTTAAAACGACTGAAAAAATACACAAAAAAAGACCCAAAAACTAAACAAAAAGACCCAAAAATTGGTATGAAAATACTAGTTTAATCAACAGATTTGTGTCTATTCTACATTTATATTGTTGACCCAATTATATAGGCTTGTAATCAGTTAATTGGTATTTAAGGTTAAATGCAGACAGCAAACCGTCCTTCTGTAGGCCTATCCAGATTAAAATTATAACAAGAATCTCTTCATTTATTCTTACTTAAGAGTTCCGATAATATTCAATGTAAGTAAACGTACAAAAAGTCTATATAATGCAAGAAACAACACAAAATAAGAAAATAATGACATTATATTAAAACAAATTACTTAAAATGTGGGAAAAAAGACCGTAAAACGACCAAAAAGACCAAACAATGACCTAAAAATTTTTTAAAATGCAGGAAAATGACTAAAAAAGACCCCAAAATTACCATTTTTATAATCTAGGAGTCATGATCAGAATATTTGCACTTGTGGGTAACGTCTATTATGTTCCAGTTAAAAGATGACATGTCATCAAAATCCGGGCCCTGGTAATATGCAAGGAAAACTTCAAATAGGCTTAATTAAACCTAAAATCCCACAAATATGCATTATGCGTAAAACTGTCCATAAAATGGGCAAAACATGCAAATATGCACGGAAAAAAGATACTTATTTGAAAACACTAAGCCATGAAATGGATATTTAGCAAGTTTGGAGAACTGTAACAAGGTTATATAAAACACGCATTTGCATGGGAATCCTGTCTTGAGTAATTACTCTGCGTTGTTTTCGCTTTCGGCTGGAATAACTATGGGAAATGGTGCTGAATGGGGAACAGAAATCCTTACTCTGGACGATTATCTCCCAATCAGCTCGTGATTAGTCGCAATTAAGTGTCTTCCGTGCAATTTCTCTTCAAAAGGATTATGGAACCTATTTTCTTAAATTAAAGAAATTGAGACACAACATGTTTTTTCTTGATATACTGGAACAATGGCTCTTCCCGCATTTTGAACAGTGCAGACTTCATCCTTTATGGTCTTCGTTCGCCATAACCATGTCAGCGTTCTGGAATAGGCTGTGCAACTAAGGGGATCGAGAATTCCTTGGTTGGCCACCTCGTTCGCCAGACTTGATTCTATGTAATTTCTTCCATTAGGGTTTTGTGACGAACATAACCACTCTCATCAGAGTAGTCACCGCTGATTAATTAAAAATGGTATGTATTATGTCTTCGGTTAATAGTCTATGAAACCATTTATCATTAGATGGAAGATCATTTTCAGAAAGTACGTAGTTCGTAGACCTGACTTATTGCATCAAGTCGAAATTCGCATCTACATTTCGTTTATATAGCGCTTTATTGCTTGGAGCTGCACGGTTCTTGCACCATGTGAGTCAATGTTCTTCAACTCTTGGTGGTCGGTCTCATCAATGACGCTACTACTACTATTGCTTGTATTTAATTCTTCAAAATGGTACTATATTTTTATGCCACACTTAACATTACTCCGTTGTCTCTAGTAGTACACACTTCATAATGTGGGTTTCTTAAACCAACCATTAACTCAGTGGCGGATGCAGAGGGGGGATCGAGGGGACATATCCTCCCCCGAAATTTGAAAAAAAAAAGTAAAAATAAAAGGGTATAAATCCGAATCAGTAGGGCAAATTTTACGCAACTTTTTATATGTGTTCGGAAGTACTTACATTGCTTATTTCTCATCAATTAAAAAGAGAGCATAGTACGCATAAACTATAGAATACAGAAAATATTAGTTCTTAGTGAACTGTCCAGTTTGAATTTCTAAAGTCAGTGTATCTTAGATCCATCCTAACATCATCATCCCATCTTCTTCCCGGTTCCCCTAATGATCTTCCCATGTCCCTCTCCACTCTCATTCCAGCAACATGTCCAGCCCATATTAAACACGTGCATTTAATTAATTTTACGATATTAGGAGAGCGATACAGACTGTAAAGTTTATCATTGAAGAGATTTCTCCATTTTCCTGACATTCTCTTTGGTCCAAATATTTTCCTTAAAACTTCTTTTTTCAAATATTTTCAACTTGTGTTCCTCCTGTGATGTAAGTAGCCATTTTTCACATTTAGGCCTATACAAAACTAATGATAAGATTACCGTTTTATAAAGTCTGTATCTGGTTTCCTATATCCACTATGTTGGGGCGTAGGGCCTTCAAGTGGAGGTTTCTGTTGCACTTATTTTCCGAGAGAGGGTAGAGGGACAGGTGTTAAGCCCATCGCCTCTAAACCCCCATCCGGAAACTAAGGTATTACTAGGACGTGAAAGAGCCGATGAATTTTGTCCAGAGGCTCTAATTTTTGCTTAAAGTTTTTTTACGCGAAACGGGTCACCCTGAATTAAGTCCCTCCCTGAGGACTTCGTGCGCAGGATTCTAAGGCCCTGACCTCTTATAAATATAACTGAACTTAATTTTCTTAGTTTTATTTCTACCTTCTTAAATCCCTCCCCTTAAGGAAATTCTGCGTTCGCCACTGCACTAACCAGTTTTAAATGTTCAGTTCCAAAATTTCGTTCGGCAGAATTATTTAAATGTTTTTGCAAAGTTATCGATAGCGAAGGTCCAAGATGTCATGACCACAAGAACGAGTTTTGTTATATTCCTGCTATTATTTCTATAATGTTCACATTAAGTTTTATAAGTGTGTCGTGTTTTAATGTATACCACATTGCTATGTGGTAAGCAAAGTACAAACGTGGTATAAAAAGAAAGTGTTGAGGTATTTAAGCATGCTGTGACCAGATGCGAGAGAGAACTTATGATATAATTTTAGATAAAACGTAAATTTATTTCACAGGTCATAACATCTCACCTTGCTTCCAGATTTGAGTCATTGTCTTATCACCTCACATTCGGCTCTAATCTGTTTTCCAAAAATTAAAAGAATTATTCCAAAAACTGCTTTTCTTCATGAAATCAGAATGTGATGAAAATGATAGTAATTTTAGCCCTTCAATGCGCGAGACTACATTTGAAACACATTTTAAAAACCCGTGCCGGACTGCAAAGAAAACAGTTAAATCAATGATTACTATTTGTGCCTTAGGCCTATTCTGTTCTGCCTAAACAAGCATCTGTATTATGAAATAAGTCTTCCCGTATTGAGGGACTCTGTACAGATCATGCGTAATCATTTATATGGTCACTCTCCTACATAACGTACGCTATATTTAAAGTATATACTTTATTTCATTTTCTAGTAGCGTGTGTTTCTAGGATTAATCTTTTCATATGTTTCACAGTTTGCGTACTGTTTTTTTTTCGTTTCATTTCGTTGATTTCATTGTAATACATATCATACTACTGTGTTTTTTTTCTGTTTGTTTAATTGAAATGGTATTCTTTGTGTTTGCAATCTGTAGTGACAGAAATAAATTAAAATAAATTGCATGAAATTAATTTTTTTTTACTATTTCTTTTCCATAATTCTATTACAAATTTACGATAAGTTACGTAAGTAGTTTGATATGGTAAGTGGAAAAAAAAAATTACGGAATCATACAATAGGCTATAGAGGTTATAAGATTATTAGTTGAGACACGTGGAACAATTCCTAAATATTTAGAAAATTTTATGAAAGAGTGTTCTTTAAAAACAGACATTATTTACGATACAGTGATCAATGCCCTTAAAGGCTCTTTACCAATTTTTAGGAATCACTGTTATATGAGTATTAGATAATATCACTTGTTTTTCTAGACTTGAGTGTATAATATTGTACTAATTGCTTACTTCCTGTTCTTTACTTCTTTAACATAAGTACGTTTCATATGCTTTGTTATAGTGGCAACACAAAAATATGGGAAGCAATAATAAATTTTACGAGCTCACCATGACCACATTTTAAGTAATTTTGATTATGCAAATCTCTTGCACGCATTTTTCACTTGCCATATTAAATACTATTTATATAACAAATATCTCGAAATATTTAAACATATCGTCACGGATGAAAGTAAAATCGATCAATCCACACCTACACTTTTCCTTAAGCCTGATACGAGCTCACCATGACCACATTTTAAGTAATTTTGATTATGCAAATCTCTTGCACGCATTTTTCACTTGCCATATTAAATACTATTTATATAACAAGCTCTCTATCTCGAAATATTTAAACATATCGTCACGGATGAAAGTAAAATCGATCAATCCACACCTACACTTTTCCTTAAGCCTGATAAAAAATTAATCACCTTAAATCAACACTCGGCGTATAAATATCATCGCCTTCAAGCCCGGCTACATCTTAGATCTCTCTTTCTTTATTTTAGTTTTACCTCTCCCTTTTAGGATTTAAGCGACCCAAGCCGCCCGGGCCTTACAGGGCCGCGACCTGTCGGGAGAGGGATTATCTTTGGATCACAAACATACTTTCTTTGACCAGACAAGGACATGGAGGGCCTCCCCGGATGAGTGATCAGCCCAATGCCGGGGCCAACTCCGAGACAACACGAACACATAGGACGAGACACACCAATCACACACACACACTCACTCCAAACAAGGCGAGGATGGACGGCCAGATGATATGGTCATAAAGTTACCCAACATTTGTCTTACAGGTGAGGAAAAACCCCCAGAAAGAACCCCACCTAGGTAACTTGTCCCGATCAGGAATCGAACCCGGGCCCGCTGCGTGAAAGGAGCGAACTCATCCCCTGAGCCATAGCGGTCGACATCCTAGATCTAATAATCGGATTTGAGGAGCTCAGACAAACCAAGGTATGTAAAAGATGAAAAGGATGCCTACTGCCTATACTAGCCTACCCAGGTACTCCGGGGGTGGAAGGCGGGGCAAAAAAAAATACTAGCCTACCGTTTCTTACTATAAAGACTAATACCACCTAAAAAATATTAAAATAAGTTATTTGGGCTTTTCATCGGTGCACGCGATACAGTCTCCACTGAGGCCTCGAGAAAAGAACTCGAGGGACAGTTTTAAGCCCCTGCTCTAGAGCTTTAAGTATGCACTAAATAACAATTGTGGCATCCAGAAATAACGGGCTAAGCCAGAAATAACGGAATCGAGATATTTTGATATTTGTGTTTGGCTTTCTAATCATAATCTACACATTTTAAAGCGTTTAAAAAATTAACTTCAGACCACAGTGCCAACCCTTTATCACCTTCTTAAGGGTTTTTCGCAGTTTTTCGATATTTTTTTAAATTTTCAAAACATTGAAGCGTATTTGGTTTTAAAAAACGTTTAAACAATGAAAATGGTAGAAAATTTAATGCTCTTTAACTTTTGTGATGGAATATTTTAGGCTATAACGGGTTGTTTAGGAGTTATAAGGGAAAAAAACTACAAAAACCAAAAAAATTCGAGGTTTTCGGTTGCCCTGAAGTTCGCACAGGGTTCTCGAATTGGCAAACTTGGATTCTACAGCAAAGAATACCCACATACAACATTTAAAAAATTATTAACTTCGGATCTTTTTCCAGGTAAAAGTACCTGGTGACTGGCCTATTACCGCGCCCTTCATATCATATTACTAATGCTTCCGAGCTGGCTTAGCCCACTCTCCCACTGGAGAAACGCCATTCCCTTAGTTTATGAAAATTGTCTTTCAAGAATAGATAAGGAAGGAACCCACAAAAACCTTTAATATTCGGTTTACAGTTACACGACTATATGTACTACACAGAGATGTCAATAACTCAAATTCGAAAATTTGTGGCTTGGCCCACTCTCTCACTGGATGCCACAATTGAACAAAACACTGGACGCTGTGTATGTAGGCTAGTGCAATGCTTTAAACGTTGGGCTTGATTCCCGTGAACTTGGGCACGACCTTTCCATATGTTGCTGCTGATGGATGATTTAATTCAGAAAACTGTCAGGTCAATGACACAGTCCCACGCCCATTTTATCTCGTTCCATGTTTACACAAAAGAGGTGCGGGAAAAGCTAATTCCAAACATTCAATCAAATCTTCTCAAACCCTGCTTCCTCGTTATATAGCAGTTTTATTGCGATAACAATGTGGAAAGTGTGTTTTAACAGAATCGAGGCGTTGTTATACACTTCACACACATGTATCGCATAGAATTTTTTCTACGAAAAAAGGTAGGAAAGAGCCTGAAAAACTTACGTGATATAAAAATTAAATACAAACATCTTTCTGACAAGCTAGCTTTCAAGTGTGTCAAACTTAACTGGTTACTATTTTAACTTGGTGCACTGCCTTCTTGATATCTTGCATGATCACGTAAGCGGTGCTTGGTAGTGATCGATTACTTTCGACTGGCTGTTCTTACAATTTGTTAATGCGTGGTCTTATTTTGGTTTGTTACTAACATTTTGGCAGGCGTAAATACCGCCTGGTATTTAGTTTCTGTTCATTGATCTAGGATTTAATATAATGACTCAATATGTATAAGTCGTGCTGTACGTTAGGTTGCCAATTTCCACCATGATAGCATTAACGGTAAATGGACAAAAAAAACACTTCCATAAAAAAAGATGGTGTATTCTATGTGTACTAATTATAGTAACCTCGTATAGAGGAAAACTCGAGGAATATGGACGATTGATTGTTCTGCGAAAGCCTTTGCATTCATGTCTTCGGAAACATAATTTTAACTATGGCGAAGTCAGGAAAAAATATAATACAAAAAGGGGTTAAAGCAAATAGTCAAATACTTCGAACCACATATCGTAGAAAAAATTTGTTTATAATACACAAACCCTATTAGAATAAAATCCTATTAAAATTAATAAAACAATTATGAACACGAGGGTTTTGGGCCTACTGTTTTGGGTGGAATGACCAGCTACAATTTAATTAGTTACACTAGTAGGGATGGGTCGATACCAGATTTTCTCGATACTCGATACCGATACATGATTTTTTCCTCGATACTCGATACCTTCTACATTTCCAGTTTCAATAAATAGGTACATTAAAAATTAAAATTTGAGAGAACTGTGTAATACCAACTAAATTAATTAAGTCTAAATATTTAGTGAGACAAAATTTAATATCATCATTTAAACTCTACATTAAAACTAAAATTAGTTTTTTAAACAGTCCACTTACAAGTTTTTGTTAAAAAATACTAGCATTCTCACTTAATTGCAGAATTACAAAAGTACCGGTATCGAAAAAGTATCGAGCGAGTTTTCTGAAGTATCGTTCGATGCCGATACCATGCAAGTATGGAGAGTATCGAGGTATCGAAAGTATCGAGGACCCATCCCTCCCTACTTACTAGAAATGAAGGTGCCATGGCGCACTTTGATAATGTATCTGCGATCATTGGTAAAGTCGCATGGCGCTGGTGGAATGTTTACCAGCGCACACGAGTATTAAAACCACACCCGTGGCGCAAATGGATACACCCATGATGTGATATATATAATCTGTTGTTTCTCGTTACAGAGATGTCAAAGAGAAACTACTGCCTCTTTATGTAGGAAAGTTATAGTCATTTAAATACAGCTTTTTAAAAATTACACAGAAAAAAGTCCGTAAGATATTATTATCCTATCAACTATCATCATCGCCATCTGTCTTGGGGCTTATTTCTTTCGAAAAGATAGATCAACGATACAAAGCTTGTCCCTACGATTGAGATGATCGGAATTCTAACTGGTTCGGCACTCTAGGCAGGTACAGTACTGTGCATTAAAAGAGGCTTATGAACTATGATCTTGTAAACTAGTTTAAATGGGCTCCACCCTGGAGTAGGTTGGGCACATAAGGGAGTGAACTTAATTTATAATTTTTTTACAGGCTATACCAGAAGAAAAGTATCAAATTTCTTGGAACTGCAAGGTAATAAATAAAAGCAGAGAAAGCTGTTCTGCAATATTAGCTACGACTCATTCAACTGAATAAAAGAAAATCATTAGCACGTTTCGTTCTTTACTGCTTTATCTTCTTCTTTCATAAATGTCATAAATACCTATATGGTTGCGCTGTGCTGCCGCCTGGAGATTAAATTGTCGACCACGCTTATAGACGATAAAAACCAGGGTTTCTGATTACAGCGTTATCGCAATGATTTTATTTTATTTCAACTAGCAGGTACCCGTGGCTTCGCCCGCGATTATTTACTCAACTGCTAGATTTTCATACATACATACATTCTGAGTTTTCCCTCAATACAGAGGCTGTCCTCCAACCAAACAATACAAACAAATTAAAACAAAGTATCCACATATCACATTTCAACACAATCAATACACTTTTCTGAGCTTGTCATCATTTGTTAATAATCTGTCTCCATTTTTCTCTGTCCTGTGTATCTTCTTACACTGCACCAACTCTTCCCATTGATATCTGTACATTGTTGATCCATGTAGTCGCAGGACGCCCTCTTCTTCTTCTCCTTCCAATTTCCCATTCAAGTATATATTTTGGTATCCTTCCTTCTTCCATCCTTCGTACGTGACCATACCACTGTAGTCTCTTCCGCTCAATAGTATTGTTAATGTCTTCTTCCACTTCCATCCTTCTTCGTATTTCTGCATTTCTTATTTTGTCTCTTCGTGAGACTCTGGCTGATCTTCTCCAAAAATCCATTTCTAATACATTCAGTTTGTTCATATGTTTTTTTCATAGATTTTCATTAAATCATTTATTTAAGAAAAATAATTAGAACATTATGATTATCAACACCGACATCTTCTGTACATAAATTTAATGAATTAATTATTTTATTTTTAATTATATTGTTTGACATAGTAGATATAATTAATTAAAACAAATAAAACTAATCTTGCGCTGCCGTATGGACATGCAGACTCCAATAAAACGATTAAAACGAACCACATATTCATGAAACTTACCCACCTATGCGCTGCCTCTGGTATTTAGTGCCGTTGTTGCTTTTTTTTTTATTCAGCAGGCCATAGGCTAATTTTTCATAATTTTATCTTGTTTACCGTTCTGTTTTCCTTCTTTCCTTATTACACACAAACACCCATGCCCGAGGCGGGACTCGCACCCACAACCTTCTTTCCAGAACTCCAAGGAAGCACACCATAGCTAAGAAGACAGGCTTATTTCCAATTCGGCAATTGCATTTACGACTGTGGAAACCATGAAAAAAGCCATGTCAAATTAGCCGGCCATGAGATTTGAATCTGGGACTTCCCGAATGTGAGTCCAAGACGTTACCATCTCGGCCACCTCGCTCGGTAAGTAGAGGAAGAATATTGTGTTCGTCCTTGAAATTAGATTTCGAGTTTTTCAGCATGAATACAATACTGCGTCTTTCTTGTATGTCAATGGACAGCAAAGCTCGAAAATGAAAACCGTATCAAAACGAAATGTTACATTGAGAAACGAGCGGTTACGATTTTCTCCTTCCCTTGCTAAATTATTTACAGTATCTGGTCCTTTCGCATTAAAATAACTATGTAAAGGGGTGCGCGGGCAAAGAGAGTTAAGTCCACTTTCATGTTACTGAGAATTAGAGTGACTTAACACACTATACCAGCCCAACATAGCTTTAGAGATGGATAAACCCATGAGGCACACATCCATAACTACCGTACAATTTTGATTATGACTTACTGGTCTTAACACAAATGTAGATAACATTTTTATCTATAACTCTATGGACATATCTCAATTTTTTAGGATGGTGGACTTAACTCTCTTTGCCCGCGCACTCCGGAGTAGATAGAAATCAACCTGGATTTCACACTTACTTTACTTGAAGAAATTTCTGTTTTCGGATTTTCTCAAATACAGCCTTTCGGATTTTGTATAAATATTGTGCTAAGGCACGAAAAATTTAATTGAGCAGAAAATCTCTATTGAATAGTAGTAAAATATGTTGATGCATCAATGGGCGGTGCAATTCGAATCTCATACCCCACACCATCCGGCCTCGAAAGAGTTAAATCGGAATTACCATAAATTACAATACAAATTTAAAATTAATGTACACAATATTGAGGCTAGAAGAAAAAAACAGTTATTTTCTTGGAATGATAACCGATCTACGGTGGAACACAATACCAATATAATATTTTAGTTAACGTTCCAATAATACAATTACATAACTGTCATAGGCCTGTATGTTTAAAATATGTCGATAATTTTAGATAATATTGTAAATTATCACTGACATTTACAAATCATCAGTTATTTTTATGGTTTAAGAAAATGTATCGTAGGAATACATATTTATCTGGCTATCTCTGCTATGACTAAACGTTTTGGGAACTTCTATCCTGCGCATCTTGAGCAATAACGTTGATTGGTGAGATTCTGAATACCTTTAATTTTTAAAAATCAGATTTGCAATTGAAAGGCTTAAATTGGCGTCTGATTTCTACCTGTATTTTGTAATAGCAGAAGTGAATGACCCAGATGCAATAAGCCAGCGCAATGAGAAATGACTTTCACTACTCCTATGTTGAGGACGGTATAATGTTTTAATTAGTATCATGGCGCCGGCTGACATTTCTGTTCTCAATGCAACTGACAGTATTAGGTCTGTTAATGGCGTCCGTAACATGCGCACAAATTACTGTCAAGGTGTTCCCGACAGTCCAATCTCACGTCACGAAATAGAATCGGTCACCCGAAAATTACTCGAATCTGTAAATGGACAAACGGTTCGTGCCCCGTTAAAATCTATAGCAGGAAAATATACTTCTTCTTCGTCCTTCTTCTACTCGTAAGGCCTGTTTATTACCTCACTTATATATGTATTGGGATCCCTAGATATTGCGGGAGATCCCACCATAGTGAGTTGACTAACTGTTACTACAACTTTATGTAGACTTCGAACCACGATAGGCCTCTCGTAAGCTTCATTTTTAGGGACACCAGTTTTCGTGAGGGCCACCCGTGGTCTCGTGCTTAGCGTCACTGGTTATGGATCCGCAGATCTGGATTCGATCCTCCTAGGATTTTTTCTGAGGCAGGGAGGTCTGGAATATACTAATGTGAATTTAGGTGAATTAGATCAACCACTGATGAAATATGTTGTATTTGCCGAAGTTTGGAGAAAAGCGGGAATATAATAAGTCTGTTCACCAGCTATTCATAGATTTTAAAAAAAAGCATAATAATTATGATTCAGTTAGGCGAGAGAAATTGTACAATATCGTCATTGAGTTCCGGATACCAAAAAAGTTAGTTAGGCTGATCAAAATGTGTCTAAATGAAACCTACAGAAGAGTCAGGGTAGGGAAACTACGGCTATATCAGATGGGTTTGCCATTAAAAGTCACTAGAATCAAGGGGATTCATTATCGCCTTTACTTTTTAAATTCGCTTTGGAATAGCCCATGTCGTTAGGAGAGTTTCAGGAAAACAAGGTAGGCCAAGAATTAAATGGCAATCACTCGATTTTAGCGTATGCAGAATATATCTGTCTGATAAAAGATGACATAATCACAATATATACAGTATATATATTATATACACACACACACACACACACGAGGGAAAATCAAATGAAAACCGCAGTTAATTTTTTCCACTATTTTACTGCAGGAAGAATATTTGTTTGTGCATTATTTTTCCACACAATCCCCTCCCAAGTCAATGCACTTACGCCATCTGGTAGGAAGAGCTTCGATACCAAGTGAGAAAAATTATTTTGGCTGACGCAGTAGCCATGCGTGCACCTCCGATTGGACGTCTTAATCAGCCTTCCAAGGTGCTCCTTTAATGGACCAAAGATGTGGAAGTCTGATGGTGCCAAAGCGAAGGGGATTGCTGAGTGCAGGTGTTTTGCTTCAACATGATAATGGCCGTCCTCATGCTGCTCATGCAACCATGAAAACCATGAAAACCATCGATGATTCGCTTCAAGTGCCTCCCACATCCGCCATACTCGCCAGATTTGTCACCATCAGATTTCCACATCTTTGATCCAATAAAGGAGCACCTTGGAGGGCAGAAGTTCAAGTCTGATGAAGACGTCCAACAGGCGGTGCAAGAGTGGCTACAGCGGTATCAAATTTTTATCCTATCCGATGTCTTAAGTGCATTAAACTGGGAGGGGACTATGTGGAAAAATAATGTACAAGCAAGCATTCTTCCTGCAGTAAAATAGCGGGAAAAAATTAATTGCTGTTTTCATTCGATTCTCCCTCGTGTGTGTATCTCAAAGGTGGCATCTGCCTGACACTTCAGGTGAACATAGCGATCCAGAATATATAACATGATAAATTCTTAACATTATGGAGGTATGATTTTTTATAAACTAGTATCTAACCTAAGAAAACAAAGATTTAAAACAATAAAACAATAGAAGAAGAAAGATCAATACTGGCGAGTCCTTCAAAATGCGTGTAGAGATATTCTCCATATCACTCCACTATATCACCTACCATGCATTTTCAGGAATATTGTAAGTTGAGGGATGCATGGCCGGTAAATTGCTCACTTTTCAACGCCAACTTTTTGGCTTATTTAAGTTGTTGTTCCATTCACTAAATCATTCAATCATTGAAACGATAATGATGTCCGTAGAATAGCGACAATTTTGTATTCTGATAAACTCGTCTGAACTCATAATTTGCCTCATATGGGAACTAATTTTTGTACTTGCTTTAATTGAGATTTTAAAAACGAACTAGTTCACTAAAGTAATAGATTCTGAAAAATGTTTCATATATGTGTTAAAATTTGTCATAGACTAGATTTATTTATTTTACGTATAGCTATATTCCAGCGATAAACACTTTAAAAAAGGGAAACATTTTAATGGACTGCTATGTGCTTTCCTTTCTTAGCGGACACAATTTAGATTTGACGCTTAATACACTTTTGCTGTAAACGTATTTCAATATCGGTCAATGGTATGAAGTTGCTATTTATAAGCATACTTGAGAGGGACATTGAGTTAGAAGAAGAAAGTGATTTCCCTCCATACATATTCTCTGGTTTGACGCCATTAAGTTCAAAGTTCAGCTAAGGACTTAAACATTATACTGTCTATAAATATCATAGGTACACTTGAGTGTGTTTTATGAAGATGCTATGTAAGCATGAGAAAAGTAAGCAAACAATAAATCTCATCACTTTACTCGGCTTTTATAGGAAGACTTTAATATTTCTGTTTTTATTCGGATAGGTACTTTCTTACTCTTCCTGCTTAATCTCCTTCGTGTTACTTATGAACGTCCAATGGGTGGATACAAATATTGATTCAAGAATTTTGCACGTAATTTAAATAATTAATCTTTAAAATAAACGGTCCTTAATACTGTTTTGATAATTTCTTAGTGATAATCTTTTGGAGGGGTTTATTTTATTTTTGTTTATTTATTTATTTATTTATTTTATTATTTTTTTTTAAAGACTAGGAATATTTATATTCCATTTTTAATTTTGCGATCTACGTGTCAACAATGTTTGTTTACAGATTCCGTCAAATTGTTGAAATTAATCACCTATTTATCCTGTTTTTAAGTTTAATAAACCTCAATTTATTTACAACCACTGCAAGGAAAAATAATAGGGCCGGATTAAGACCCTTAGATGCCATAATCACTAACTAATTTGTTGACCCTTTACACTTGTAATACAAAATATTAACGCAATGATTAATCATAAAATGAAATGTTATTTATCAAAAATTCGAAGCAAAACAAAATGTACAATAAAAAGAAAAATAACATTCGTTTCTGGTAAGCTTCCATTTTATTTATGCCTTAATTTTCTCCTGCTTTTTTTACTTGCAAAGTTTTTTATCAGATTTTCATAATTTCTATATATATAAAAGGCTTTGTCCTGACTGACTTAATGACAGAGGATCAACGTAGAGCCTAAACTGTAATAGGTAGAGACTTGGAATTTTGAAAGTACCTACCTTTTATAATATAGGTGCTCACTAAGAAAGGATTTTGAAAAATTTTGAATTTAAATACCAAAAATCAAATGTTTTTTAGAACACTTAAGCCCTTTTTACACAGAATTATTAAATCCAAATCACAGTTCACATGACAAGAGTATATTGTTGGCATTGGTATCAGGTAGGTTTGGAAATAAATGAAATGGGAGTTTGACAAATTAGAGAAGCTATTGATATAATTCTTTGCTCTAATTAAAATATTGAAGATGAAATGTATATTAATATATCGCAGGTTTTTGGGGAGGGTAGTATGAAAGTGGTATTTAATTTATTTCTAATTTAATCCCCGAAACGGTTGTATGGTAACATGAGAGTGAGAAATAAACTATACCGCAAAGGCAATACAATTTTATGTTACAGGAATTTCTGTTTTCTTCTTATTTTAACCCCTACTAGGCATGGTGTGTAGAAGCGATGAGATACAAAATTCTACATCCTCTATGAGCCATAAAAAGCTATATCAAGCGTTTTCTGCGGGAATAGTTTGAGTGTGATAAGTCGTTCTTCTTCATTTCAAATTTTCAATACGTATAGGCCTATAAGGACCTAGAATTTGAAAATCGAAAGTGGGGTTATTCCTCACCTGTGAGATGGATATCGCGTAACTTTAGGTCCTTGTGGTCCCCGGACATCACTTGCACATCATTACCTTCATCCATAGGCGTAACCAGGCCGACCATATGGGGGGGGTTATAACATCCGCGGGGTCTGGCGAGTATGGAAGGAGAGGGGGGTCCGGGGGCCCTCCCCCGGAAAATTTAAAAAATTAAGATGCAAAATAACGAGTTTTAAGCTTCCGGGGGTCCTCCCACGGAAAATTTTAAAAATTAAGATGCAAAATAACAAGTTTTAAGCTTCCGGGGGTCCTTCCCCGGAAAATTTTAAAAATTAAGACGCAAAATAACGAGTTTTAAGCTTCCCACGCTTTATACTTGTATTAAGCAATTTATGGGCAGACTTAAAAAAATTATACAATTTTCCTTTTTTTAATCAATGGGGGGGGGGGGGGTTCAAACCCCCAAACCCCCCCCCCTCGCTACGCCTATGCCTTCATCCCATCTGCACCTTGTTCGAGATAAATGTGTGCAACTTGCGTGTCTAGTCCTATAGCCTATGTTCGTCTTTTTTTTCGGAGGTGGCTCAGGCATTGGGCTGATCAGTCATCCAGGTAAACCCTCAATGCCATTGTCCGATAAGAAAGGTATGTCTGTGATCCAAAGGTTAGACAGGGTGGGCGGTGTGGGCCGCATAGGCCCCTACAATGGGAGATATTAAACTAAGAGGAAGATGTAGTAAGATAAGAATTATGCTAATCTAATTTAAGGCAAGAACCTGAGTTCATATTGAAGTACAGTGGTATTAATCAGAGGTGGCAGTCAGATGCGCGTGAGAGAGGTGACGCATGTAGGAGGAATCATGAGGAGGGGTAAGAATGCTGAACTGCTCTTGCGGGAGAGGAGAAGCGATTGTAACAAGGTCTCTTGTTTCTTCACTGCATTATACGATCTTACCGCTCTGAAAGCAACGACACAACTGACCCATACACCCCTCCATCCAGTACGAATGTTTGTTGGACTCGTCTGCATCTACTGAGCATCCATGCTTGGACTGCCACGTCTTATTAATATCACTGTACTATACTGTGAGTTATTGAGATTGATATAGGCCGTTCCTGCTTGGACAAGAATTTTCTATTGCTACCGGGCATATTTATATGTGTAGAGATACTGCCTTTTATAGGCACAAGTCTTACAAGATAAACAAAACGTTGTCCTACCTTGACTGTATGTCTGAACTGTCTAATCCATATAGGTTGTCTTGTTCCTTCGTGTTTAGGATTGTAGGGGCGTAACACTTCCATTTCACTGAAACATAAATCTAATGTGAAAGGTTTAAACAACCACCCCAACATTTAGACGTATATTACTTTGTCACACTTATATGTCAAAAAAGTATATTGCGATACAAGTGCCGTAAGCTGTGCATACGGATCGAGGAAAGAGTTTTTTCAATTTCCGAGATCCGTTATGCGCTAGTGTTGCATGCTATTTTTTGCACGATGATTATTTATATCAATTCAATTATATTAATTGAGATATTAGCTAAAAATATTATGTATATACATTATTGAAGATAGATGTTTATTTCAGAAAGTGATTCTCATATGTTGGTTGTTATGGGGAATGAATATTTGTCCTATTAAAATCGCCACAAACTAGGGGGCCTTGGTTCCGGTCTTCCATAAAGGCTTGTATTATGACGATTTTACTTACCGCACTTGTGCTTTTTGTAATTTTTACCGCACGGAGATTTCTTTTGTTTTCATAGCAACCAGATTGCGTGCGGGAATGTCAAGTTACGATCCACGGCAACAATATTCGTAAGTACCACTAATTAGTTACGTCGTGAAAAAAATAAGATAAAACTTTTTACACACACACATAAATATTTACAGGGTGTCCCGAAAAAAAGGTTCCAATATTGAGAGAGGTTGTAGTAATGCAACATATTAGAAAAATATAGCAGCAACTTGGCACTTCTTTGCGCGTGTGTTTTTATTTCTTTGAACAAGTGCAAACATTTAATCAGATTTCATTGTTATGACGTCCCATCAGTTCTATATAATCAACATCATTTTTCAAAGTGCGATTCTGCTTAATAGCCAGTCCGTGTTTCAGTACATAGCTTATAGTATTCCAGTTAATTTTTTAAGTTTTCCTTATTTTATTTGTGATTGAAAAGTACTGTACCCTTGTCTCAATTTAGTGAGAAACATTGCCTGGAAGGAGCCTAGGTTGTTTAAAAAACTAATAATTATCAACCAGTATTTATATATTTTTATCCTGCCAACCACTATATTTACATGTTTTTCTTCAACTCGTAGCCAAGATTTACAACGCAAGAAAATAAAATAAAATAAAATCAGATACACTGATATAACAAAGTGTTTTTTGAGCGTACAGACACACGGAGAGACGGACAGACATTTCCCGACTACTACACTATCTCATAAAGTACCATTCTGGTACTTGATAAACACAGTACTGATAATAATCATAAAGAGAACATTTACCTATCTATAGAATATTATATTTTCTTGAAGAAATCAGAACACAGAAAAATGAAATATATTCAGGTATTGTACTACGTAGTTCCATATAATTATCCTCACTGAAAATAGCAAGATTTAAAATGGGCCTAAGTCATAGCATTGTATTAACTTCGTTTAATTTGCACGCTTTCTTTACCCAGGAAATCTACGTGTCTTGAATAGTCGGAGCAATTATTTACTCAGATAATAACCTGGAGATTTGTACATTCATCAATCGTCAATAATAAAGTTTGTGCAATATATTTTGCACTGTTTATTAAGTGCCAGTATGGTACTTTATGAGATTGTGTGGTGGACGAAAAAATGTCTGTCCGTCTGTCTGTCTGTCCGTCTGTCTGTCCGTGTGTCTGTACGCACGATAACTCAAATACGCTTTTTCGGATTTTCATGAAACTTGGAAAACACATTTATAATGTCCATGGGAAGAACCCTATTGATATTGAACCAAATCGGTTCACCGGTACCGGAGTAATGCCCAATTTAGTGCCTATTTTAATATATTTTCTAATAGAAAGGCGCCATCACTCAAATACGCTGTATCGGATTTCCATGAAACTTGGTATACCCATTTATGACGTCCATGAGAAGTGCCCTATTGAATTTGAACCTAATCTGTTGACCGGTACCGGAGTAAAACCCAATTTAGTGTCTACTTTAAAGGCGCAATAACTCAAATAGGCTTTATCGGATATTTATGAAACTTCGTATATGCATTTATAATGTCCATGGGAAGACGTTTATTGATATTGGACCAAATCGGTTGGCCAGTACCGGAATAATGCCCAATTTAGTGTTTTTATGTTAATATATAAGTCGCGATAACTCAAATATGCTTTATTGGATTTTCCTGAAATTTTGTATACCCATTTATAATGTACGTGGAAAGACGTCTACTGATATTGGACCAAATCGGTAGACCGGTACCGGAGTAAAACCCAATTTAGTGTATATTTTAAAGACGCGGTAACTCAAATACGCTTTACCGGATTTTTATGAAACTTGGTATACACATTTATAATGTCCATGGGAAGACGTCTATTCATAATGGATAAAATCGGTTGACCTGTTTCGGAGTAATGCTCAATTTAGTGCCTATTTTATGGTAATATACGTATTCGAAAGAATTTATTAAAAAAAATGAAAATCAGTTATCTTGACAACATAGCCTATTATTTTACTGTGATCTTATAAGGCCTTGGAAATTAAAATACAGATAGCTATGACAAAAAACATATTGATTAACATGCGCTTATCCAATTAGACCGTTAAAATGACCCAGGTGGCCGAGATGGAAGACCTTTCTTCTTCCGTAAGCCCTGCTTAATGAATAAATCTGGAGCTTAACTTGGAAACATACTGGCACTTTGTTACATCAGTTTACCTGATTTTATTTTAAAATGTAATTTAGGCCATCACACTTTGTGAAATGTATTGTTTAGAGTATATTGCCTTTAGCAATTGTGTTCGCTCTGCCATATTTTAATCTTATTTCGGAGAATCCCGTCAACGAGTTTCTTTATATAATATCCTGCAGGTAATTTTTCATCCAAATATTTGAAAACTAGTAATAGTTTTATGATTTAATATAATATTCAAAATAAAATAAAATAACAAAATGTGCTAATATTAAAATAAATCACTTTATAATTCAAACAACATTGAAATAAATAGTAAGCTACTTGTAATAGCTGACCTGTAACTGCCGGCAGCAAACACAGTAAAGCAAATCTAAGCCTAGGGGCTCTGAAATTGACAAATAGAAATTCAATACATTAAATTATTCATCTTTATTCTGAGATTGTATGGTGGACGGGAAAATGTCTGTTCGTCCGGGTATCTGTACGCGCGATAGCTCGAATACGCTTTATCGGATTTTCATGAAACCAAACAAGGAAACTAGGAAGGAAAGGGAACTCAGGTGTAGTAGGTCGATTCTTTCGGAAGAAGAAGGTTTAGGTTATAGAACATCTGCAATACAATGCTTAACAAACGTTATAAAATCTTCAATAAATAGGCCTAAAGTACAGAGTACCACACTTCATTTAAGAATTATGAATATAAAATACAAGTTTTCAGATATTGGCCTATTTCACTCCATCTGGCACTTTGTTACACCAGTTTACCTGATTTTATTTCTAACATAGTTGGCTTGATATTCATCATCATCATCTCACACTGAAGAATACATTAAGCACTTAGCATATTACTTTGTAATAGTTTGTTTTCCACTTGTTTATAAATTGTGCATCCTGTGCATACACACAGACACATACATACATGCAAGCGCACACAATGTAGGCCTATAATTTTTAGTTCCCCTTTTTGTTTTCCACATTCCTGAATTTAACTTGTTGATAATGATACATTTTTGTTTTATAATCCAATGCAGGTTATACCACCTACATTACTATTTTATTGCAAGTAGTTTTATTATATTTATTGTACTTTTGAACATAGGCGTAACCAGGCCGACCATATGGGGGGTTATAACATCTGGGGTATGGAATACCCCCAAGCGAGAGGGGGGTTCGGGGGTCCTCCCCCGGAAAAAAAAATAAGATGCACAATAACGAGTTTTAAGCTTCCCACCCTTTATACTCATATTCAGTAATTTATAAGCAGACTTAAAAAAATTTATAATTTTCCTTTTTTTAATCAATGGGGGGGGGGGGTTAAAACCCCCCAAACCCCCCCTCGTTACGCCTCTGCTTTTGAAGGTGTACATATGATGTATTTTGTATACATCCTGGTTAAGTGGAAGAAAAGGTCATTTTGCCTTAACTCTGCCAGGCAAAATGAAACATTTGTTGCTATTATTATTAAGTGCCAGAATGGTACTTTCTAAGATTACATGGTGGACGTGAAGAATGCCTGTCCGTCTTCCTAGAATTCAATGTAACAACTTTCCATTCAACAAAATAAATTAAATCATTTAAAGCAAGATAAATTCCAACAATTATATTAATTAATCTAACACAAAATAAAAAATCTGATGTGAAAGTCACATAACTTCCTCTGCCTAAATAAAAGTTAGAAGTATTCACATATCCTTTTACAGAATCGCAAGACACAATTTTACGCTAATTATCCTATAAATACCTCTTCTTTCAATGATGCGATTAAAAGCGATAATTTCTTAAATTTATCGAATATTTCCCTCAGATACTTCTTTATTCTTTCTCACTTCACATTCTTATATAGAATAAGAGGCCGTGAAAGAGCGCGTATTCAGTTGTTCATCACGCAAGACAAACTTTCTACAAACAGTGGGTGAACAGTGGGTGGCTTGTAACTACCCTCAGAGAATTTTTTCGAAAAAAAGTTTCAAATAAAAGTTTTAGCTCTCAGTAAAAGGAACACATTTGCAAATTTTAAAGAAAATCGTTAGAGCCGTTTTCGAGAAAATCGCGAAAAACCAAAATTTCTTCATGTAAAGTCCCCTTAAAAATAAGAGAAATTTGTCGCCAATCTTCGAATCACATCTTCAGAAGGTACCTGACCCAAATACGAAATTTTGTTTTCATACAATTCTCCGTTTCGGAGCTAGCCTGTTCACAAACTTCCACACAGACAGACACACAGATAGACACACACACAGACACACACACAGACATGTTTCCAAAAATAGTATTTTTGGATTCAGGGGGCCTTGAAACGTGTATATATGCTAAAAACTCAACTTCGAATTTTAGGGTCGAAAACAATACTTCCTCTACCTATAGTACCTATGGTACGGGCAGAGGAAGTAAAAATATATATCTAATAAAACTGTGTGTTTGTACGCACGAAACCTCCAAAAATAATAAAATCTAATTACATTTTTTAAATTTTCGCCTCTATGACGTCATAATTGCGCAAACTGTCAACCAATTACCTACCTACTGTCACCAAATAACCTAGTATCATTATCAAATTACCTTCCCTTTCAGTGTTGTCTTTAAATATTTGTAAATCAAAGTGGGTGTGTATGAATTTAGTAACATAGTGAAAAACACTGGGTTCAAAATATAAGTGCATACAAAAAAGTACGAGTAATTCTGTATTTTCGTTAAAAGAAATTATTTTTACGTAAATATATCACCACATTTCCTTACCTCACCCTAGAGACCAGAAAACCTAAATTAATGGTCTTCAAGTACATACTTAGTAATGAAATAGGTAATTTGAAATTATTTCATGATAATTTCGTACTCGCCGCCACTACGCTTAGCGGCGTTGACAGCGACTACTCTCGGATGCTGGAAGACGCACGTTAAACTCAGAAGCGGATGTCTAGGAAGAAACGAAAAATGACAGAAATTTAAATGTTCATAAGTGAACAAATGGCAAGGATGAACGGAAAAGATACAACGCTGTTTGAATTTGTAAAAAAAAGTATGCTTCAAAATTTTGACGCAAACTTTACACTAGGATAAGGACATTGTGGTGAACTCAACTTTACCGTTTGCAGCTAGGGCCCCAGCAAAAACTTTTCCGCTGCCAAATTATTTTAATGTATTCAATTAAGTTCTTAAAAATAGTTTTTAAAGGTAAAAACTAGATTAATTATTTACATTTCATCCTGCCAACCACTGTAGCCTATTTATACTTTTGCTTGAACTCCTAGTCAAGATTTAAAGCACAACAGAAAAAAAAAGAATAAGTGTTTCTTTCCAGTTGTAAACAGGTATGTAGCAGTACCACTCATATTAGTTTTTAAACTTACTAAAATAATTCATTGTCAGTCATAACACCAATGGGAGCATGCAAGGGAGGCTATGAATTAACACAGCAAACAAATATTTACTTACTTTTTTACTTACCCAATGGCAATAGACAATTCCTAAGCAAGCTAAAGGAATATTAACTATTTTATGGAACCCGAAGGTTCATTGCCGCGCTTACCTGAGTCCGCTATTTAACCCTATTCTGTGCTAACTCCATCCAGTCATCCCCCACACATCCTACTTCCCACAAATCCGTTCTAAGATTGTCCTCCCACCTACGTCTAGGTCTTCCACGTGGTCTTTTCCCTTCGGGTCTTCCAGTCAATACTTTTGAGATATGTCTTTCCTCCCCATGCGTGCAACATGTCCAGCCCATATCATCCTTCGCGATTTAATTACCCTTACTATATCTAGCGAAGGGTACGGGTCCTGAAGCTCGTCGTTATGCAATTTTCTCCAGTCCCCATTGTCATCCCTCTTGGGCCCAAATATTTTTCTAAGCACCCTATTTTCAAACACTCTCAGACTATGTTCTTCCTGATCAGTAGCGGCCATGTCTCACATCCATATAATACAACCAGCAGGATAATAGTCTTATATCTTAATTTTTAGATTTCTGGACAGAAGACGAGACGATAAGAGTTTCTGAACTGCATAAAAACAAGCATTTCCTGTTGCCACTTATCTCTACTCTATCATCAAATTTCAGCATGACCATGGCGAACAACACAACAGCATGAAAATACACAAAAAGCAACTTTATTTCTACATTCACAAAGCCTAACCTGCCATTGTTACAATTGTTCATTACAAATTCCAATGTTTTATGGGCGAGTTTACTGGTAAAACATTGTGAAGGGTGTCCAATGTGAATGCATACCAAATTTACGTACATTATTCAAAATACCCGAAAATTCTTCTCGACGTCTGAGCCCCTTCTGAGGAGCATGGGCGCCAACTTAGGGGGTTCTTTTCATCTTCAGCACCAAAATAATTGTTTGGGGTGCCGCGCACAAGCTTTTCTTTGTGGCATCCTACCAGAACTTGAGTTCATCTGATTAGTTCTTACAATTTCGGTACCTACGTCTTTGTATATTTCCTTTGTTTTGTTTTTATATCCCAACGTTAATTAAAATATGAAAATAAAGGTGAATTTGTCGGAATCCATGTCTACAGCCTTCTTATCCTCAGCCTTCCATGTAGCCTTCTACTTCTACACAGAACACTGGTTTTGCTCAATCATACCTTTGATTCAAACATCGCATTTTAATCTTGTTCGAGTTCTTTGCTTAGTACTTTTTAAAGAACTTTCCTAGTGGATGGCAAGATTTGAGTTGAAGAGACGAGTACTATAGAACTTTGTCGGTATATTACCAGGGTCCTTTGAGAGGTAGCGCGCAAAAAGAGATAGAGATAGAATTTACGGAGTTGGCACAGTGTGGTGCGCAGCTACCATGATTACATGGGTCAATCGACTGTACACGCTTCTGACACTTGGCAACTCATGGTGCATTTTCCTTCTCTCGCTTCTATAGGAGGTCTACACAATTTACCGTATTTGTCTATGTAAAAATCACAGGTTTAGCATTTTGTTAAACGAAAATATCCACCAATAATATTATGAACTGCTACGCAAAACACTTGAACACAGCCAACAGTACTCGTTAGCATGATGGCTAAACGAAGACTTGACGTCTATTGGCTAGTGGTCCTGTGACCCGGTTTCCTTTGCCACTGCCCATCATTGTTTTTCTAGAGTTGCCAGATGGGAACGTCAACAAAACCGGAGATTTGATGCCTTTTATTAATTTATTACTGATATCATTATTACAGTGAAATCTCGATAAAACGATTTTTGCATGGACCAGAAAATAATATTAGGCTAAATGTGTTACGTATTGTTATATCGATAATTTACAAAAAGTGCTAATTTTGGATGGTATGTAGGGAACCACTCCCGTAACCGAAGTCTTTTTATCTAACTAATGTAATATTAGCTCATGAACTTCTTAACCTAACCTTAAATCTACATTACACTTTTACTCTTTCTGAGCGAATATGTTTTACTTTACAGTATGAGTCAAGGAAAGTATGAACAAATGGGATATACCGGGTGTTCGGAAATTCATATTACAAACTTCTAGAGCTAGTAGAGGGGACTTAGTAGACAATATTTCGAATAGGAACCCATGTCCGGAAACGTACCGTATCCGTGCTACAGCCATTACAATGTGTCAGATTTGCCGCTGTTGTTTTGCAACCGGATGGGCAGTACATGACGTCAGAGGATCACCTGATGGCACGTTCTGCTCCTGTTGTTGGATGACGTGCCATTGCATGCCGGGCAGGAACTGTGGTCTCAGCACGATGGCGCACCGCCGCACTTGACTCGTGACGTCCGGGGACATCTGAACCGAAGATTCGGGCAAATATGGATAGGCTGGGGTGGTCCTATTGCATGGCCCCCACGATCGCCGGACTTAACGCCATTGGACAATTTCTTCTGGGGTCGTATGAAGAGTGTGGTGTACGAGACTCCTATGGATACCGAGGAAGAACTGCTGGAACGAGTGATGGTCGCTGCACAAGAGATTAGCGGGACACCAGGTGCGATGGAACGAGTGTACCGGAACATGATTTGTTGGTACAATGTGGGTACAATGTATGCAACGACATCGGTGGTCGTCACATCGAGCCTATGTTGTAGTGAGCAGTTTCGTATGGGGCACATCCAGTGCAGGATACAGAAACAAATTTGTTTTTTCCACTGTTGACACAAGTGTTATTGTGATCAATGAAAGTTTTTTTTTTGTTACTTTGGTATTGTTACCAAAAAATTTGACTTTCGTCTGTAACAGAGTCAAACATCATTTCCTTCTGTACCTTACGTCACACCTCATTTCACATGGTGCTCTTCTGACGTTATGTACTGCCTCTCAAAAGCAACAAAAAAAACTCTAGTTGTCTCGGAGGTGGCACTGACATTGGATTGATCACTCATCCGGGTAGGCCCTCCATGTCCTTGTCTGGTCGAAAAATTATGTATGTGATCCATAGATAATCTCTTTCCGACAGGTCGTGGCCCTGTAAGGCTCGGGCAGCGTGGGTCGCTTAAATGTCCCTAAAGGGAGACGTAAAACTAAGGTAAAGATAGATAGTAATAATAATAATAATAATAATAATAATAATAATAATAATAATAATAATAATATAGGCCAAAATAACAATTTTATAGAACGTATCACTCTTAGCATGGAATGTGTAGGTCTTTCAGCGTGTGAAATGCTGGGCGGTCTAACCGCAGACACTTCCGTCATACATTAGTTAGTGGTTTACTATTGTCTGTCAGGGAGGAGGGATGGCATATTTTGCCTATGATTTAATCCAATTTTACATTTGAATAGCTTGCATACGTCTACCGCAACATTCTTTAGCGTTCGCAGAATTGTTTTAACTTTTCAAAATGAGTCGCCTTTGAAATTCTGTAAGTTTCGGCAGTGCCTGTCTTATTTGGTAGTGGCGCTTGAGTAATCGAGAATAAAAGAGCAGCAGATTTTACGAGTAGATTAGACGCGATCCGCTAAGCGATGGACCAGAGAAGACAATATGGAAAAAACTGAATATCTATGCTACTACACTCCCATGCAAAACTTTCCGATTTGAAGTTCTTAACAGTCAAGTTTAGTTCTGGTCCAATATCAAATTTACTTTCTAATTGCGGCCCATATGAATTGCGGCCCGTACGAATTGCGGCCCGGCATATTGAGAGATAGATCCGAGTTGCGGACAGGTAATTAGGTGTTAGTGGAGGTTGGCTGAGTAGTCTCCCAAAAACCTGCGCTTATAGTCAATTTAAAAAATCGGGTGCGTGGAAGGCCACGCGGCAGAAGTGAAACTTTTATTTTTTTAATTTTTGGATTTTTTTCAATTTTGGATTGTTGGACTTTTTAATTTTGGGTTTTTGGACTTTTTAAATTTTGGATTTTTGTAATTTTTAAATTTTGAATCATTGAAATGTTTTGAGTTTGGAATTTTTAATTTTTTAATTTTTGATTTTTAAAATTTGGGTCTTTGAATTTTTATTTTTTGGATTTGTTAATATTGGATTTTCGATTTTTTAATTTTGGATTTTTTGATTTTTTAAATTTTGGATTTTTTGATTTTTTAAATTTTGGATCTTTGAATTTTTTAATTTTAGAATTCTTAATTTTTTAATTCTGGACTTTTAAATTTTGGATCTTTGAATTTTTTTTCAATTTTCTGTTTTTTAATATTAGATTTTTAAATTTTTTAAATTTTGGATTTTCGATTTTTTTATTTTAAATTTTAATTTTTTTAATTTTGGATTTTTGGATTTTTCAATGTTGGATTTTTAGATTTTTTAAATTTCGGATTAGCCTAATCATTGAGTTGATTGTTTTCTGTGCAGTCCGTAACAGCCCCACTATGATTTTGTTCCTAATGCTAGAGCGTAATACAACTTTGGGTTAGCTCTCGATATACTCCTAGCGCGCCTAAAGCAGTTTCACTTAAAAAAGTTATGTACAGCACAATGTTACTGTCCTAAGGTTTTGTGGCGGCGAGTATGAAATTATCATAATAGAATTTTAAATTAATATTTGCTTATTAATTATGTTCTTGAAGACCATTAATTCAGGTTTTGTGGTGTCTATATTCAGTCTTTCGTTATTTATTAGACTTTACAGCAATAATACTAAAAATGTATTTAGTAGTTACAAACTTCGGTGGGATTCGTGGTATGGTAGGATTAGAGTACGCTAATTTGAACAATGAAGTCATCAGTCATAGCACTTAGCACCTACATTAATCTGTTATACTGAAAATGATCCTAATGGATCTATAATTTGAAAATTTAAGCTACAACATGAAGAAATCTCAACTAACCATAGACTATTGCTGCTAAGAATGCAAAACTTTTACGAGTTTAATGTAAACAACAACAGAAAGTAATAATCAACCTGTGATATTAATAAAAATCAATTACCAAAATGAATGTTGCCACATCACTTGAGAACGGCTCGACCGATTTTGCTGATTCTTTTTTTATTGTGTTCGGAATTGTCAGGACAAGGTTTGTATGAAAGAACATTTTTGGAAAATCCACGGGAAAAGTCGGAAATGTGGAATGAGGCACAGATAGAGAGTTCTGCTGTCAAATGTTTATACAGTATAACAAACAAACAAAAGAACAAACAAAATATTTTAAAAAATTGAAGTGTGACATATTCACGGTTTGAGAGCTCCGCTGTCATATGTTTTCATAAAAAAGTGTGAGTCTTGCAACCAAACCAAATCGAAAGTGTATATGTATGTATGTGGGTATGTATGTTCCGTATAGAAATCTACATTTCTTGACCAATTTGCACGAAATTTTGCACACATACCCAGTTAAGCCCGGGAAGTAATTCGGTGAACACTAAAATTCAAACAAACCACTCCTTCTCTTGAAAATTTATATAATTTCGGAAAATATTATACTGAAAAATGAAATGCAATTCAGTTATCATGAGAACAGAGTATTGTTTACAGTGTTCACATAGGGCTTTGGGAACTACATAATACTGGGCTTTAACAAATTCTGATGCTATCGATGTAATTAATACATGTGTGAAAATAATTCTTAAAGAATAAAATCCAAGAAAATAAAGCACAATGTGAAGCAGTCACATAACATTCTCTACCCTCGACATGGAAAATATCATTTTCTCACTTCACATTTTGATGTAGAATAAGCGGTCGTATTGCAGGGACAGCTTAAGTGTGTGCCAGTGAGTATGCTATATCAGAAGTAGGTAAAAAATCCTATCCACTGATACGTCACTCATAGCTGTAGGCATTGTATAGGAATGTTTATCACAGGTCCTAAACATCTACAAGAAGACAAAATAGGATGGAACGTTTTCAGTTCTATGCCCGCAGTATATTATGTCCCAGGTTTTGGGGGAGGAAAGTATGAAAGTGATACTGATTTTTTTTTCAAAATTTAGCCAACCATAGGCCAATTTTCCTTAATTGTTTGTCTTGTTTTGCAGTTTGGTTATCTTGTTTTACTGTTCGTTTATCTTTTTTTTTCTTTAAGCTTATCACACACCAACACCCATGCCCGAGGTGGGACTCGAACCCACAGCCTCCTCTCACCGCGGCTCCAATGCCTTAGCTACCATAGCTAAGGAGACCGGCTGCACTTAATGCTTATGTTACGAAGCTTAACAAACTAATTTATAACTTATACTAAAACCTGGCTAGAGCCTATATCTATGGCTTCGTTCTAAAAGGGCCAATGTCATAAAACTTGCTTTTGAGATAACTGACTTTGATGCCTTTGTAGAAGTAAATTTTTTTGCTGAGAACTTCCGATATTGGCCTCTAAGGTATCTGTATTCTGTCTGTTAATAGCAACATACATTGACACTTTTATTATACGAAAGATAAAGACTAGCCGAGCTCAATAATGCATAGCCTAGATCTCATTTTTGCAAGAAATTGACATTGGCCCTCTTCAGGGCCGTGGAGAGAAAGCAAGGGCCCCAGGGACAATTTTTTCCGGGCCAACTTCAAATATTAAATTCACCACTGAAACTCAACCTCATCCTTTGTAATGTATGCAACAAAAAGATTACGTAATGATATTATACTCGTATAATTATTATGTGCCAGAATGGTATCGTTATACTTCATGAGATTGTGTGGTAGACGGGAAAATATCTGTCCGTCTATCCGTGTGCCTGTAAGCACGATAACTCAAATACTCTTTATCTGATTTTCATAAAACTTGGTATACGCATTTTTAACGCCCATGGGACGAAGCCTATTGATTTTGGATCAAATCGGTTGACTGATGCCGGAGTGAAGCCCAATTTAGCGCCTATTTTATGGTAATATATAGGGTCATGACTTTTAGGCATTTATAGAAGGTATTTTAGCTTTTTATTTTAGTGGAACAGCCCATTTTAGGTTTTAAACAAAATATTTTACCCCCTTAATAAAACACTAATAGTAATACCGAAAATTGTATTATTATTTTGACACAGTTATTCTAGATTTTTTAGAAAATAAACAGGTAGGCTAACTATTTCTTATATCGGCACTCGAAAAATGGCATAAACAATTGAGATATTTACCCTTTAATTATACAATTATTCTTTCTTTTTATAGTATTTAAATGAAAAGTCTGTAATTCAACGAACGAACACTAAGAAGATGACAATAATTAAAAATAATAACGTGTTCATGAAAAGTTCAACTTCATTTAAACCTCATATGCATGTTAGTAAAAGAATTTTAAATTTCGATTTCAAAATCCGAATAAGTTGCTTATTCACTTTTAACCAATTTTATTTTAGAGTAAATTTAGAAGATAAAAAATACAACCTGGTCTGCCGGGCCCCCTATCGGGGCCCGGGCCCCGGCTGCCCCTCTCTCGTCGGGCCTGGCCCTCTTAGAACCAAGCCACAGATATATAAACTAAAACAAAAAGGATGTAAAACAAATCGGTGTTCACGATTTACAACCGCATGGACGGATGGGCAGACAGATTTACATACATTGCGTCGTTTTATAATATGTAGGGAGTATATAGTCTTGTGCTACGATGGAGTTTTTGCCAGCGTAAATTTATACGGTACGGTAAAGGTAACAGAGAAAATGGAGGAACTGCTTCAGATTGCTGCACTTGGAGATTTTAACAATGACTTATTGGAGGATATGACACCAAATTGTTCCCCGAATGTGATAGGCCTATGAATAAATTTAATTGTCCACTGTTTCTGTTATAAGCCTACAGATATACGAATTCCATAGCACCTCATAACAGGATAAGTTATAAATATTAACATAACCTCAAAATGGGATTTTAATCAGAAAAATATATTAACATGTAAAAATTTATGAACACCGCTACGTAAGTTTTTTGAAATGTCTCTGGGTATGTTACATGCAGTAAATTATCTGCAATGGTTTATTATACTAGAAATAAAATCAGGTAAACTGATGTAACAAAGTGCCAGTATGTTTTTTTTAATCAGTTATGACTGCAATTATGATATGCAGAATGTGTTTTTTTTAAATTGATTTCCAAGTTAAGCTCCAGATTTATTCATTAAGCAGGGCTTACGGCCACCTGGGTCATTTTAACGGTCTAGTTGGATAAGCGCATGTAAATCAATATGTTTTTTGTCATAGCTACCTGTATTTTAATTTCCAAGGCCTTATAAGATCACAGTAAAACAACTATGTTGTCAAGATAACTGATTTTCATTTTTTTTTTAATAAATTCTTTCGAATACGTATATTACCATAAAATAGACACTAAATTGAGCATTACTCCGAAACAGGTCAACCGATTTTATCCATTATGAATAGACGTCTTCCCATGGACATTATAAATGTGTATACCAAGTTTCATAAAAATCCGGTAAAGCGTATTTGAGTTACCGCGTCTTTAAAATATACACTAAATTGGGTTTTACTCCGGTACCGGTCAACAGATTAGGTTCAAATTCAATAGGGCACTTCTTATGGACGTCATAAATGGGTATACCAAGTTTCATGGAAATCCGATACAGCGTATTTGAGTGATGGCGCCTTTCTACCCTATTAAAATAGGCACTAAATTGGGCATTACTCCGGTACCGGTGAACCGATTTGGTTCAATATCAATAGGGTTCTTCCCATGGACATTATAAATGTGTTTTCCAAGTTTCATGAAAATCCGAAAAAGCTTATTTGAGTTATGGTGCGTACAGACACACGGACAGACGGACAGACATTTTTTCGTCCACCACACAATCTCATAAAGTACCATACTGGCACTTAATAATTGAGTCTATGAATATACTTCATTGAACCAATAACCTCATGGAATAGGAGAATCTTGAAGCCACTTATATTACCCTTTACAATACTGAATGTATAGGCCTACTATAATATAAGCCATCATCAACTGAAATCATCAGTGGGATCTAAGTTTGAAATCAATAGAGAGAATTGCACTAGAATTACTGGTTACTATGGATTACAGACAAACGCAAGGATAAAAATTCTCACAATATTACATGTAGCTTTACTCTATAAATATTATATTTCTCCTTTTATGCAGTTTTTGAACGAACGAATTTATACGTCAGTAGCAGTGAAAAGCTTAAAGCGAAAACTTTCCTGTTTTCGGAATTCATGTCTATTGCCGTAAAGCTTCACGCTAATCATTCCAAAATAACGTGTCACCTTATCAGATAGCGTCACGGCTAGCCGGCGCATGCGCAGAGCATCAATCACGTGACTAGCGTTTACGGTAACTCAACATTACGGGCAGAAACTCTCTAATAATGGAATTACTTTGAAACTATAGGAAACATTTTATGCTGCCGTGACCAGATGGTTCAGCATATTTAGAGAATCAGACATCAAAACTAAATGTGGTGAAGGAAAGAAAAAAAAATGGAACATATCCTTAGTCAGTGAACTCTTGTAGACGTACTTGGAAATGGGTTCATTATTGCCTTTTATGACTCATTATAACTATGACGTGGATAAAAAATAAAAAATAAAACACTCAGGCTATAGAATAAAAATGTCATGCTTCTTTTGAGATGTGTTACAATATAATATTGCTACTTTAAAACTATAAGACTGTTGTTTCTGCATTATAAGGACAGGTGTAGATAGTGCTTATTTACTTATTTGTTTGTTCGTCATTAAAAACGTCTGATTCCCTTATACGGTAATAATAAAAATATGTCGTTCGCCTGTCAGCAAGCTTTGATGTCTGTGCAGTTGAAGTCACATCACAGTAATAGCCATGGCTAATATTCAGATATATTTGTTTATTTATTTGGAATACTTACGTATAAATATGTACCCGAATGAGCAATCGCCCATAAACAAACACATAAAAAAGTAAAGTAAAGTGTTCCCTATTACAGGCCATGGAGGCCCAGAGGGTTCCCGAAGTTTGAGACTCCAAGATTTTCATACATTTGGCACGTGAAGGTGGTAAGGTTGTCAGCCTTACGCACCGGTCGTCTTTACCCCCAGGATTGCTCCTGGTACTCATTTCTGTTGGAGGCTGAGTCGACCCCAGGCCCATAGTGCCACCAGAAGGATTAGGCCAATTGAAAAACTCCAACGACCTCATCGGGAATCGAACCCGCGACCTTCTGGTTTGTAGCGCATCGCCTCAACCACTACGCTACGGCGTACATACATTGGAAAATGCATTTAAGACAGTGAAAGATTCAAAGGTAGTTTAAATAAAAACAAAGTAAAGAGACAAAGGACAATAAAAATTGAATTTATATATAAGAATAATATAACCCTTAAAGTAAAAAGTAAGTAGTAGCTTATAGGGGACTGAAGAAAAGAACAAAAATATCTAAATAAATCAATTATCACGGAAGACTGAAGGAAATAAAAAAAGTTGCGTATTTATAAAACTAAACTACGTGGCGCGACATCCCTGAAGGGACAAGGCCTACCACCCAACCGCTCCGTCATCTACCATAGGGAGATGACAGGCTTGGAGGGCATGTGTTTATCATGCCGACACCCACAGCCGTTAATGGTGGTTTCCATGACCGGAGACGCTACTTCTCTAACAAGTAGCTCCTCAATTTGAATCATTAGGCTGATTGCACCCCTACCAGACCTCCCTAACTCAGAAAAATCCGTGGAGATGCCGGGGATCGAACACGGGCGGACGGATCTGTAGTCAGCGACGCTAACCACAAGACTACGCCGGCGGTCTGCGTATTTATAAAGAAATCAAAATAAAACCAAATTAGGCAGAGGTATTTTTAAAGGTTAGATACTAAATATTTAATATTATTTTATAGTTTTTAAAACTTAGATTATAAAACTTTAGGTAAGATAAAGTAATACATTTTAATATCTTTGCGTATTTAGAATTTCTACAATAGCCTATAATAACTGGGATACTTAGGGTCTATTATGCTGTATGCCTACTTAAGATTCTGGGGTATGTTCTAATATAGTCGGCGCGGAAATGGTTTAGACAGTGGGATGGATAGGCGTTATCCGGTCTAGAACCAGAGCTAAGTAAGCAAGTATGTCTATCTCACTCTTAATTAGAAACGAGTAATAGCTAGAGTGAGAAAGACATTCTTGTTACTTCATGCCGATTCTAGAGCGGATAGTAGTCCTACCTACCCATCACACCGTCCAAAAATTTGCGCACCAACAATAGTGAAACGAGTATTAGTTTTAACAATATTTGCACATGTATTCATGATTATTTTTAGTAATTTGATTTTAGGATGGCCAATACAGTACAAGTAAGTTCGGATAGAGGATGCTTAGGAAAATATTTGGGCCTAAGAAAGATGAAAATGGGGACTGGAGAAAACTGCATAACGACGAGCTTCATACTCTGTACTCGTCACCGGATATAGTAAGGGTAATTAAATCACGGAGGATGAAGTGGGCTGGACATGTTGCGCACATGTGGGATGAAAGACATATCTAAAAAATATTGACTGGGAGACCTGAAGGGAAAAGACCACTTGGAAGATCTGGACGTAGGTATGAGGACAATATTAGGATAGATTTAAGGGAAGTATGATTTGCGAGGGATGGTTGGATGGAGATAGCACAGAACAGGCTAGAATGGCGGGCTCAGGTAAGCGCGGCAATGAACCTTCGGGTTCCATAAAATGCTTTATGACCTTTTATTTCCAAAACCAAAACAAAATAACAAAAACGGCACAGTCACTGTTCTGGCATATTTCTTCGAAAGAAAACTTTGGTTTTGGAAATAGAAGGCCATAAAGCATATTATCATTTTATGGAACCCGAAGGTTCATTGCCGCGTTTACCTAAGCCCGCCATTCAACCCTATTCTGTGCTAACTCCATCCAATCATCCCTCGCAAATCCTACTTCCCTTAAATATATCCTAATATTGTTCACAGAAACAAAATATAATTTCATGGAAATGTTTATTGCAACAGATAAAGCAAGTGTTCAGCAATTTTTTAACATTTTCGCCAAGGAATTGAGACATTAGTCATACCGTGAGACCAACGTATGAATACCTGAGTCGTAGAAGTCTGCCGCCTGGGATTTTAACCATAGTGTGGCAACCATCTCCGCCTATTTGTCATTCTCTGCCATTTTTGAGTGTAAGAAAAGATGCAAATCGATCAAGCTAGATCCGGACTGTAGGGTGGATTTTTAAACACCTTCCAGCAAGTCTCCTGCAGAAGTTCGACTGGGAGGTGTTTAAACATTCACTCGCTCCCAGTGATTTCCATCTCTTCCTACGCCTCAAAAATGACTGAGAATGACAGAGAGGCTGAGATGATTGTCACACAGTGGTTCTACGACACAGGTATTCAGAAGCTGGTCCCACA
The DNA here is from genome assembly GCA_964059195.1 of Ectobius pallidus. Taxonomy (NCBI): domain Eukaryota; kingdom Metazoa; phylum Arthropoda; class Insecta; order Blattodea; family Ectobiidae; genus Ectobius; species Ectobius pallidus. Next base: position 83,768,378 of record CAXKWD010000009.1, on the reverse strand, counting down.
GTATGAAAAAGTCTCAATTCCGGTAGCGAATATTTAGAAAAATAGCTGAACACTTGCAATATCTGTTGGAATAAACATAGCCTTTATATTGTGTTTTGTTTCTATAAACGGCCCTAGGGAAACTTACTTTATGGGCGGCCCTCGTACGACACAAATACTGTACTGTAAATAATCAATGACAGTTTCTAGTTCAAGCTGTGAATGCTATGGACTTGATGCACAGTGTATTAAGTAATGACGTAACAGACCTTAGTGATCAGTGGTCCGCCAAGTGACCCACTAATTGATACCACAGACAGGACATCCGCAGGATATCGAATGAATTCGTTTCAAAACATCAGTTTAGCTACCTGCATCCATTAACCTCCCTTCTGTAATAACAGCTTCCGCTACCGAAATGACTCCAATGGTCCATTTCAAAGCATCTTTCAAGCATAACTACATACCCGTACAACATACAATATCATAATTAATCGTAACTATAATAACAACAATAATAATAATAATAATAATTAATAATAATAATAAAATCATGTAACTGATGTAACAAAGTACCAGAATGCTTTTGTTTTACCAGTGATAATTGCAATTATGATATGTAGAAAATAAGTTATTTTGTAATCTATCTCCGAGTTAAGCTCCAGATCGAATCATCTGGGCTTACGGAAGAACAAAGGTCTAAAGTTTGATACTTAACCTTAATTCAAACTCGTGTACACTGATATGAAAAATTCTTAAAATATGTCAACATTTCACAAAATACACTGGCAAAAACTCCCCTTAATGTATGTAGGCCTAATTATTTCAAACCTTCTGCACATAACAGTATTCATGTAGTACTCATTTCAATTTGATCAACGAAATAACCAAACATCTGACTAGTGTGATAATCAATGTGAAAGAATATGTCATGGCTAACTTATTGCAACTTCCAAAGTCATATATGA